>QRFJ01000393.1:850911-1010403 GCA_006176705.1 Cocos nucifera | reverse complement strand
AAAAGAGAGAGATCTAATTTGATGAATTGGAGGAAAAATCAAACTCTTTTTCTATAAATCTTGTTGCATGAAAAAAAAATAAAGCAGAGAGACAGAGAAAGAGAGACATAGAGTGAGACAGAGGAAACGAGATAGAGAAGAAAGAGAGAGAGAGAGAAGAGAAAAAAATAAAAAAAAAAGAGGAGAGAGAGTAGAAAATTTATGAGAAATAAAAAAGGATTTTTATTTTTTCGACAATCAAGACATCGATCAAGGAGCCATCTTCTTCTTCACCAAGTTCTCCACATCAAGAGCAACAGACAATCAATTTCAGCAATCAAACAGTCTAATTTCTCTATGCTTTTTATTTTATTTATTATTTTTGAACTTATTATCATGAACTAATTTTCTTTTACTAAGGCTAAGGTGTAGCTACTCTTTTGATGTAATATTCAGTGTGATTTATTTTTAAATTTTATTTATGAGGAGTATATAAATATGATCTTAATGCTTTTAGATTACTGGCCATCTTCTAATTGATCTGATGAATATAGATGTTATGGATCAAGTACATCTATGTTAATGCTTCTTGATTATATACCTTGTATTATGAATCAAATTAGAATTCATATGCATGCGGAAATTTTAGTGCGCTTTGGACGCAGCGTATTTTAATTAGAGGGTTTCACAAAACTTAATGCATTAATATTTATTTAAATTACACCTGGACCAAAGGGTAATTAATAAATATTGATAGTTTTGCTATGCCTGGACTAAAAGGTAGTGAATAAATTAGGAGACTCCACCATCACATGAAATAAAATTAATCTAATAATCTGAATATTGTATTGACTAAGTTGGTGAATCGATTGTCTTAGTAATCTATTGCTCTTGAGTTTAAAACCCTAATAATTTATACTCTCTCTATTTTTTTAATTTTTTTTATTTTTTTATTTTATTATTTCATTTCTTATTCTCATAAATCGATCTTCTAAATAGAGCATAGGAAAGAGCTTTTCAGTATTTATTTTCTAATCTTCTAGGGATGATACTCTACTCATTCATTTTATTACTAGATCAACTGGTGCACTTGCCATAGCTATAAATTAGTATGCATCACCGAGGTTGACTCGGTCGCTTGGGAGAGATCTTATCTCTAGCCGAGGTTGTCCACGATCGCTCGGAAGAGATCTTATCTTTGACCGAGGTTGACTCGATTGCTCAGAAGAGATCTTATCTCTAGCCGAGGTTGCTCAATGCTGAAAGAGACTACTCTATAAGGTTGTCTCGTTGCTCAGGAGAGATCTTAGGAAGATCGAGTTATTCGTTATCTTCTTGAGGTTGACTCGTCGCTTGCGAGAGACTTATCTTAGCCGGGTTGTATGATCGTCGGAAGAATCTTATCTCAGTGAGGACTCGGTGCTGGAGAGATCTTATCCTAGTCGAGTTGTCCACAATCTTGGGAGAGATCTTATCTCTAGCCGAGGTTGACTCGGTCGCTCGAAGAGATCTTATCTCTGGTTGAGGTTGACTCAGTCATTCGGAGAGATCTTATCTCTAGCCGAGGTTGTTAGCCATCGCTCGAAGAGATCTTATCTCTGACTGAGTTGACTCGATCGCTCGAAGAGATCTTATCTCAGTCGAGTTGACTGATCCCGTCGAAAGAATCTTCTCTGATCGAGTTGCTCGTCGAGATCTTACTCTAGTGGTTGTCCGGTCGCTGAAAGAGATTATCTCTAACTGAGGTCTCTGAGATCTTACTCGGAGATTGTCATCGGGAGAGATCTTATCTCTAGCCGAGGTTGACTCGGTTGTCAGCGGTCGCTCGAAAGAGATTTTCTCTAGTCGAGGTTGACTCGGTCGCTCGGAAGAGATCTTATCTCTAACCGAGGTTTCAGCGGTCTCTCTCGAAAGAGATCTTATCTCTAGTCAAGGTTGACTCGGTTGCTCAGGAGAGATCTTATCTCTAGCCGAGGTTGTCAGCGGTCGCTCGAAAGAGATCTTATCTCTAGCCGAGGTTGAAGGTCTTTGACCTGCTCGTGTTAGGATGAGGTTCTCCTCCTGTTCCTAACACGGCAACTGTTGACTGCTTCTTCCCTATCATCGCATAGATTTTGCATTCAGAAATAATATTATTAAAAGGAAAGAATTTTATTGAAAGAAAGTTACTGGCAACGCATTCTCAAATTCTTTATATTTTAGGATCGTGGTAGCATTATTCCTTCGCATTTCTTCATGCGGACGACCTTTTCTATCTCGTGCTGGCCTCCTCGATTTGGAGCATGCTTCTCTTGACTTTGATGCTGGAAGGTGATGAATCGTTGATGTACCAAGCTCCTCCTCGGGGTAATGTTGATGATGCCGTGAGGTGGCCAACCTTATCATTTCTGGTTACAATCGATGTACCAAGCTTGTCCTGCTTCAGTCTGGCATCGAAGGAATTTATCCAACCACTTTTTTCTGACGACCTCCTTAATTTCGTCTCGAAGCTGGACGCATTCATCAGTATCGTGGTCGTGGTTGCGATGGTAGAGGTAGTACTTGCTTTGATCGCACTTATTTAGGGGAGATCGTAGTCCTTCCGATCTTGGCAGTTGGTTCTTAACTTCCATGAGAATTTGAGTTTGAGGAACGTTGAGGGAGACTTCTTCATGTCCTTCTGTCGGGGCTTCTTTGGTGGTGAGCTCGAGGAGTTCGGGCCTTGCTTATGCTGGAGAGGTCGTGAGCGCGGTCGAACTTCCTGTGAAACCTTCTACGAGAGAACTTCACGCTTCTTAGTCGGGACTTTCTTGACGACGAGCTCAAGGGGGAGCTCGGCCTGACTTGCCTGAGCTTCATTCCACCTTCTGTGAATTCTTTGTAGGGGCTTCCTTGAAGACATACTTGAGGGGGAGTTCGGCCTCGCTTGCACTGGGGTGGTCGTGAGCGTGGCCGAACTTCATTCCACCTCCTGTGAAATCTTCATAGGGGGTTTCTTTGATGACATATACTCGAGGGGGAGTTCGACCTTACTTGTGCCGAACTTCACTCCGCCCTTTTGTGAAGCTTCCATCGGGAGAACTTCATGCTTCTTTATTGGGGCTTCCTTGGTGGCAGGCTCGAGGGAGAGTTCGGCCTCGCTTGCGCTGGGGAGGTTATGAATACGGCCGAACTTCATTCCACCTCCTTGTGAGACCTTCTGTGGGGGAACTTCTGCTCTCCATTTCTCCTTTCTAAGGATGATTGGTATGCCTAAATGCTCTTCCTTAAGGTCGGTTCGTCGCATCCTCATAGCGGGTTTGCTGGCAAAGTCTCCGCCGAAAGTTATCGCACGGCCTGCATCATCTCGGTGGGATGGGAGTAGATGGATCTGGCGTGGAGGCTACCGATCGCCGAGTTGAAGCTCTCCTGGGAGGCATTTTCTCTTCAAGAGAGAACTCTAAAGAGGAAGAAGAGAGATCTTTGGAGAGGGAAGAGAGAAATCATCATCGAGCACTCCTTTAAGAATAAGGGGACCTCGGAGGTTCAAGCCCTTCCTCTAGCACCATTCTATTGACGCAGAAACTGATCGTCGCCGGAAGCAGCTGGAGCGAAGGTGGATGAGGTCGCCATCGGGATCTACAAAACAAAGTCCTATCCGGAGCCAATAAGGGGGTGGCTCCGGCAGGACCCTTCGATGATCAAGTCAGCTCTGGCCAACAGAAATGGAGTGCTCGAAAATGAGTTCCACAGAGCTTGGAGAAGAAGAGGAGAGCTTAGAGCTTAGAGATCAGAGAGATTAGAGTTAGCGTATCTGGAGGGTCCTTTTTCTATGCGGAGCTTGATCGATGTTGGTGGCCATATTGTCTGACCGTGGGCCGCTCGGGGCTGCATGGAGTTCAGTATGGAGGGGAAGGCATTGACAGGCGGATAGTGACGACCATGTTGATGGGTCGTGGGCTGCATGGGGCTGATTATGGAGAGAGTGGTGTCGCCAGTAGTGGTGGCCATATCGTCTGATCACGTTGCTTGTGGCAGACTGATCTAGATTTGATAGCCGTGGCTCTAAGAAAGCGGGCATTGATCGATGGATTTTGGTGTGTATCCATTTCAGAGGAGTTCAAACGAGAAAAGCTCGAAAGAAGTTCGACCGAGGGAAGCTCAGAAGGAGTTTGGCCGGATGAGTGAGGAGAGAGCTCGGCTCTCGCGGGAGTCTGACTAAAGCTCGGCCGCTTGAGAGTTCGGTCGGTTGAAGGAGTTCAGCTAAGGTCCGACATGGGGAGTCCGAAGGAGCTCGACCACTGAGCAGTTCAAAAGAGCTCGGCCGCTAAGCAGTTCGACTAAAGCCCAGCCGCTAGAAGTTTGAAGGAGCTCGACCGCTAAGCAGTTTGAAGGAGCTCGGCTGCTAAGCAGTTCGAAGAAGTTCGGTCGCTTGTTCGGCCGACTGTAGGAGTTCAGCCAAGATCCATCTGCTGGGGTCCGAAGAAGCTCGGTCGCTAAGCAATTTGGCTAAAGTTCGACCGTAGAGCAGTTCGAAGAAGCTCGGCCACTAAGAGTTTGATCGACTATAAGAGTTCGGCCAAGACCCATCCGCTGAAACTCTTCCGTGACTATCGGCCGCATCAAGCTGGGCACCGAACTTGACTTCGGCAGGAGCGGGGTTTATCCCCAACACTCTCTTTAGATCATTTTTCTTTCTTCATAGATTTCTCTTTACGATTGATCTAGTATGTAAAAGATTTCTTTTAATGATTTAGATTTGATCCAAATCATGGACCAAGATTCTCTCTCTCTTTACCATAATTATTTCTTATTGAAGGCTAAGAATATATATTTTTTAAACTTATCTAATCATAGCCTTCAAAGCTATCACTACTACAAAAATGGTCTATGACAGTGCATATTATGGCAATGATTTTCGAAACTGCTACCATAGATTCTATGATAACAATTTTTGTTAACTGCTGCCATAGGTCAGACCTATCGACATATAGCAGTAGTTAACAAAAATCGCTGCCATTGATTGGACCTATAGCAGCGATTATAAAAAATCGCTACCATAAGTCGAACCTATAATAGTGGTTCATTGTAACCGCTGCTATAGATCGGATCTATAGCAGCGGTTAGTAGGAACCACTACTATAAGCTTATTTATGGCAGCGGTTAATTGTAACCGCTGCCATATATATATATATATATTTTAAAAAATATTATATAATTTTAAAATTTAATATCCATCTTCATCGTTCATTATCTAAATAATTATCATTAGAATATCATCGCAAAAGATCATCTCGATCCGATGGCCCTAGCTTCGTCGATTAGAAAAATTTAATTTCGACGACCACGAACGATGATGCGATGATCTGATAGATGGAGACCTTCGATGGATTTGAAAATCTGCAACGATGATTTCAATGATGTTTGTAGCATACTATCAAAGTTTTACTTCAATCGGATATCGTTATCTTGGTCAAGCTAGTATAGATTAGTTTCGGCCGTTAAATGATAAACGAGTGATCAAAGGACCAAACGATGTCCGATTATGAGATAATTTTTTTTTATAAATGATCTTGGCTACTACTTTAATCATTTTTTATGGTGGTGATTATAAAATTCAATCCGTGAGATGAAGAACGATCTAAAACTATACGTCTCTTGATAACCATTCTGAAACTTCATTGGTTGTTATGCTCGTATTTTTGCAATATCTGCTTAACATTAATAGTTTATACGAAAATAATTTAAATTTTACTATCATCACCATATAAAATATTTAAAATTATAACAATAATCATTTAACTAAAAAATTATCTCATAATCGAATGTCGTTTAACCTTTTGATCGTTTATTTCTAATTTAACGGTCGAAATCATTCCATACTAAATTAACCATGATAACGATATTCGATTAAAGTAAAACTTTGATAGTATGCTACAAAAATTATTGAGATCATCGTTGCAGGTTTTTGGATCTATTGAAGGTCTTTATCTATCAGATCATTGCATCGTTACTCATGATCATCGAAATCAAATTTTTTTGATCGATGAAGCTAGTGCCATCAGATCGAGGCGACCTTTTGCAACGACACTCTAATGATAATTATTTAGATAATGAATGATGAAGATGGACATTAAATTTTAAAATTATATAATATTTAAAAAAAATAAAAAAATATTTCTAATCTATGACAGTAATTATCAAAAATCACTGCTATAGATCTACAGCAGTGGTTATAGAACCACTGCCGTAGATCTATGGTAGTGGTTTTGGGTAACCACTATCGTAGATTTATGGCAGCGGTTCGGTAACCGCTACCGTAGGTTAGATTAAAAATTCTTAAATTTTTTTTGCTTTTCTTCCGTGCGCGCTCGATCTCTCTCTCTCTATCTCTCTCCCTCCTCTCCATCGCCAATGAGGCTTCTTCCCCTCCGACTGGCGCCGCCCCTCCTTCCCCCTCCCACTCTGGCCCCCATCCTTGGCCGCCCCTCCTGCCACCCACCACCCCCAACCTAGCCGCCCTACCCCCACCTCCCCCCGGCCGCCCCTCCTTCCTTCCATCCCCGACGCCCCTCCTCATCACCCTGCCCCCCCCTAGTCCCTCCATTTCCAGCCGCACCTCCCCGCCACCCCCACCCAACCTCCCAACCCCCCACCCTCCCTTCGATCGTCCCTCCTTTCCCCCAACCCCGACTGCCTCTCCTCGCCACCCTGCCACCCCCCCAACTCAGCCCCCACCTCCCCCTGGCCACCCCTCCTTCTCCCATCCCCGACCGCCCCTCCCCGCTACCCTGCCACCACCCACCCGACCCCCACCCCCCACCCTCCCCTCGACTGCCCATCCTTCCCCCCATACCCGAATGCCCCTTCCCGCCACCCTGCCACCCCCAGCACCCCCATCTTTAGCTACCCCTATCCGCCACCCCCACCCCCCAACCCCCCCCGACCCCCTCCCCGCCACCCCCCACCCTCCACAATCCTCTCTCGATCGCCAACCCTCCCATCACTGTGCCTCTCAGGCCTCCTCATCATTGTGTCCCTCTCCCCCTGACCCCCCATCCCCGACCATCCCTGCTCTCTCTCTCTTTTTTATCTCACTATCTTACTTTTATTTCGTAGGTTACCTCTAGTACCGTCGTCCTCCTCTAGCATCGTCATTGGCAACCCTTGGAGCTTTCAGTGCAATCCGTTCTCTATAGCCGTAGGAATATTTTTTTTTAATTTTATAATATTATTTATTAATCATATATATTTAAAATAATTTAAAGAATATTTATAATAAATATTATAAATATTTATTATAAATATTATAATTATCTATATGCCATAATTTTTGGGTCGTGCCGTGGAGGTAGCCTTGGGCTGTGCCATATCGGTGACTGTGGACTAGATTTATCAACGGATTAGGTTTGGATCAAAATCTGGATATTCAGATTCGAACCTAATTTTTATTACTGATATCGGATCCGAATCTAAATACTCAATGGGTCTATACTTGAAGTACCAGATCCGAACCCTAATAGATCTTGAAAGGTTGGACCTGATTCTGGAATCCAAAACTAAGAAATGGAGAGACTGAGAGGGAGACTGATAGATTAAGAGAGGAAGGGCCGGTCGCTCACCCACCGTCAGTAAGGGAGATCGAGAATGGGAGGGAGGGAGGTAGGCGGTCCGACCTCACCACCGTCACCAGCGAGGGAGATCGAGAGAGGGAGAGAGGAAGGGAGGGATCCGACCTCACTGCCACCATTGGGAGGGAGGGGGTCTGACCTCATCGACGAGGAAGATCGAGGGAGGCAGAGTGGGATATCGAGAGAGCGAGAGAGGGAGGGAGGGGGGCCGGCCTTGTAGGCATCATTGGGAGGGATGGGGTCCGACCTTGCCGACGAGGGAGATCAAGAGAATTAGAGAGGGAGGGATGGGGTCCAGCCTCACCGATGAGGGAGATTGAGAGAGGGAGAGAGAAAGATTGAGAGATGAAAAAGCTAAAAAGGAGGGGTTCGACCTCACCATCATCATCGGTGAGAGAGATCGAGAGAGGGAGAGAGAAAGTGATCGAGGGAATGGCACACAGCCGAGCCAGCTCGGATATGCAATTGAGCCAGCTCGGGTCGTGATCGAGCCGGTTGGGGGAGAATCTGAGTCGGATGTCTCAGGCACGGAACTAGCTGTCTCAAGCATGAAGCCGGCGAGGCTTCTGAGCAAATTGAATTTGATATGGCTCTCTAAGGTTCCAACTTTAAGTCCTAATGTACCACCATCATCTACTTTATTCTTTCTTCAGATTTCTAGATTAACACCAAGATTCGCGCAAGAGATTGAATCTACGACTATTGCTCATCTTTAATTTTTTAGATGTTTATATCTTGTTGCTTTTGTTTATTGTATTGCATAATGATAGACCCATCAATTGATTAGTGTACATAATCTCTAGCATCTGTACAATTATATATAATTATACGGATTAGAGAATTATGTACAATAATCAATTGATTGTCCAATATGGATAGTTTGGAAATTATAGATAATTCTATAGGTAATTACAGTAATCAAACGGTATGCTAAGAATTTCGATTGAAATTTTGGACAGAATTATTTTTTTGTTCTCCCTACATGGGAGAACTAAGAAAAAATATTATCAAAATTTCATTCGATCCCTGTTGCATATCATTTAATTACTGTAATGAACCTATAGAATTAATACAATTTTTGAATGGGATATGACCTATCTTTACCTATTAGTTGGTGATAGAGTGCATTTATTGCATATTTGAAAATAATATTTAATCTGAGTTCCACACATTATTTACTTACAGTATCATCATTTTTAAAATGGATAAGGGATGGATGAAGTTTAGTAGGCTCTCGTCAGAATATGAGGCTGGACTTCAAAATTTTTTTGATTATGCTATAGAGAAATTTGGGGATCATGGATTGATCCAATGTTCTTGTAAAAAGTGTATGGATGGACCATGGCTACCTCGTCAAGATGTTAATGATGACCTCACTATTTATGGCTTTAAAGGCGGTTATGAAATTTATTAGGACCAACATGGTGAGGGCAGGTCGCAAGGAGGTGATCAATCTGAAGGGAGAGTAGAACAAATGGTTCATGATATTTTTCTATCTGTTGGCCATAATGATGGTGCATCTATGTTTATGTTTGATTCTATGATTGGTCGAATGATAAACAGTAAGGATGTGGAGAAGGTCTATAAATTGATGGAGGATGCTAATATTTCATTGTATCTCGGATCTGAAAAGATAGCAAAGCTTGAGTTTTTAATCCGATTGTATCATGCGAAATGCTCCAAGAGGTTCAATAATAATGGAGTGAACTATATACTAGAGCTTTTAGAGGATAGTCTTCTAGATGATGCATGAATTTCGAAGAATAATTATGAGTCATCGAAGATTATTGAACAACTAGGCTTTACTTATACCAAGATACATGCATATCCTAATAATTGCATGCTCTATTGGGAGGGGGATGTCAACCGCAACGAGTGCACGAGATGCAGTTTATCAAGATGAAAATAGAATAAAAATGGCACATCAACTCGTGTACCTCAAAAGTTGATGTGGCATTTTTCTTTGATTCTAAGACTATAAAAGTTATTTATGTCAACAAAGACATCGAAGGACATGAGATGGCATGAAGAGGACCAAATAAAAGATGATGCATTGAGGCATCCAGCCAAGGGAAAGGTATGTTAGAAGTTTAATGAATTACACCCCGACTTCGCACAAGAGATACATAATGTGAGGTTGGGCTTATCGTGCGACAGTTTCAACCCATTCAAGCATATAAATACTGCCCATAGTGTATGGTCAGTATTTATTCATATTTACAACCTCCCACCGTGGATGTGTATGAAAAAATCCTTTGCTTTCATGACAGTGCTCATCCCTAAACCGATGGAGGTAGGTAATGATATTGATGTTTATTTATAGCCTCTTATTGCTGAGCTGAAATAGTTATGGAGCATTCAAGGTATTCCAACTTTTGATGCTTTACTGAATGAGTCATTCTTCATGCGTGCAGTGCTTTTATGGACAATAAATGACTTTCTAGCCTATGCCCTAATGTCGGGTTGGAGCACCAAAGGTGAGCTAGCATGCCCGATCTATGGAAGAAACATCCGATCTAGAAGGTTGACACATCAGAGGAGCTTTAGCTATATGGGGCATCGACATTTTCTTCATTGAAACCATCCATATAGAAGGGATGCATGCTCCTTCGATGGAACTGTTGAAGAAGATGAGGCGTCTGATCGGATAGCTGGGAGTGAAGTACTTTGAGAGTTGGATGGTCTCATTATTGAATTTGGAAAAGATGATCCGATTGATGATAAAAAAAGAAAGCATCGATCAAAGAAAGATAACACATACTTTAATTGGAGAAAAAAGAGCATTTTCTTTGACTTGCCATATTGGGAGATAAATTTACTGTGCCACTGCTTAGATATAATGCATGTTAAAAAGAATGTATGTGAGCTCCTTTTGGCAACAATCTTGAATATCAAGGATAAGACCAATGATGACTTAAATTCCTGACTTGACTTGAAAGAATGGGATATTAGAAGATCACTCCATCTAGAGTCGGCAGAAGGAGAATAGTGGAGGCTTTTTCATGCATGCTATGTTATGAATGCCTTCGAACGGTCCACATTTTTTTATGTGTTGGAGAACATAAAGATCCTAAATGGATACTCAAGCAACATATCAAAGCGTGTGAATAGTAAGGATGTCAAACTTGGGAGATTGAAGACTCATTATTATCATGTACTGATGCAAAAATTGATCCCAATAGCTATTCGCCGTGTTGCCAAAAAATATTAGAATGACGGTTATTCGTCTTTACAACTTTTACAGAGATATTTGTGTAAAGAGGTTGCTTAAGAAAGACGTGAAGAAAATGAAGGCAAGGGTGGTGACTATATTATATGATCTAGAGAAGATATTTTCACCATCATTTTTTACGATTATGATGCATCTCACCGTGCACCTTATGGAGAAAGTTGCACTTGGAGGTCCAGTATTCTACCGATGGATGTATCCTACTAAGAGAAATATTCAAACTCTAAAATTTTATGTAAGAAATATAAATCGCCCAGAGGAATCTATAGCAGAAGATTATTTAGATCAAGAATGTATGAATTTTTATACCATGTACTTAAACAAGCTTGAGACACATCGTAATCGGACAATGAGAAATCAGGATGATCAGTATGAGCCAATTGAGCCTGCATTTGAGTCCATTCCATAGTAATCGGACAATGAGAAATCAGGATGATCAGTATGAGCCAATTGAGCCTGCATTTGAGTCCATTCCATAGTCAGATGGATTTTTCACTTCATACCACCTCACTGCTTTGAGCATTGAGAAAAGGGATAAAGCACACCGCTACGTGCTCTTCAACTATGATGTCATTGAGCCATACATAAGGTGAGTTACTCAATATTATTTATTTTATAATAATTAAAAAAATATTTAAATATATCTAAATTTATTTTTTATGCATGCAGTAAACACAAGAAGGTCATAAGAGTAAAATATGGTGTTTTAAGTATGCGGGAGAAAGAGAAAATGCATAGCAACGAATTTTTTAGATAATTCAAAGATCATGTAAGTGACTGTATATTCTTTTCTGGTACAACTTATTGGAACATATTTACTAATTAGATGTCATCTCCTTAATTAGGTGTGGAGATTGCCGCTCAGTGATGTGAGCCCTGAAGTGCATGCTCTTTCAATAGGTCCTAATCGTACCGTGCGTGAGTATAAACAACTCATCATTAATGGCTACAGATTTAATATTCACAACAGATCCGTAAATATGGCAACATAAAATAGTGGCATCATGTTAAGCGCCACCACTGGGTGTTATGCTAGCTCGAGGGATTCACAGCCTCGTACGGAGGATTTGAACTATTATGGCATGGTGGAGAAGATAGTCATCTTGGACTATTATTCTAAAGGAAGGATCGCGTTGATGAAGTATGATTGATTTGACATCTTATCACAGTCTGGGATGAAAATTGATGAGTGTGATTTTACTGTCGTTAACATACAATGTCATCTCTGCACTGAAGAACCGTATATACTTGCCTTCCAAGCTAGTCAAGTCTTCTACGTTAGTGATTCCTTGGAGCCTCAATAGGGTGTCGTTGTGAGGATGGTGCCTAGGCATATTTCTGATGATACCGAAGTTGATGATGATGTTGGACCATGCATGCAAAGCGCTCCTCTAGGACAAAACTTATCTGATACTATTGAGGTTCCAGACATATTTCTTAGGAGCGATGATGATGTCCATATTATAGATGCCACTAGATGATGACTTCAACATTCTGGTATAAATTATTAGAGTCTAATTATTAATTTTTATTTAAATTTTTTTTATATCTTTCTTATTTTGATTAAAGTGCTCTCTTTCTTCTGATCTTTGGAAGCTTAAAAAAAATGTGTGCCATATCGGTAGACCGTGTCATGCCGACCATTAAGAGACCTTCATCTGGTATAAATATTAGAGACTATTTATTGATGCTATACTAATAATATTGTTCAACATGTTATATTGATTAATGTTCATTAACGTTGCAGATCACGATGGTACCGAAATGCCATCTAACTTTCACCCCTGTCCCTCGATGAGTTACGTACAGTTCAGCATTCGAAGAGCAGTCGGAGCATACTCTATCTACCTCAGTGTGCATTTTGGAGTCACGAGCTTCGAGGATTTGTTGGCCCACATTCTAGCTCCAGCTCCAGCTCCAGCACCAGCTCTAGCTCCAGCTTCGGCTCCGGCTCTCGATGACAACGATGATGATGTAGATTTAGAAAACTTTTGATGTATTTTATTTTTTTAAAAAATATTATAATAAATTTTATTCGATAATAAAATTTTAGCATTTCAAAATAATTTTTATGTTTATTATATTTTTTTATGTTATATATCTGTATTTATCAGGTAAAATATATAAAAAATAAAAATTTTAATTTTTAATTATTCAAGATCTATGGCAGCGATTTTATAATCGCTGCCATAGGTCCATGATGCAAATGGTGTCAATTGCTGCATTAACCTATGGCAGCGGTTAAGAAACCGCTGTTATAGATAACCTATGGCAGCGGTTACATAACCGCTGCTATAGGTCAATATATTGCAGTGATTTATAAATCCCTATAATAGGCTATCTATGGTAGTGGTTCAAATAACCACTGCAACAACCGTTGCCATAGAGTTACGGCGATGGCTATAGTTGCAGCGGTTAGAAAACCGCTGCCATAGCTTATGATAGTAATTTTTTGGACTACGATAGCGGTTACGAACCACTACCATAGTCTTTTTTTGCAGTAGTGTATAATATTAGATCTAGATATTGAGCCATGAGTCGAAGGTTTGTAATGTTTGGATTAAATTGATTTAAGGTTATAAGTTTTCTTTTATCTCTAAATTTATTTTTGTACATACTCATATATTTATAAATTAAATTTTATACATAAAATATTTAAAAAATTATTAAAGCTTGAAAATATATATCTATGCATGAAAAGTAATTTAAAATATTTGATCAAGCATGGTGTTACCTTTATATGATACAAAATTTAGAAAGAGATGACTCTCTTGTTTTAATATTGTATAATTTTTGGAAAGGAATACATGTTCACCTTTGCATGAATTTTTGGATAAAAATTATTTTGTTGCTTTTTTGGAAAATGTAAAAATTTGAGTTGATACTATTATGAAATTAAATATGATTATTTATGAGAAATTAGTTATAATGAAATTAAGAAAAAGAAAGAAATATTCTCTAGTTAGACTATAATCTAGGTCTAGCCAAGGGGATTGATCATTAGTCACACTTTAGAAACTAGTTTCTTTTGGATCTAGCCAGTTGGGGTTGATTACTGGCAGAGTTAGTTCTTTTGAACTTAGTCAGTCGAGGCTGATCACTAGTACATATTGATGCGTTCGCATGTTTATTTTCAGAACTAATCTTTTTGCTTTGTCATAGGACTAATCGTGACTATGTGAATTAGAGCTAGTTTCTTTCTGGGCCTAACTAGTGGGGCTAATCACTGGTATGTACTAATGAATCGAGTGTTCTATATTCA
The DNA here is from genome assembly GCA_006176705.1 of Cocos nucifera. Taxonomy (NCBI): domain Eukaryota; kingdom Viridiplantae; phylum Streptophyta; class Magnoliopsida; order Arecales; family Arecaceae; genus Cocos; species Cocos nucifera. Next base: position 996,344 of record QRFJ01000393.1, on the reverse strand, counting down.
GGGGCTAGTCTCTTTTGAATATTGTAACGAGACTGATCATGGCCAGAGTCGTCGAAAATTGAAGGGGGATATTAAATCTTATTGTTACGCATGACAAGTTTTTAAAATTATATTGGTCTATGCATCTATTATTGCTATATTTAGAAATAAATTTTTAATTATGCTTGATCCCTTAGAGATAGTAGTAACTTACTAAGCCTATAAAGTTCACCTACCTCTTTTCTATTTTTTTTGGACCCAGAGGATTCTATGAGGCTTGGGTTCGAGCAATGAGAAGCATAGGATCTAAGAGAATATTTGCTAGTTTATTTTTGAATAAATATTGATCTTGATTATGATGAGACTTTGGTGAGATATATTTGAATCAATAAAATTAGAAGTTTATTTTTACTATCACTACTCAAGTTGCATTTGATATGATTGTGCATTGATAAAAAGACAGGTATTATATATTCTTTAGGATCTTGCCCTAAGGAATGTGCGGCCATCACGTTCTCGATCCAGATGTTAGATTTGGGATGTGACATTATATATAGATCTTGAAGCACTACAAACATCTTTATTCTTCTCTTCACAAAGATCTTGGGTTGTATTTGGTAGATAGATTATCGGCAATTTAGAGTAGGCCCATTAGATTGCTGTATTTGGTATATTTTTTGGGTGGCAATCTAAATTACCTTGATAATCTACATTTCCTCTTATGAGGCAATCTAAATAGTCTTGAGAAGAGGTAGCTATCAAGATTACCACTTCTTTGGTAAGTTGTAATAAAAATTTTGGATAAAATAATTTCTAAAAAATCATATAAAGTTAGTCACCCAATCCTTTCCCCTCTCGTAGTGCTAGCTCCTCCATCACCCACCCCCCGGCGACTCATGACTCCTCTACGCCACCCCCCCAAACTCCGCCGCTTCTCTAAGCCACTATTACATGCAAACCATTCCCATCGTTTCTCACCAAAGAGAAAGAAAAGCAATAGGACAAAATTATTGAAGATATTTTGAAAATTCAATTTCATATTATTAGTAATCAGATATCATACCAAACATATCAATCAAGATTTCAGTAATTTTATTGCAATATTACCTGCATATATCAAATATAATAATCAATATTACTAACAATTTAATTATGATAATCTATCTTGAAGGCAATCCATATTTTTTTTCAAGATTGATGATGCATCAAATGCGACCTTGAGGTGATCATTATGCCATCCAATGGTGGATTCATGTAAAGGAAAGGGAATCCATCTAGTCAAAATGGCTTGGCTGAATAAGCAACCAGTTCCAAAAATCCCCTGGCATGGCATGCTGCCAAATTCTTGAGTATGCTATTTTTTTCAGATATCTGAAGAAAATTGACGAGGCCAGTCAGCTAAAAGAAAGCTGCCAAGCCTGATGCCAACGGCATCGACCGGCAATTCTAGCGGTCCCAACATTAAGGCCTGTGATCTTATGCTGAGACAATAATTTCACGTCATCCTCTTCAGTGAAGTCAAATTTGTCATACTTTTGCCGTTTCCATTTTGTCGATCTTTGTATAATCTTGGCTCAAGGGAGCCTTGCTTGAGTTCTGAGAAAAGGGAATTGATATTGTTATTGATGTGAAATGGGGAATCATCAGATCGCTCCGAGACAACGACAAGGAAAAATCTTCCACCCCACGATGATGGCGAGAAAACTTCGTCGGAGTACTTACGGACTATAGCGCGCAGTATGCTAAACCTTAAAAGATCCCACCGATTCTGATCGGGGAGGGAAAGAAAAAAAATGGTAATAGATGGGAAAAATCTGACTCTCTTCGAACAAGCAGGTGGAAACTTCGAACTTGTAGCAACTTATAAACAGTAATAAGTTAAGTTATCAAAAACTGAAGCCGTCTAAGGCACCTCTCTCTTATACACATTTTAGTTTTATAGTAATTCTCCATCACACTTCTCAAAAGAATTTTGTGATAAAATTATTTGCCCACTCATTTCCACAGTCATAAAATGTTCTCATATTTTTCCACTTGTTAATAATCTAAGAAAGATATACTAGATTTTTTCCCCTTTTTTGGAAACTAACGATTAGCGTTACACATACGATTTAGAGTCAAATCTTTTGCCTTAATAAGGTTACTAACATTAGGGATACCTTGGTTTTAATGATCCGGGACCTCACCAAAGAAAGGTTATTAACTGAAGTGATCTTTTGTCCGACATAAGTATCTAAGACTTCTCTCGGAACATACTCAATGTATGACTAAAAGCATATTGGAATGGTTTGAGCCCCACACTTGCATCTATTTAGTCCCACATCAAAAAGTTTTTGATACTTATGTATTAAGATAAATAACCTCAGTTCATAACCTTCAAGCTATTTTCTTAATTAGTGTTTAATTGCTGTATCAAGTGTTTTTTCTCTAATGAGAATAGGAGGGTTATTACCCAATATTTGTTATATTATCTACAGTATATTTACAATGTTCTTGTGCAGTTTAGTCTTAGGTATCTTTGAGATTTCTTAAAATTAAATCATGACTTAGGGATCGCATGTTATAGTCTTATGCGATTGAGGGACCAGGAGTTTAACTTTGGGTCAACAAGAAGGTTTCATTATACCATGGTCAAGGGAGGGACTACTAAAATTAAATCCTGCAAAAAAATTTTGCCAACGTTGATGGATCGACCTTCCTATTGTCAAGGAGAGTGATTCTTTGTCCAACATCCCTAGTGGAGAAAAAATGCACCATCCAACCACATTGGGCCATGTAGCACAATTAATAATGAGGCAAATATTTAATGCCGCTTAACATTTTTTTCTCAAATTTTTCTTGATAAAAATATATTTTTCTGACATAAAATAAAGAAACAGCAATATTATTACTTCCCGATGCCTTATATGACTTCCTGTGATTATATATGATTTTTTGAACAATATATATAACTTCTTGTGTCTTTATATGATATACTGTTGATTATTATACTTTCTAATATCTTATATAACTTTCTATGAATATTTATAATATTCTGAATAATATATATCTTTCTATGAATATATAGGATATCTTGAATAATATATATAACTTTTTGATGCCTTATATTACTTCTTGTAAATATATATAACATCCTAAATAATATATATGATTTTTTGATACTTTATATGATTTTCTGTGAATATATATTACTTTCTAAATAATATATATATAATTTTTTTGTATCTTTATATGATATTCTATTAATTATTATGACTTCCTAATGTCTTATATAACTTCTTGTGAATATATATAATATCATGAACAATATATATAATTTTTTATAAATATATATGACATCTTGAATAATATATTTTGACTTCTTGAATAATATATATGACTTTCTATGGTTATTATGACTTTCTGATGTTTTATACGACTTTCTATTGGTTATGATAACCAACAGGATATCATATAATAACATAGGAAGTCATATATTATTCAAGATGTCATATATATTTACAGCAAGTCATATAAGGTATCAAAATTTATATTATTTAGAATATTATATATATTTATAGAAAGTTAATTATATAAAGTAATAATATCTTTCTTTCTTTGTTCTATGGAGGAAAAAGGCATTTTTGTTAGAAAAAATTTGATAAAAAAACTAAGTAGCATTAAATGCCTACCCCATTATTAATTATGCTATGTGACCCAATGTGATTGTGTGGTGCGCTTTTTCTCTATCAGGGTGGTGGAGAAAGAATTTCTCTTGTCAAGGAAAACCCTCCCTTCTTTTAAGCCCATCTCTCTTTCATCCTTCGACTTTTAAAATTAAAAACATTTCTTCAATGGCATGTTTCAGTAGCCCTTTGTAGCACAAGATCTAGCTATCGAAGAGAAAGACACACACACACACATATATATATATATGGTTAATCATGTATCGTGATAGAGCTATAGAATGGAGTAGCCTCACGTTTCTCTCTTTCCATATATAGTGTCCTACAAATAGTCATGGCTAAGCTATCCCAAGCCAAGTTTGGTTTATTATTTGATAGTTTTCCCTGCCATTCTTTCACATGTCCACTATGGTATTTGCGATGTGGGGAATATGAAGTTTTTGTGTGATTCAGTGACACAATATTGCAAGGAAGCTACAGGAGATGAATAGATGATCAATGGTATTGTTCAATTAGACAATCCAAGATGGAGATGAATTAGATTTTTCAAAAAATTAAAACTTGCCGTGCATAGAAATTAAACTAAGTAATGTGGGTGAAAGCTATACAATGCATCACAAGTATAAAAATGCAAATAATGAGCAATGAAGAGAAGAGACAAGGTACAAGCAAACACAAAGGTTTATAGTGGTTTGATGTCAAACTCAATACCTATATCCACTTTCCAAGTCGTTGTTGAGAATTCCACTATTATATTTCCTAGATTAAAGTTTGATTATTTTTTGAGCTCACAATCAAAATTTAGTTGATTTTTATAATAGAAATCAACCAAAACCATACCTCAAGCCACTCCTAGACTTACAAAATAATCACACTTCAAAGCTTGGATGGGCCATCCCAAAGTCTCAATCCCAATTAAAACATGTTTACAATAGAAAATTTGAAATATAATGTAAAACATAACAAAAAGCTTCTAAAAGAGCAAAGGGACGATCGATGAAGCTCTTGAAGATTGTGTCAAGAAAACTTGACAATTAATACACTATTCTTTCTCTAAAAATTACTTAAATGCTTCAAGAATTTGGTGGTTGGTAGGTAGTATCTCTTTCTTAAATGGTCACTCGATGCTCTTTGCTTCTTTTTATTTTTCTCTTTCTCTTGGTTCCTTTATTTGTTTGGTAGCCTTTAAAATCTCTTAAAATATCTAAAAAGCCATTTAAGTTGACTTGGATCAAGTAGGAGTCGACTCAAGCTGGCTATGATCAGCTTGCTAAAAGTAGGAGTCGACTTGATGCCTAGTTTGAGAAATATGCCTCTTTATTCTTTTTGAGAGAGTTGACTTGGCCACTGAAAGTTGGCTCGGAGTTGTTCAAAGGTAGAACCAAGAAAGTATGGGTCAACCTGAGGTCAGGCTAAAAAATATGCCTCTCTATTTGCCTAAGAGAGTCAACTTGATAAAAGTAGGGGTCGACTACTAAACTTTTGCATACCAAAGTCGACTCTTTGAAGTTTAGAGTTAGCTCTTGACTTCTTCCACTTGATTTCTCATAAAGTGATTTCTTCAATCTTCTTTCTTTGGCTCCTTAACTTGGCATTCACAAGAAACCTCCTGAGAGTAAACTTTGCTATTTGAAACATTTTCAACAAAAACTTCATTAACTTATTAGTACCAAAATATTGTTGGAAAATTTGTAGGGTTTCATGCTTGTATTTCAAAACTTTTTTGAAATAAAATGCATCAGAAGATATAGATTAAACTATTTAATCTACTTAAGCATGTAATCTAATTACTAAATCCTACATTAAGAATCTATAACATGTCATAATGCATGCATAAATCTAAAAATTAAAGTACTTTGGTGATCAAATCAATATCCTAGATTTAGAACAATTCCAGATCAAATCCTAAATTGCATCTAAGATAGAGAGAAGATCATATCTCTCATCTTTGCATAGGTCGAGAACACCATGGCCGAGTCCTGATGTTGCCCTTGTTGCTTAGAGCTGCATATGTATCTGGTCTCAACAGGTAATCCACATGAGATCATAACATTAGTTGGAGGTTCGTCGAACGAAGATCCACTTGAAGTGCTAGCTTCTCGCAAATTCCTCCTGATGGTCGATCTGAAAGAAATTCTTCAGATCTATTGGACACTCCAAGAGATGAAGAATAAGGAGGAAGAAGAGATTTTTCTCTCTTATTTTTTTAAAAAAATAAGATCAAAAGAAAAACATTAAAAATAGAGAAGAACCTTTCTTCTCTATAATTCTTCTTTCTCCAGGACAAACCCTAGCTTTGTCCAAAAGAAGAACTTGCACTCCAACATGAGGAGACTCTCTCCTTACCACTTTCTTATGTCTCTTTTATCTGATTTTCATGGGATAAAACTCACTAGAGATTTAGAAGAAAATATCTCTCGAAAGAATCCTAAAGAGAAGACCTTCTTCTCTTCCTATGTGTACGTTCATCAGGACATCAACCATTGATGTCCTAATGAAGTCAAATGCCCCAACCATCTTGGAGCTCCAAACTCCCGTGCCCCTCTACCTCTCTCTTTCTAATGTTTTGCATGGAAAAACCCAAGAGATCTCATGGCAAAAGGCCTAAAAAAATGGCACCTCATAACAATCCAAGACAAGGTCAAAACATCCTTGTTTTAAGGAAACAAACCAAGAGGTTTATGGGGTGTCCAAGAGTTGGATGCCACCCCTAAAAATCTGGCATGAGAAGCATGTAGACCACGCACAAAAAGAGAAGAGAATTATGGCATACAAAAAGAATTAGGTGGCATCCCCTTAAGATAAGGAATACTAGGTCAAACCTAGTCTTAATATGGAATCTTGTTCAAAGAGAATATTTGGGGCATCCAACTCTTGGATGCCCCCAAAAATTTTGTGCATGAAGAACCTAGAATTCACGCCAAAAATAAGAAAGAAAAGGGTGCACATGATAAGAGGTAGGCATGGAAAAAAAATCCAAAAGAAGAGTAGAGTTCAGGAATTCATGGACTCTATCAAATAGAGTTCATATCAAAACAAACTTTCAAATTTGAACAAATCAAATTTTATACCAAAAATACCAGATATTCGGGGTGTTGGAAATCTCATATTGGCATGGAAAAAACACATAAGAAAATTTAAAATAGGCATGGTGCTTTCTTCTTGGCGTAAGGAAAGTGAGAGAGTCCCAGTCCAACTGGGACTCCTCCTGTTTGACTAGATCAAAATAATTTTTAATCCAATTTGAGTCAACCTAATTAAAAGATAATTCTAATCCAATTAGAAGGCTAATTAAAATAGATTAAATTATATTTAATTTTGATTTAAATCTTAACTCAATTAGGAATTAGGTGTACTCAAATCCTAGTCCAACTAGAAATTATTTTTTTTTTGCAATTGGCTTATCCAATAAATCAATTGAACTTAATCAAATTAAATCCAAACTAATTCTAATTGAATCTAATTCAATTAGACTTGATCTCAGCCTAATTACTTAATAAAATAAAATCAATTAGCAATCCAATTGCTAATCGATCCTCCTGCAATACTTGCATTAGTTCAAACATCAATCGTATTGAATGTTTAATCTTAGAACGATTTTCAATCATCGATTAATCATTTGATCAGATTATAACCTCTTATGTATGTGAACCCATAGGTTTGAACCTAAGTTGGTAGTATAGAAATTGATTTCTGTACCAATCAAAATGATCATCTAGTAATGGAACCCAACGTCTGGATAGGTCGAATGTATGCAAAGCAACATTCTTAGAACCTTATTCCATGGTTATTGTATAATTCATCCTTTTGACCAATAATGCTTTAGATGACTTTGACTAAGCTGTCAACACTCATACAAGTTATCTCTATGATGTTTCAAAATTTTGCAAATCTCGTGACTCCTTATGAGGATTACCCAGACCTAGGTTTTGCTAAATTGAAACACAGCGAGTCATTCTTTTTCTGAAGTTAATCAGGAGTGGTCAATTTTATCTTGACTCACACATCGACTCTGTAAGTACTTGACCATACCCAAAACTCTTTCGAACCTATATTAAAAATATAGACAGTCCGGCACCAAAGTATAGTGAGTTGCTTATAAGTCATCATGATGATCTCAGATCGGAGGAACATTTATATCCATTGGCCTTAGCTAGCTACTCTTGATAGTAGAGTGCTACATTGGTGACGTTCAATGTAGATGTACTTCTACATCTTATCTGGATACCATACTAATATCTCCACATCATTTGGTTACGAGGATAACCAACACATATGACATATAGCGATCTACACTCGATAAGTTATCGTCCTTGTTAATAACTTATCATTTGATTATAAATAATTTAAGAACCATCCGATAAATTCTTCTTTATCAATTGATTATGGTTTTAAGAACTTCATCATAATTTAGAAGTTCATTTAAGAAAGATAGAACTTTTATGATGAACCAACCAAATAACTATTATTATTAGATATTCATATACTAATTTCAATCATCTACCACTTAGATTATTGACTTTAGAACATATTTTTCAACAACTCTCACTTGGACTAAAGCCAATCAGAATGATATCAAATATCCTATCTTTCACTTGAGTTTGCAGAACTCCTTAGTTCCGAGGCCTTAGCAAATGGATCGGTCAAGTTTTCTTTTTTCATTGATCTTCTAAAAATCGACGTTACCTTGATCTAAAATCAAAGGTGATAGCGATGCAGAATATGTTGATCTTTCGATTCTTTAGTCTGAGCTATGGCTCCAGTGCTACGATAGAATTGGATTATCGATGGAGAGTGCCACTTTCATGAACCTCAGTAACTACACATCTTACATGGCAGTATCATATGCCATGTTGTACACTACATCACTAATTGAATAGGCTACAATATCCTGCTTGAAACTTTTCTAGTAAATTGCTCCTATAATTAGGATATGACCCGACACTCTCTTGCTATCATCTTGATCTAACTAAAAACTAGAATCAAAACATCCATAAGTTTTAAGTCAGTATCTCCATATTTGAGTTACTGGATCTTAGTATTTTTTAAATACTTAAGGATTGTCTATACAATCTTCCAGTGATTCTCACTTAGATCAGACTGGTATCTACTCACTACCATTAGTGAGTATACCATATCTAATTTTGAACATGTAGAAATTAGATGACAGCCAAACTTTTATTCCTTGCAATGTTGTAATGCCATTCTCGATTAAGAGAATTTCATCCACAAATAATACAAGGAATAATACGATAGAACATTTTGCCCAATTATAAATATAGGGTTTGTCTTTGTTCATAACAAAGACATACGTTCAAAACGTATATTCAAACACTGAGATGATAGTCAAATGGGCTTTATAGGTCCTTACCTTTCCATCAGTGCTACTATGATCCTTTTGAAAATTCATTCACACCCAATAGATTTTATCCCTTTAGGTGAATCAATTAGTGTCTACACACTATTGATTTTCATGAACTTGAATTTGGATTTGATGGCTCCAAACTACTCTCAGAGTCAGACCACTGCATTGCATCCCTATAGGTGATTGGATCCTTATTGTTGGATCGAGCTCAATAGGATCGCTATCCCAGACCAAGATACAAAGGTATCTATCCAACTAACATGGTACTCTATCAGATCTCCTTAAAGGTGCCACTTTAATTGACTCTAGGTTTGATTTGATCAAATTTGATTCTGTAGGTTTACTAGATTATATCAGTTCATTTTCTACTAGTCAAACTTTGCCAAGTTCAACTTTACAGGCATCAATTTCTTCTCTAAGAAACTTCTTTCCAAAAGGAATGCCCTACTACTGATAAATATCTCATGTTCTTTAGCATGGTAGAATTAATAATCCTTAAACATCTATTGAACCAGGATCTAAGTTTATCTATGTGCAAACCTATGAGATAGGCTGATCAACCCTAAATTTGAAGGTGAGAGAGTCTAAGTCTACGTCTAATTCATATCCCATATAGAGTCTTTATAACAGATTTACTCGATATATTGTTAGAGTAAAACTAGTAGTCACAAGAGCATAACCCTGAAATAGGCAGACAAGTGAACCCTATCATGAATTGAACCATGTCTAACAAAATTTAATTTTTTCTTTTAGATACACTATGTTCCAAAAAAAATCCACTGAGAGAGAATCCTATTCTCTCCTAGATATATCACAAACTTACTGGATAAGTATTTGCCTCCTCGATCTAATTGAAGAGTTCTATATCTTTTTTAATTTTTTTTTATTTTATTATTAAATTATTTAAATATTTTAAATGATTTAGGCTAGATACACCCATGCCCAGATAGGTCATCTATAATGAAATATTGATATCTTCCTTTGGCACTTAAATTCATAGATCCACATACATCCTATATATTAGACTTAGAACTTTATAGGCTCCTTCACCTTTTTCAGTAAAAGATGACTTTGTCATCTTCCCAAGAAGACAAGATTTATAGGTTATCAATGATTCACAATCATTGATATCAAGGTTTTCCACTCAAGCTAATATGTTTATCCTATTCTTGTCAAGATAACTAAGCCTATAATGCTAAATGTAGACATCCATGACATAATCTAACTTGAATGTTTATTAAATATGTACATTACACTTAATAGATCGTGTAAATATTAAATATTATTTTTTTATTATTCATATATTATTATAATATTATTCATAATAATATCACAACAATCCTCTTTATAAATAAATAATGATCATCTTTGGCCAAAAGGCCAACAAAGATCATATTCATTATAAATAATGGGCAATAGTGACAGTCACTCTAAATGACAAATTTTGAAAACATACTCGATAATTTTTAAAGCTAGGACTGGAATAGGATTTCTAACCATAGTGTTCAAAAATTTATCAATATTTTTAAATATTCCACTTTTCTGTAGTCCTTGCAACAAATTGCATAAGACCACTGGTATTTAATACCTAGGTAGTAGAATTTTAAATAGAAAAATTTTAAGGTATTATCATATAACATTCTTGATGAGCAACTCTTGCTCCTTTCTCTTGTTCAGCCTGTTATGATCAAGAAAAGTAAGATAATTCTTTTTTCTATGATTTTGCTTCTAACAGTAGAAGCACTATGCCTGATTTGGGTCATTTTTGGACTAATTATTTTGACTGAGCTTAAAAGCTCCAATATGAATCTATTCGTACTGCTGAACCAAAATTAATTTTCGATACTAATTATTGAAGTTGGATTCCATAAGTCATCACTATTTAACAATGATAGAAGCAATTAAAGTTTAGCCTTAATTTGAGAAAAGAGAACAATGACCCAAGTATATGAATTATTTTAAGCTTAGAGACTTGAACTTTAGTCTTAAGATTCTTCCACTATTTTATTCAAATTGGTAGCCTCTACCTTCAATTCGAAGAATTACTTTAGTTTCTAATAAGTACTAGAATCCATATAGACTACACACAAGCCCGACTATGGTCGGTCAATCCATATGCATCTACAAGTAGATTCTTTAACCAATTATTTTTCTAAATAATTTTTAGTAATTTAATTTTACCCCAGAAATCTAATCAGTAGACTAGGGCCTCCACTGTAAGGATCCAGATAGGTCCAATCATTAACATGACTATACTTGGTATATCTAACCAACAAATGATTAAGTCCAACTATGATTGGTCAAACTAACCACCATTAGAGAGACACATCCAAGTCATTATATGATGAATGATAATTCTATTAGTCAATAAGCACCAGGCCTATGGGCCTCCAATGATCATTAAGTTAATGGACCCATTATCAGATACCTTAATGAGAGGCTATGACTCAGTTATCTCCATAACTTTATCATTTTAAGGATCTAATAATTTTTAAAAATTTAAATTATTAGTGATTTAAGGATAGAAAAAATATGAACCAATTTGCTCCCATTGATTTCAGCAAATTAAGTCCTCCCATTGACTTCTCAAGTCATCGATAAGGACTAGGATCAATTTCAGTCCATGGGCACCTAGATCAGTTTCATTGATTTTCTGTATGACACGGGTTAGCACGAATCAAGAAGCAACCCAATCAAGATCTGGTTAACCACATTGGTTAGTGAGATTGGTGGGAGGGTCTGCCAAGGCTTGCCTTAGACACCATCAAAAATGGCCAAGTAAACGAGCTATTAATTAAAAACAACTAGTCTAAAAATGCCAGACTTATCTTAAACACCAATCGATTTATCAGTTTTGATTTGGTCTACCTAAAAAATTGGACTCGACCACTGAGCCATGATCAGTATCCATTTGTTAGATGTATGAACTTTGATAAACTGCAACTATTGAATTGATCTATAGAAATGATCTAATCCTAATTAACTATTAATTAGATTTGATCAATTTCTTAACTTAGTCCATATTTAATTTAACCCTAGGTCTAACCTAGTTAAGGACCTGATCAAAGCTAGTCCATTACCCTTTAACCCATATTTTATGAAATTATCTTAGAATCTTTAAATCACAAACCTAGATCCTAAATAATTACTTAATTCTTAATTAAGTTTAAAGCTTATGGATTTGGATTTATGGAATCTCAGAACTAATTTTTGATTTGATCATTTAAAATATTTTTAAATTATAAATAGTTTCCATTGAATCATATTCAATATATGGTTTTAGATCTAATTTATTTTAATATTTCAATCATATCCTAGAATTTTGAATCTAAAATTTTGCAGAAAGTAAATTCTCAATTTAAATTCTATAAAATAAATATGTCATATATATACATTCTAGATTCAAAATAAAAAATATATATCAACATATGCAATAAGAGGATCTAGATCTAAACATAAAACATAGCACATGGATCAGATCATAAACCATTTAAATTTAGATTTAAAATCTAAAAATAAGTCATGAATTACTTTAGATCTCATCTAACATATTTATGATTTATTCAGATCAGCACATACTAGGACAACCTCTTCACTGTAAGAGATAAACCTTACAGTAGGACAATCTTATCAGTATGTCCGACCCGATATTATTTAGATCTAATCTAAATAATCTAAAATAGATCTAACATCTATTTAATTTTAGATTTAAAATTAAAAAATAAATCATAAAATTATTTAGATCATATCTAACTTATCATGATTCAAAAGTATAGATCAGCACATACTAGGACAACCTCTCCACTGTAAGGGGTAAATCTTACAGCAGGATAATCTTATAATTAGTATGTATGATTTATAGAGTTTTATTTTTGAATTTATCTTAATGCAAATATGATCATGTTATAATAGAACCTAGATGTTCTGATACCATTATTGAAAAATTTATAGGGTTTCATGCTTGTATTTCAAAACTTTTTTGAAATAAAATGTAGCGAAAGATGTAGATTAAACTATTTAATCTAGTTAAGCATGTAATCTAATTACTAAATCTTACATCAAGGATCTATAATATGTTATAATGCATACATAAATCTAAAAATTAAAGTACTTTGGTATTAATCAGATCAATATCCTAGATCTAGAACAGTTCTAGATCAAATCCTAGATCGCATCTAGGATAGATAAGAGATCATATCTCTCAACTTTGTGCAGGTCGAGAACACCACGGTTGAGTCCTGATATTTTCTTATTGCTTGGAGCTATACACGTATCCAATCTCTATAGATAATCTATACGAGATCGTAATACTAGTTGGAGGTTGATCAAACGAAAATCCACTTAAAGTGCTAGCTTCTCGTAAATCCCTCCTTATGATCGATCTGAAAGAAATTCTTCGAATCTCTTGGACACTCCAAGAGATGAAGAATAAAGAGTAGAAAGAAGAGATTTTTCTCTCTTATTTTTCTCAAAAATAAGATCAAAAGAAAAATATTAAAAATAGAGAAGAACCTTTCTTCTCTATATTTCTTCTTTCTCCAGGACAAACCCTAGCTTTATCCTAAAGAAGAACTTGCACTCCAACATGAGGAGACTCTCTCCTCACCACTTTCTCACACCTCTTTTCTCTGATTTTCATGGGATAAAACTCACAAAAGATTTAGAAGAAAAAAACTCTTGAAAGAACCCTAGAGAGAAAACTTTCTTCTCTTCTTATGTGTTCATCAGGGCATCAACCATTGATGTCCTAATGAAGTCAAATGCCCCAACCATCTTGGATCTCCAAACTCCCACACCCCTATACCCCTCTCTTTCTGATGTTTTGCATGGAAAAGCCCAAGAGATCTCATGATAAAAGGCCTAAAAAATGGTGCCTCATAACAACCCAAGATAAGGTCAAAACATCCTTGTTTCAAGGAAACAAAACAAGAGTTTTAGGGGGCATCCAACTCTTGGATGCCACCCATAAAAATCTAGCATGAGAAGCATGTAGACCATGCACAAAAAGGGAAGAGAATTATGGCATACAAAAAGAATTAGGTGGCTTCCCCTTAAGATAAGGAAGACTAGGTCAAACCTAGTCTTAATATGGAATCTTGTTTAAGGAGAATATTTGGGGCATCCAACTCTTGGACACCCACCAAAAATTTTGTGCATGAAGAACCTAGAATTCACACCAAAAAGAAGAAAGAAAAAGGGTGCACATGATCAGAGGTAGGCATGGAAAAAAATCCAAAAGAAGAGAGTAGAGTTTAGGAATTCATGGACTCTATCAAATAGAGTTCATATCAAAACCAACTTTCAAATTTGAACAAATCAAATTTTATACCAGAAATACCGGATATTAGGGGCATAGGGAATCTCATATTGGCCTAGGAAAAACATGTAAGAAAATTTAGAATAGGCATGGTGCTTTCTTCTTGGCGCAAGGGAAGTAAGAGAGTCCTAATCCAACTAGGACTCCTCCTATTTGACTAGATCAAAATAATTTTTAATCCAATTTGAGTCAACCTAATTAAAATATAATCCTAATCTAATTAGGAGTCTAATTAAAATAAATTAAATCATATTTAATTTTGATTTAAATCTTAACTCGATTAGGATTTAGGTGCACTCAAATCCTAGTCCAACTAGGAATTATTTTTTCTTGCAATTGACTTATCCAATAAATCAATTAGACTTAATCAAATTAAATCTAAATAAATGTTGATTAAATATAATTCAATTAGACTTGAACTCAGTCCAATTGCTCAATCAAATTGAGGTAATTAGCAATCCAATTGCTAATCGATGCAACACTTGCATTAGGTCAAACATCAATCGCATTGAATGTTTGATCTTAGAATGATTCTCAATCATCAATTAACCATCTGATCAGATTACAACCTCTTATGTGTATGATTCCATAGGTTCAAACCTAAGCTAGTAGCATAGAAATATCGAAATAATCATCTAGCAATGGTACCCGATATTTGGATAAGTCGAATATATGCAAAGCAACATTCTTAGAACCCTGGCCTATGGTTACCGTATAATTCACCCCTTAACCAATAATACTCAAGATGATTTTAGGTAAGCTATCAATACTTATACAAGTCATCTCTATTATGTTTTAAAATTTTATAAATTTCATGACTCCTCACAAGGATTATCCAGGCTTAGGTTTTGCTAAATTGAAATACAGCGAGTCATTCTCTTTCTGAAGTTAATCAGGAGTGGTCAATTCCATCTTGACTCACACACCAACTCTATAAGTACTTGACTATATCCAAAAATCTTCTGAACCTATATTAAAAGTACAAGCAGTCCAGCACTAAAGTATAATGAGTTACTTGTAAGTCACCATGGTGATCTAAGGTCTGAGGAATGCTTATACCCATTAGTCTTAGCTAGCTACTCTTGATAGTAGAGTACTACATTGATCACGTTCAGTGTAGATATACTCCTATGTCTCACTTGGATGCCATACCAGTGTCTCTACACTAGTTGGTTATGAGGATAACCAACGCATATGTTATATAGCGACCCACACTCGATAAGTTATCATCCTTGTTAATAACTTATCATTTGATTATGAATAGTTTAAGAACCATCTAATAAATTCTTCTTTATCAATTGATTATGGTTCTAAGGACTTCATCATAATTTAGAAGTTTATTTAAGAAAGATAGAACTTTTTTGATGAACCAGCCAAAAAACTATTATTATTAGATAATTCATATACTAATTTCAATCATCTACCAGTTAGATGATTGGCTTTAGAATATATTTTTCAACAAATATGTACTCAAATATTTTATATTCATCAAAATCAATCATTTGATTAACAATCTTTCTCTTTTTGATGATGATAAAACTTTAAGTATATGCAAATAATGAAACTAATGCAAATGTATTAGAGCATATTTCATCGCATCTTAACAGTGATTTAATTTGAATGAAAGGATCCATAATAAAATTTCTTTGTGACTTGAATTTGAAATTCAGCCATGGACCATATATTAAAAAGGGAATCAAGAATTAGAGTAAAAAGCATATGTATCCAGATAGCTTGAGTGCAAATTAGAGTATAATGAGCTGAACTATATAAGTACCAAAGTAAAAAGAATTTGAAGTATTATGAAGTATTATGTATCAGAGCTAAAATGGAGCTAAAAAATAATATGTATCAAAGCTAAAAGTAAAGGTATCAAAGCGAAATGTATCAGAGCTAAAAAAGAAGAAAATATATTAGAGCTGGAAGAGTCAATGCTAAAAAATGCATCTAAGATATCAGAGCAATTGTTATATGCATTCAAGGCATTGGAGCAATAACACACACACACACACCCACATATATATATATATATATATATATATATATATATATATATATATATATATATATATATATATATATATATGTATGTGTGTATGTGTGTGTGTGTGTGTGTGTGTGTGTGTGTGTGTGTGTGTGTGTGTGTGTGTGTGTGTGTGTGTATGTATGTATGTACGTATAATAGATTAATTCAAAATCAGAGCAAATAGTCTTCTTGTAATTATTTTCTTTAGTATTAATTTTTCTTATCAATTATTTGCTTTTTACTTTACCATTTCTCCCTCTTTTTTTTCATCAACAAATGGATATAATAGATATATACAGGAGAATACAACATAGATAAAAGAAAAGTATCTTTTTATTTCATAAAAAGTGTCTTTACAAGAGTATTACACAAAATGAATGTACTATTTTCAAAAAGAAATCTACTACAGTACACCATGATACAGCATTAAGACATCAATAGAAATACAATAATACACTAAAGTAAAGCAAGATAAAATAGTAAGCATGCTATAGACAAATGCAAACCCTAAGCCTAATCCTCATTAGAAGGAAGGTTGATAGTGGAAGGAGAGTTAAGCCCTAGACTATAGGGCTCCACCTCTCCTGCTCCAGGTCCTACTCGAAGGCCCAAGTGCATAAGTGGGGCAACCAACATCAGACCTAGTGCAAGTCCTAAATGGGGATCTAGGAGTGGGCTAATAGTCTAAGGGGACTGAGAGGACTAGGAAGGCTGAGTGATAAGTGCTAAAAGTACAATAATTAAAATATTAAATTATAAAATAATTAATTTTATTTTTAAAAAAATGATATTTTTATTAATTTTATGTAGGAAAGAATATCACCAATATAAAGATCTAAATTTTTTGATTCAAATAAAATAAATTTCAAGCAAAATAGATTTCAAACGAGCCTGAAATCAATTTTCAAAGGAAATTTAAAAAAATAATTAATTAGCCAGCCAGTTCGGTTCAAATCGGCTTAGCAAACCATCTCGGCCTGACCGTAAAAGAATTAGATTGACCACTGATGCCCTGCTGACGTCAGAATTTTTTGCGGCATATGGTGGACTGCTATAGTAACCTGGTCAGGGGCATGATGGAGATTTCATGAGACAGCGCGCGACGGGATTGGCTAATAGATGGATGGTCCATGATGTACCCAGCTCATGATCGGTCTACATGGGACATAGTCTAGATCGGACAACTACTTTCACTGGAGTTTTGATCCGATGGTTGAGATCCAGGCACCGATGGACGACGGATGCGGCTCCCGATCAAGATCCAATGATCTGAATGGTTTCCAATTTTTAATTAAATGCCTAAAGCCCTTCAGAAGTAGATCCGATGGTCCAAAATCCATCAAAAGGCTAATCCGACAGCTACCATGAATTCCTACTTGATCTGGAATATTTTAAGAGATTTTTAAGTGATTTTTGATGTGTTTGATCGCCATCCAATGGCCAGAATGATCCAGGCCTTATTTGAGTTGTTCCAGGAGTTCTAAATCCTAATTTCAGTGGAAATTTTCATCGAAGCAGCCCCTCTTGACTCTATAAAAAGGCCTATGTAGAACACAACAGAGGAGAATAATAGAGAGAAAAATAGAGAATAAAGAGGGAGGAATAGGGAGAGGTCTAGATGGAGCTTTTTATTTTTCTTTCTTTCTTTTGTTTCTTCAAGATCAAGCAAGCAGCTCTCTTCTTCTTCATCAAGTTCTCCATGCCAAGAGCAATGGATGGCTAATTTCAGCAACAAACATATTTTTATTTAGATTTTTACATGCTTTTTATTTTAATTATTGTTTTTGATCCTTTTATGATGAACTAAATTTATTTTACTAAGGCTAAGATGTAGCCACTCTTTTTGATGCAATATTCAGTATGATTTACTTTTAATTTTATATTTTATTCATGAGGAGTATATAAATTTACTCTTAATACTTTTAGATTACTGACCATCTTCTAATCAATTTGATGGACATAGATGATACGGACCAAGTATGTCTATGTCGATGCTTCTTGATTTATATATCTTGTATCATGAATTGAATTAGAATTCATATGCATGCAAAAATTTTAGTGCATTTCGGATGTAGTGTATTTTAATTGAAGGGTTTCACAAAATTTAATGCATTGATATTTATTTAAATTATGTCTGAACCAAAGAGTAGTTAATAAATATTGATAGTTTTGCTATGCCTGGACCAAAGGATAGTGAATATCTTAGGAGACTCCACCATCACATGAAATAAAATTAACCTAATTTGCATGATTACTTGAATATTATATTGATTGAGTTGGTGAACTGATTGTCTTAGTAACATATTGCTCTTGACTTAAATCCTAATAATTACACTCTCTCTATTTCTATGCAATTTATTAATTTATTTTTTTATTTCTTCTTATTTTTTTTAATTCTCATAAATCGATTCTCTAAATAAAGCTTAGAAAAAAATATTTTTAGTACTTATTTTTTAATTCTCTAGGGATGATACTCTACTCACTCACTTTATTACTTGATCAACTGGTGCACTTGCCATAGCGATAGATTTTCACGCATCAAATTTTTGGCATCGTTGCTAGAAATTATGTCTAAAATAATATTAAAATTTTGATTCTTGCTTTACTTTAAAATTTTATTTTTAATTTTTATTTTTACTTTATTTTTAAGTTTGTGTTTGGTGCATGACACGTACTGGACATAGTGATTTAGTACCTTTTAATCTAAAAATTAGGAGGATAATCAGAAGACTACAACAAGGAAGAAACATGGTAGTTGAAGATCCTAATGACATCAATCTAGAATTGGATATGGCGACTGAGGGATGGCAAGAAGCTATTTCAGTGGCACATTATCCATTAAATGATTACATCACACCATCTATAGCCAATGCAGCTTCGAGCATCTGGAGACCACCTGTGCAAGTAAATAATTTTAAAATAAAATCGACGATGATCCAGATGATTCAATCAACTATCTAATTTAATGAACACATGCATGATGATTCGAATGCCCATATTTCTAACTTTTTTGAATTTTGTGATACTTTTAAAATTAATGAGATGTCGGATGATGCTATTAAATTAAGGCTATTTTCTCTCTTTATGGGATAAAGCTAAAAGTTGACTTCATTCTCTTTCTGCAAGTTCTATCACAACTTGGGATGCCTTAGCCCAAAAATTTTTAGCCAAGTACTTTTCACCTTCCATGACTGTAAAGATGTGCAATGATATCACTTCTTTTGTATAGGTGGACATGGAGATACTATATGAGGCTTGGGAGTATTTCAAGAAACTGCTGAGGAGATGTCCACACCATCAATTATCCATTTGGCTTTAAGTATAAATTTTTTATAATGATTTATCTTCTACTAATCATTCTATGATTGATGTAGCAGCAAGAGGTACCATTAATCAAAAAATAGGAGAAGAAGCCTTTGATCTGATTGATGAGATGGCATCAAATAGCTATTAGTGGCAAATAGAATGTAGGATGCCGAGAAGACCAGCAGCCATGCAGGGAGTGGATTGCATTCCAACTTTATTAGCTGAAATTGTAGCCCTTAGAGTCGAAGTCAATAATATTGAAGGGAATAGCTATGAACATTCAGAGCATCACTTGTGACTTGTATGGAGGAGGACATGATACAAGCGACTGCCAGATAGGTAATTCTTTTGCTAAAGCCTTTGATATTGCTAACTATCTTGATAATTTTTTCAGGCCTCAGCAAAACAATCCCTACTCCAATACATATAATCAAGGGTGGAGGCAATATCCAAACTTTTCATGGAGCAACCAAAACGCAGCACAATAGCCACCCCAAGGATTTCAAGCACTTAAAAAGAAGCCTAATATGAAGGAGCTGATGGTCAAATTCATGCAAAATCAAGAAGTGACTATAAGAAATTTGAAAACCAAACTCATGCAAGACCAAGTAGCAGTAATTCAAAACTTGGAGATACAAGTAGGATAAATGGCCAAGATAATCTCTGAGAGACCATAAGGATCCTTGCCCAGCAATACGGAGATCAATCCAAAGGAGCACATCAATGCTATCATCTTAAGAAATGGTAAAGAGCTAGAGGAGCCACATCAGAAGAAAGAGACTGAAGAGTCAACTATAAACAAAGAAAAGTTAACTAAAATTCATCAGTCACCAAAACAACTAGTAGATGGTTGGTCCCCAGGTATAAAATTTGCTAATCCAAATGTGAAGTCCTACAAGCTGTCACTACCTTTTCTAGAAAGATAAATACAGTATCCAAATAATAATTTTTTTAATTTTTTTAAAATTTTAAAGAGTTTACATATTAAAATTTCTTTTATAGATGCTATCACTCAGATTTTCAAGTATGCCAAATTTTTCAAAGAAGTTCTAATAAATAAGAAGAAGCTGAAGGAGCATGAGAGAATAAATTTAAATAAAGAGTGCTTAGCAATACTTCAAAACAAATTCCCATAAAAGCTAAAAGATCTATGAAGTTTTACTATCCCTTGCATTATTGGTGATTGTAGTTTTGATAAAAATTTATGTAATTTAGAAGCAAGTATTAATCTCATGCCTTTTTTTATTTTAGTAAGCTGGATCTAGGAGAACCAAAGTCTACCACTATCACTCTTCAACTAGCTGACAGATCCATCAAATATCCAAGAGGTATAGTGGAGGATGTCTTAGTAAAGGTAAATAAGTTTATTTTTCCTATTGATTTTATTGTTCTTAATATGAAAGAAGATATTAATGTACCTCTTATCTTAGGGAGACCCTTTTTAGCTACTGGAGGAGCTTTAATAGATGTTCAATAATAAAAATTAATTCTAAGAGTCCAAGATGAACAAGTCACATTTAATATTTTTAAAGCTATTAAACATTTCAATGATAATCAAACTTGTTTTCAAATTGATGATATTGACAATATAGTACATGAGTATTTTTTAGAAAATAGGTTTGAGGATCCTATTGAAGCTTGCATTGTCCAATCACAAGAGGGTTTAGTTAAAGATGAAAGGCAAATAGAATGCATAAAATTATTGGAGGCCAAACCATATATTCCACGTACAAATAGACCACGATTTGAAGAATTAGAAAGATCATCTACTCCTCTTCCAAAGCCATCAATTGAAGAGCCACCTACTCTTGAACTTAAACCTCTTCCTTCTCATTTAAAATATATTTTCTTAGAAGGTTCTTCGCACTTATCTATTATTATTTCTTCTTCTTTGATAGGTTTAATGAAATAAAAGTTGTTAAGAGTGCTAAAGGAATATAAGAAGGCATTTGGATGGACCATAGCAGACATCAAAGGAATTAGTCCCTCAATTTGTGTGCACAAAATTTTCATGGAGGACAACTATGAGTCTACGGTCCAACCCCAAAGAAGACTCAACCTTAAGATGCAAGAAGTGGTAAAAAAGGAGGTAATCAAGCTACTTGATGCAGGTATTATTTATCTTATCTCCAATAGTTTATGGATAAGTTCTATTCAAGTAGTTCTTAAGAAAGGTGGGATTACTTTAGTTTAAAATGATAAAAATGAATTAATTTCTACTAGGACTGTTACTGATGGAGAGTATGCATGGATTATAGAAAATTAAATGATGCAACTAGAAAAGATCATTATCCTTTCCCATTCATTGATCAGATGTTAGAGAGGTTAGCTGGACTTGATTTTTACTACTTTCTAGATGATTATTCTGGTTATAATCAAATTGCCATAGCACCTGATGATCAAGAAAAAAATTACTTTTATATGTCTTTATGGTACATTTGCTTTTAGAAGAATGCTATTTGGTTTATGTAATGCGCCAGCTACTTTTCAACGATGCATGATGGCTATTTTTATGACATGATGGAGAATTTTCTTGAAATATTTATGGATGATTTTTCTATCTTTGGATCTATATTTGATAAATGCCTGCATAACTTATTTCTTATTTTACAAAGATGTGAGGATACTAATCTTATCTTAAATTGGAAGAAGTATCATCTAATGGTACAGGAAGGCATAGTATTAGGCCACAAGATTTCATGTAAGGGGATTGAAATGGATAGAGCTAAGCTTGAGGTGATCGAAATGTTACCTATGCCGACCTCAGTTAAGGCTATTAGGAGCTTTTTGGGGCATGCTAGATTTTATCGTCAATTTATAAAGGACTTCTCTCTAATTTCTAGACCTCTATCTAAAATATAAAGATATCTCTTTTCATTTTTCTGATGAGTATTTGTAGACATTCAACACCCTCAATGAGTAGCTGGTCATGGCACCTATTGTGGTAGCATCAGATTGGTCCCTACCTTTTGAGTTGATGTGTGATGCTAGTGATACAGCCATAGAAGCAGTACTTAATCAAAGAAAGGATAAAATTTTTCAAACTATATACTATGCCAGCCATACTTTGACAAATGTCCAACAAAAATATAGAACCATAGAAAAAGAGCATCTGACAGTAGTATTTGCATTAGATAAATTTCATTCTTATCTTATTTTATTCAAAGTTATTATATACAGCAACCATGCAGCTCTAAAATATCTCCTTGCCAAGAAAGATACAAAACCCAGATTGATCAAATGGATTCTTTTGCTATAAGAGTATGATTTAGAAATTAAGAATAAGAAGGGCACAGAGAATTCAGTTGCTGATCACTTTTTTAGATTAGAAAATATCACAGAAAAAAAATGAGATATTTTCTCTATCAAGAAAGAATTTTCAGATAAGCACCTCTATGCTATATCAGGTATAATATTTTCATGGTATGCTGATATTGTTAACTACCTGGTTGGTAAGGTTCTTCCACTTGATCTTTCTTTTTAACAAAAGAAGAGATTCTTATCTATTATTAAATATTATTTTTGGGATGAACCCTTCTTGTATAAGTATTGTGCAGACCAGGTTATTAGAAGATGCATTCCGAAAGAAGAGATGAAGAAAATTCTACACCATTGTCATGACCAAAACGTAGGAGGACATTTCGGCCCAACTAGAATAGCTTAAAAGATTCTTCAATCATATTTTTATTGGCCCTCTCTATTTAAAGATGCTCATACTTATGTCTCTTTATGTGACCGCTGTCAAAGAACTAAAAATCTCTCTAGGAGAGATGAAATGCCTTTAAACAATATTCTTGTGTGTGAAATCTTTGATGTTTAGGATATTGATTTCATAGAATCTTTTTCTAGTTTTTTTTCAAATCAATATATACTTGTGGCTGTAGATTATATTTTAAAATGGATAGAAGCAGTAGCTTTTCCAACCAATGATGCTAAGGTAATTGTCAAATTTTTGAAAAAGCATATTTTTACACGTTTTGGCACTCCTAGAGCAATCATTAGTTATGGAGGTACATGCTTTTGTAATAAATAATTTGAAAATCTATTAAGCAAATATGATGTCACTCATAAAATAGCTACCCCATATCATCCACAAACTAGCGGTCAAGTAGAAGTGTTTAATAGAGAATTAAAGAGAATTTTAGAAAAGATTGTAAGTGCATTTAGGAAAGACTGATCGTTAAAATTAGATGATGTATTATAGGCATATAGGACTGCATATAAAACACCTATTAGTCTGTCCCCATATAGGCTACTCTTTGGTAAAGCATGTCACCTCCCTATTGAGCTAGAACATAAAGCATATTCGGCCATAAAAATTCTTAACTTTGATATACAAGATGCAGGAAAGAACAGGTTGATGCAATTGAATGAGATGGATAAATTTTGCCACGATGCCTATGAGAATGCCAGGATCTACAAAGAACGTACTAAGAAATGATATGATAACCAGATTATAAAAAGAGAATTTCATGAGGGACAGCATTCTCTTGTATAGTTCACGGCTATATTTGTTTTCAGAAAAGTTAAAATCAAGATGGACAGGTCCCTATACAATTACTAAGGTATTTCCATATGGAGCAATAGAGATCTTTGATGAATCAAAGGTACCTTCAAGGTAAATGGTTATAGGTTGAAAAATTACATTGGTGGAAGTTTTAAGAAGGAGAAGGAAGCCCTCCAATTGCAAGATCCAACCTAGAGCCTCAAGAATGTCAAGCTCAAGACTATAAATCAGAACTACTGATAGGTTGTTTCTTCTTTTTATTTTAGTTTTGACCCTTTTCTTTTATTTTTTCATAGCTTCTTGTTGCTCTTTTATTACTTTGGTGTGTATTTATAATTTTGCAGAGAAAGATAATGAGAGCTCAAGCCAGTTTGCAAAATTTCAAAGAATCAGTTTGGATAAATAATATAGGTGTATTCTTTTCTGTCTCTTATTGCACCTTTACTTTTTCTTTCTTCATTGAGACAATGTAGAATAAGTTGGAGGGTAGGAAAAACTTTTGTTAAAAAATATTAAAATATATATATTAAAAAAAAACATGTCCTAAGAGAGAAAATCTTGAGCAAGATAGACTAAGAAAAGTAATATAAAATTTAAAAGTATTTGCTAATAAATGTAGTGAGTTAAGAAGTAGATTAGTTGGTCAAACTTTTAGAGGCCTACTTAGATCACCTAAAGACTATTAGCACTTCTAATTGCATATGCACACTAACAAGACAAAGTAGGTATTGATTATAAGGCCAAGTGAGGATTCAATTATCACTAAAAATTGATGGTTAATATACATTCCAATCAAAAAAATTTGAATTTAAGGAAAGAGCTACCTGCCAAAATAAAAGTACAAAAGATAGAGTATATGTGGATTGCCTGAAGCTTAGTAACTAGGTCTCTGCACTTAGGTCAAGTATGGAGGTTCACATCAAATAGTGGAGGAAAGGCCAAGATGCTCAGCACAAAAAAAAATGAAAAAAAAAAAAGAAGAGGCTGTGTGAAAGCTACCTTAATTCATGAGCTTAACTTGAGAGTATATAGAAAATTAATCAAAATAAGTGATAAGAGAAGATACTTTTGTCCTTTAAATTAACATCAAAATGCTAAGTTAAGTTTTCATGAACACAAGTGCTATAGATCTTTAGATGTACTCTAAAAAAGATTTTAATTGTACTGACTATAAAATTTACTTCTGAAGCTCAATACTTAGTGGTATTTTTTAAACTTTTTGATCTTTAATCCTAGATTTATTTTGGTGAAGGAGGATCTTATTGAAACATGATGATAAATAAAGCATTGCTAAGAGACTAGCAATGACTAAGTTGGTGGGTGTGATAAGTGCTAAAAATATACTAATTAAAGTATTAAATTATAAAATAATTGATCTTACTTTTAAAAAATTAATATTTTTATTAATTTTATGTAGGAACAAAGGCCACCAATGTAAAAATCTAAATTTTTTGATTCAAATGAAATAAATTTCAAGAAAAATGGACTTCAAATGAGCCCAAAATCAATTTTCAAAGAAAATTAAAAAAATTAATTAATTAGCCAATCGATTTAGTTCAAACTGGCTCAGCGAACCAACCCAGCCCGATCGTAAAAGAACTAGACCAACCACTGATGTCACGCTGATGTCAAAATTTTTCATGGCATATGGTGGACTGCTATAGTAACCTGGTCTGGGGCACGATAGAGATTTCATGCGACAGTGCATGACGAGATTGGCTAACAGATGGATGGTCCACGGTGAACCCGACTTGTGATCGGCCTACATGGGACGTAGGCGAGATCAGATGGCTGCTTTTGCTGGAGTTTTGATCCGACGATTGAGATCGAGGCACTAACGGATGGTGAATGTGGCTCCCGATCAAGATCCAACTATTCGAATGGTTCCCAATTTTTAATTAAATGCTTGAAGCCCTTTAGAAGCAAATCCAATGGCCTAGAATCCATGTAAAGGCTGATCCAACGGCTGCCATGCACTACTATAAAAAAGGGCTATGGCAGTGGTTATAGATTTGTAACCGCTGTCGTAGCCCAAAAAATCGATGCCATAGGCTATGGCAGCAAAAACCACCGCCACTGCGACCGTCGCCGTAACTCTATGGCAGCGGTTATTATAGCAATTGTTAGAATCGCTGTCATAGATTGTCTATTGCAGTAGTTTATAAATCGCTGCAATAAATCGACCTATCATAGCGGTTATGTAACCGCTGGCATATGATATCTATAGCAGCGATTACATAGGTAATCTATAGCAGTAGTTTTTTAACCGCTGCCATAGGTCTAGTGTAGTAGTTGGCATCGGACCTATGGCAGCAGTTGACACGGATATGACAGCGGTTATAAAATCACTACCGTAGATCTTAAATAATTAAAAAAAATAAAATTTTAATTTTTTTATATATTTTATCTGATAAATATAGATATATAACATAAAAAAATATAATAAATATAAAAAATTATTCTAAAATTCTAAAATTTTATTACTGAATAAAATTTAGTATAATATTTTTTTAAAAAAGTAAAATACATCAAAAGTCTCCTAAATCTACATCATCGTCATCGTCGTCATCATCGAAAGTTGGAGCCAGAGCTGAAGCTGGAGCCAGAGTCGAAGCTAAAGTTGGAATACGGACCAACATATCCTTAAAGCCCATGACTCCAAAATGCATGCTGAGTATCGACATCATATCTCTCATGATGTTCTCTAGATGAGATGCGCGCTCCTCAGCCTGATCTACCCATGTCGCAGCATGATTTGCCCGTGCCAATGCCTCCTCAAGCTCCTTCCGACTGACGACACCGAAAGTCTGTGAGAAAATGCTCGCTTTGGATCAGTAGCTCATCGGCATGTGTTCGGGCCTATATCGAATCCTCCTAGAGTGCTCAGGCTCCAAGACCTGAGATAGATAGTCATGGGGCCTAGAGGTATCCGGGCCCTTGCTCGTGAGCACATCTAACTGATGCTGTAATTATAAATTAAAATAAAATTTTATAAAAAATACTATAATACTAATCATATATACTAATATATTTAATACTTACAAAAATACGCTCGATCGCAGCATTCATCGGCCTGCCCGTCTTGTCCGCATAGTTGGATGGAAAGATCTCACTATAGTTGGGCATCACTCCATCTCTCATCAACTATAATAAAGAATAAATTTATCAGAAAGATGATAAAAAATATGAATTTAATTTATCTAGTAAAATTTAGAATTAATTACCTCTCTATGCATACGACTGGCCATAGACTCACGGCCTAGAGTGTGCGTATACTTCTGGGCTGCACGGTTCTCCCGATTCTGAGGGAAGATAGCCTAACAAGTATTCAAATAAATAATAAATATTTAAAAATATTTAAATAAAACTTTAAGCGTATTGAAAAATTTAAAAGTTAGGAATTTTACCTCGAATTTCTAGCTCCTCTAGTGTCTAATCATCCTCTCCCACTGACTCGAAGGACAGTCCTGTATTCAAGGAACAAGCTCCTCCAGAGTGTCTCGTCGGTGCTTGAGCCATCCTCTATGGAGCTTGACCTTGTAATCCTGGTACAACTTTTCGATCTTCTTCAATCAGGCATCTTGAGCCCTCTCATGATCAGAAAAGTCATACCTCCTTTACATAAATTTATCAAAAATCAGTTACAAAATTATTCTAATCAAACATATATAGTGTAAACATATAAAATCCATAAATATAACTAAGATGCGCATACTTACCCATATCTCCTCCCATACTTGGTCCCTGACGGCAGCATCCATCAAACGCTAGTCTCTGGGCTCTATGGGAATGATGTCCAACCGCCTCACAAGCACTCCAGAAAAAGAATGCATCTCTCGCATGATCTCCCCTACTGACGTCCCCTCTGCATCATACTGCACCATCACCTAATGCTGGCAGTTCCATACGTGTGCCATACGTGTGGGACCATGAAATATCTGACTGGATGATGCACCTACAATGCAAATACATTATGCAAATATATAAATATACAAATACTATATAAAAAATAAAGTTGTGCTAATATAATAAAAATGTACACTTAGATGCCTGAGATGGTAGAGGCTCAGCTGTTGGTGGACTAGATGCCGTCGGTGGAGTAGATGCCATCGATGGAGTAGATGCCGGCAAAGAAGGTCCCTGAGCAGCCGATGCTGAGGTGGACGAAGTATGCTTCGACTACTCCTCGGATGCGAAACTACGCATAACCTGTCGAGAGGCAGGGGTGAAATTTAGATGGCATTTCGGTGCCATCGTGACCTGCAACATTAATGAATATTAATCAATAGAACATCATGACATATTAAATTCTATTCACTCGAAAGTCGAGCCAGCTTCATGCCTGAGACAGCTAGCTCTATGCTTGAGACATCCGACTAGGATCCTCCTCCAGCCTGTTCGATCATGGCCTGAGTCGACTTGGCTGCGTATCCAAGCCAACTCGACTGTGTGCCATCCCCTTGATCACTCCCTCTCTCCCTCTCTCGATCTCTCTAGCCGATGATGGCGACGAGGCCAAACCCTTCCCTCCCAGCTTTTCCATCTCTCGATCTTCCTCTCTCCCTCTCTCGATCTCCCACGCCGACGAAGCTGGACCCCATCCCTCCCTCTCTCACTCTCTCGATCTCCCTCACCAGCAAGGTCGGACCCCTCCCTCTCTCTCTCACTCTCTCGATCTCCCACTCTTCCTCTCTCGATCTCCCTTGTCGATGAGGTCGAACCCCCTCCCTCCCAATGATGGTAGCGAGCCTAGACCCCCTCCCTCCCAATGATAGCAGCGAGGTCGGATCCCTCCCTTCCTTTCTCAAGTACAGACCCATCAGGTATTCAGGTTCGGATTTGATACTAGTAATTAAAATTAGGTCCGGATCTGAATATCCATGTTTCGATCTGAACCCAATCCATTGATAGATCTAGTTCACAACCGCCGACATGGCATGATCCAAAAATTATGGCATGCAGATAATTATAATATTTATAATAAATATTTATAAAATTTATTATAAATATTTTATAAATTATTATAAATATACATGATTAATAAATAATACTATAAAATTAAAAAAAAATTATACCTATGGCTATAGAGAGTGGGTCGCATCGAAAGCTCCGAGGGTCGCCGATAACGATGCTAGAAAAGGACGATGGTACTAGAGGTAACCTACGAAATAAAAATAAGATAGTGAGATAGTGAAGAGAGAAAAAGAGGAAAAAGAGAGAGAGCAGGGACGGTCGGGGATGGGGGCCAGAGGGAGAGGGGCACAGTGACAAGGAGGCCAAAGGAGCTTCGCACTCGATTGGGGGAGGGTCAGAATGGTGGTGGTGGTGGTGGGATGGGGTGGGTTTTACAGGGGCCGAAGAAGGGTCGGATGGGGGTTCGTCGGAGGAGGGTTCGCTAGGGACCGAGGGAGGTTGGATGGAGGGGCGGGTGGGGGTGGGGGTTTTGCGGGGGGTTAAGCGAGGGTGCGGGGAGTTCATTGGAGGGGGGGTTTCATGGGGGCCAAGGGAGGGTCAGATGAGGGGTGGGGGTGGCGGGGAGAGGCAGCCAGGGATGGGGGTGCCAGAGGGGAAGGGTCGGATGGAGGAGTGGGGGGTGGCGGGGAGGGGCGGCCGAGGATGGGAGGGTCGGAGAGGAGGGGAAGGAAGGGCGGCGCTGGTCGAGGGGGAAAGGAGGGGCGACGTTGGTCAGATGGGGAGGGGGCGATGCTGGCCAGGGAGGAGGGTCGACATGGGGAGGAGGATCGACGTCGATCGGGGGGGAGGAGGAGGGCAACGTCGATCGGGGAAAGGAGGGGCGATGCCGATCGGAGGGGAGGAGCATCACCGATGATGAAGAGAAGGGGGAGAGAGAGAGAGAGAGAGAGAGAGAGAGAGAGAGAGAGAAGAGAGAGATCGAGCATGCACGGAAGGAAAGAAAAAATTTGAGGATTTTTAACCTAATCTATGGTAGCCGTTATCGAACTGCTGCCATAGATCTATGGCAGTGATTCTATAACAGCTACTGTAGATCTATAGCAGCGATTTTTTATAACTACTGCCATAGGTAGAAAATAATTTTTTTTATTTATTTTCTAAATATTATATAATTTTAAAATTTAATGTCCATTTTTATCGTTCATTATCTAAATAATTATTATTAGAGTATCATCGTAAAAGATTGCCTCGATCCGATGGCCCTAGCTTCATCGATCATAAAAATTTGATTTCGACAATCATAAATGATGATGCAATGATCTGATAGATGAAGATCTCTGATGGATCCAAAAGTCAACAACGATGATCTCGATGATGTTTGTAGCATATTATCAAAATTTCACTTCAATCAGATATCATTATCATGGTCAATTTAGTACGAAATGATTTTGGTCGTTAAATTAGAAACAAGCGATCAAAGGGTTAAACGACATTTGATTATGAGATAATTTTTTAGTTAAATAATCTTTATTATAATTTTAAATATTTTATTTGATGATAATAATAAAATTTAAATCATTTTATATAAACTATTTATGTAAAGTAGATATTATAAAAGCACGAGCATAACTACCAGTAAAGTTTCAGAATGGTTATCAGAAGATGTATAATTTTAGATCATTCTTCATCTCACGAGTTAAATTTTATAATCACCACCATAAAAAATGATTAAAGTAGTATCCAAGATCATTTATAAAAAAAATTATCTCATAATCGGACATCGTCTGGTCCTTTGATCAATCATTTATCATTTAACGGCCGAAACTAACCTATACTAAATTGACCAAGATAACGATATCTGATTGAAGTAAAACTTTGATAGTATGCTACAAACATCATCGAGTTCATCGTTGTAGGTTTTTGGATCCATCGGAGGTCTTCATCTATTAGATCATCGCATCATCGTTCATGATCGTTGAAATTAAATTTTTTTGATTGACGAAGCTAGGGCCATCGGATTGAGGCAATCTTTTGCGACGACACTGTAATAATAATTATTTAGATAATGAATAATGAAGATAGGTATTAAATTTTAAAATTATATAATATTTTTTAAAAAAATATGGTAGCAGTTATAATTAACCGTTGCTATAAATCAGATTATAGTGGCGGTTACTATTAACCGCTGCTATAGGTCCAACTTATGGCTGTAACCGCTACTATAGGTTGACCTATGGAAGCAATTTTTTATAATCACTACTATAGGTCCAACCTATGGCAGCAGTTTTCTATAATCGCTGCTATATGTCGGACCTATAGCCGTGGTTACAAAAATCGCTATCATAGGTCCGACCTATGGCAGCGGTTAATGAAAACCACTGCCGTAGGACTTATGGCAGCGATTTCAAAAATCGCAGCCATAATAAGTACTGCCATAGGTCATTTTTATAGTAGTGATGAATTCCTACTTAATCTGAGATATTTTAAGGGGTTTTTAAGTAATTTTTGATATGTTTGATCGCCATCCAATGGCTAGAATGATCCAGGCCTCATTTGAGTTGTTCTAGGAGCTCTAAATCTTGATTTCAGTGGGAATTTTCATCGAAGCAGCCCCTCTTGAATCTATAAAAAGGCCTATGTAGATCACAGCAGAGAAGAATAATAGAGAGAAAAATAGAGAATAAAGAGGGAGGAATAGGGAGAGGTCTAGAGAAAGCTTTTTATTTTTCTTTCTTTCTTTCTTTCTTTTATTTTTTCTTTTATTTTTTTAAGATCAAGCAAGCAGCTCTCTTCTTCTTCATCAAGTTCTCCATGTCAAGAGCAACGGCGATCAATTTTAGCAACAAACAAATTTCTATTTGGATTTTTATATGCTTTTTATTTTAATTACTATTTTTGATCCTTTTATCATGAACTAAATTTATTTTACTAAGGCTAAAGTGTAGCCACTTTTTTTGATGTAATA
The DNA here is from genome assembly GCA_006176705.1 of Cocos nucifera. NCBI lineage: Eukaryota > Viridiplantae > Streptophyta > Magnoliopsida > Arecales > Arecaceae > Cocos > Cocos nucifera. Next base: position 964,300 of record QRFJ01000393.1, on the reverse strand, counting down.
TTCGGTATGATTTGCTTTTAATTTTATATTTTATTCATGAGGAGTATATAAATCTGCTCTTAATGCTTTTAGATTACTAGTCATCTTCTAATTGATTTGACGAACATAGATGATACGGACCAAGTACATCTATGTCGATGTTTCTTGATTTATATACCTTATATCATGAATTGAATTTGAATTCATATGCATGTAGGAATTTTAATGCACTTTGGATGTAGCATATTTTAATTAGAAGATTTCACAAAACTTAATGCATTGATATTTATTTAAATTATGTCTGAATCAAAGGATAGTTAATAAATATTGATAGTTTTGCTACGCCTGGACCAAAGATAGTGAATATCTTAGGAGACTCCACCATCACATGAAATAAAATTAACCTAATTTGCATGATTACTTGAATATTGTATTGATTGAATTGGTGAACTGATTGCCTTAGTAACCTATTGCTCTTGACTTAAATCCTAATAATTACACTCTCTCTATTTTCCTGTAATTTATTAATTTATTTCTTTATTTCTTCTTATTTTTTTTAATTTTCATAAATCGATTCTTTAAATAAAGCTTAGGAAAGAATATTTTCAATACTTATTTTTCAATCCTCTAGGGACGATACTTTACTCACTCACTTTATTACTTGATCGACTGGTGCACTACCATAGTGATAGATTTGCACGCATCACTGAGAACACTAGGTTTGCTGGCTCTACTAAAATGAAGATCTCACAGGACCACGAGCTCTAATGATAGCTGCTATGGCAACTTTAGGTATGATACTCTCAAGTTGCATGACTAGATGACCCATCGAGGTCAAGAGAGAGAACATTCCTGATCTCTATGAAGCTCGTAACTCACTTACCTCAAACTAGATTTGAGCTACTCCAGTATCTATCCTTCCACTAAGTTGAGTTGCCTCTTGAGCTAGATCTAATACATCTCCATGACCTCTAGTTTGACTCTCTACTCTAGAACTGCAACCCTCTTAATCAACCAGGCAACCTTGATCCTCAAGCCTCGTAGCTTAATCTGAACTATCGAGGTGAACTGTGTTAGGCCTTCGAGGGTGCCACTAAGTGCTCTCTATTTATCCTCAGTCCATCTAATACAAGCTCAGCTATCCTCCTCATTTGGTCATCATCAAGTTCTACAATGGAGGGTTGAGTCAATTAAGGTGCTCTATCGGGTGTCACGAGGGGTGTAGAACATGCTGGTGCTACTCTAGATTGTGTCTGTGGCTCCATTACTAGTGGTGGAGACTCAGACTCAAAATTAGGCTATGCTATGTTGGGTCAAGCCTCATCTTTACGTCTCAATCTCTCTTGCCTTATGTTCCTCTGAACCCATCTACCATTTAGCTTGTGGTATGCCATACGATGAAGGGACCATTCATTGTAGGTATTTAAGTGCATCAAAACTCAGGTTGTATCCCCCTCAAGAGCCACACTGTACTCTCTAAAGATCAAAGTAAGTGCCATACCATATGGAAGACACGCCTTTGCCTAGTTGCCTTTCACATCTATTGGAACATTAAAGCTGGAAGATTCATAGGCTGTGATATATCATGACCATGTCTCTCTCCAAAACAAAATTGAATATGCCTATCTTTGGAAAGAGAATCCACTTGATAATATGATGGAAAAGCCTCATCTCGGCAGACAACTGGTTCACCAGGATCTCTTCCAACAAATCAACCTGCTGCCTCTCTAGAATGACTCAGAGTTGCCACTCAATCTGATTGTCATCTTAGTGTAACTCCCTACCTCAGCAACTAGAGAATCCATGCTAGCTGCTGCTTGATCAAGATGATACATATGCCCTTCACTGAAGACTAAATACCTCTAGATCCTCAATGAAGACTGCCATAGAACTCACGAACTAGGCTAGAGTAGTTAGGTAGATCAAGGCTCCATAAAAACTTTCAAACTTGCTCCTTGATCCACCACCCAATCAAGAAACTCCCTTTCAAAGAACCCAAAATCAATCTTGCAGCTTGTGGTCACCACGTGTGGTAAGAGAATTGTGGATGGAGAATGAGGTGGAGGGGAAGGTATGGGCTCACTCTAAGAAGGGACATCATTTTAGGCTTTGATCCTTTGTTTGGCTTGATCTTGGACATAGGGGCACTTCAACTAGTAGGCCGATTACTTCCTTGGACTCATACATGCTCAAATCCAGAAGGAAAATGAAAAAGGAGGACTCAAAAAGGTCTAGTGAAATTGTTTGGAGACTAGAGCAAATAGTGAAGGAACAATGAAGTTGGGGAGGGATGGCTCGGCTTTAAACGGATGGTCCCAACCATGAGTCGATCGTGAATTCTACTCAAGTTGACTTGAACTTTAGTACAAGTCGAGCCGAGCCTAGTCTCAAGCTAAAAATGTTGACCTTTTGAAAGAAAAGTCAATATCTTAAGCAAAGAGATGACTCTAAGGCTCACAAACAAGAAGAATTAAACTTGGAATCAATCAAATAAGATTCAACCAGTGATTAAATGAGAGAGTTCAAGGATAGATTAAGGGGGCTCGAAAAATGCTTAATTAAAGAAATCACACACTCCTAGCTCCCTTTTAGTCATAATAAACATTTACTTACTTAAGAGTTTGGTAAAGATTCTGCTAATTATCTATCGATGCCCACAAAATCAATCATTACATCATCATTTTGAACATAATATCTTATGAAATGATATTTTATTACAACGTATTTAGTTCTTGAGTACTGAATTAGATTTTTAGTTAAATTTATTATACTTATATTATCATATCTTATAAAAACTTTATTTAGTTTAGTGCCATAATCTTCTAGTTGTTGTTTAATCTACAAGATTTGAGTATAACAACTTTTGGCTATAATATACTTGGCTTCTATTATGGATAATGCTACTAAATTTTATTTTTTGCAAAAATAAGAGATTAAGTTAACTCTAAAAATTGACAAGTTTTACTTGTACTTTTCCTATTAAGTTTGCATCTTGCAAAAATATCATTAGAAATTCCAATCAATTCAATAGAATAATGTCTACAGTACCATAAACTAATACTAAAAGTACCAACTAAGTATCTAAGAATTCTTTTAATAGCAAATAAATATGGTTCTTTAGGATTAGCTAAAATAAAATAGAGTAAAAATCCAATTATATCTCGATAAAGTTTAAGATCGAGACTCTTACCATTCTTATCTTTGTCAAGCTTATATGAGGGACTTATAGGTGCGCCAATTGGCTTTCTATTCTCTATTCTAAGCTTTTTAGGTATATCCTTTATATACCTGATTTGGTTGATAAAGATTTCCTCTTTAGTTTATTTAATTTGGATTCTAAGAAAGAGGTTTAATTCTTCCATCATGCTTATCTCGAACTTTTCCTGCATTAACTTGGCAAACTCTTGACAAAAAGATACATTAATAGCACCAAAGATAATATCATCCATATAAATTTGCACTACCAATAAATCATCTATTTTCTTCAAAAATAAAATAGTGTATATATTTTCTCTAGTAAATTCATGATCAAGTAGAAATTTATTCAATCTTTTATACTATATACAAGGTACTTGCTTCAAGCTATACAATGCTTTATTTTGTTTGAAAATATGATTTAAAAAAGCATGATTTTTAAAATCAAGAGATTATTCAACATACACCTCAGTAATATATCTATTTAAAAATATGTTTTTAACATCTATTTGATAAAATTTGAAATCCATGAAATATGTAAATGCAAACAATAATCTAAAAGCTTCTAGTCTAGCAACAAGAGCAAAGTTTCATCAAAATTAATTATTTCTTCTTAATTATAATCTTTAGCAACTAATCTAGCTTTATTTCTTACAACTAGTCTATTTTCATCTAATTCATTTCTATATGCCTGTTTTGTTCTAATTATGGGATAATCTATAGGTCAACTTACTAATATTCAAACCTTATTTCTTTCAAATTGATTAAGTTTCTCTTCCATTACATTGAGTCAATTAGGATCATTTTCAGCTTTATCAATAGATTTTGGTTCCATTTGAGATACAAAAGCTAAATAATTATTGATATTTCTTAAGGAAGATCAAGTTCTTATCATTTATGATGGATCACCAATGATAAGATATTTTGGATGTCCATCAGCATACCTCCATTCCTTGGATAGACTTTTATTTTATCCTTGAGTTCTCTCATGGTTTTTTCTTCTTCATATTCTGTATCTTTGTTATTTCCTTCATCATTTTGTGCTAGAGTTTCTCTTAGTATAAAATTTTTCATTCCTTTATCTAAGGTTCCAGCATTATCATCAATAATACCTTCCTTTCTTAAAGATGTAACATTAATTACTTTCATTAAATACAATATGAATAGATTATTCAACAACTAATGTTCTCTTGTTAAAAATTTTATATACCTTGCCAAATAAAGAATATCCAAAAAGATACATTCATCCGATATGGCATCAAAATTATTGATTTTATCTTTTTCATTATTTAAAATAAAACATTAGCAACCAAAAGTATGAAAATAACTAATATTTGGTTTTCTTCCTTCTAAAGCACATAGGAGGTTTCCTTTAAAAGCAATTAAATCAAATCATGATTTATAATATAACATACTATAGTAATTGCTTCCGCTTAAAAGTATTTTAGAAGATCGCTTTCACACAACATGGCATGGTCTATTTCTTCTAGAGTCCCATTTTTGCTTTCTATCATCGCATTTTATTGAGGTGTCCTACGTGTAGAAAAGTTATGTTCAATTTTTTTATTATAAAAATTTTTAAATTATTGATTTTTAAATTCAGTTCCATGATCACTTCTAATACAAATAATAGTTGAATTTTTTTCATTTGAAACTTTTGGATAAAACTTTAAAAATGCAAAAAATACTTTATCTTTTTGGGCCTAAAATAAAACCAAGTAAAATAAAAGAAATCATCCACTGTCTCAAGTCCATATCTTTTTCTTCTTAGGCTTGTGGTCCTACTAGATCCAAATAAGTCTATATAAATCAATTCTAAAAGTCCATAAGTTGAAATATTATTTTTTTATTTGAAAAAACTCCTATTTATTTTTCCAAATTGACAAGCATCATAAATTTTATTCTTTTCAAAGTTCATATTGGCAAGCTTTTACAAGATCTCTTTTAATAAGTTTGGAAATCAAATCCATACCTACATAACCTAATCCACGATGCCACAACCAACTAGTCTCATTAAGTTTGGCTTTCATTGCAACTAGACATTAACCATTCTTCATGGAGAAATCATCTAAATCAACCTTGTAGATATTGTCATGTTAATATCTAATGAGTAATATACCATCATTGTTGGGACTAGAAACAATAATTCACATTAAAAATTCAAAAAAAACTTTAAAATCTTTATCATAAAGTAAACTAATGCTAAGCAAGTTATCTTTTAAACCATCTACTAATAAAACAATCTCAATGTAGGTAAAAAGTGTGATACAAATGTTACCAATTCTAATGATGTGTCTACCATCCCTACTTCCATAGTTTCAAAGGCAACAAATTATGATCCATCACTCATCATATGTCTTGAGCAGCCACTATCAAGATACCATCTTTATTTTCTTTCATTGGTTGCAAGACACACTTATAAGAGAAGACTAAGTTATAATTTTCGATATCCAAGCTTTCTTAGATCCTTTAGGATTAGCCAATAATGATTTCTTTTGAAACCTAAATCTTTTTAACTTAATTTGTTATTGTTTAATTCTCTGAAGTCACATAAATATGCTTTATGTCAAAGCTTATCGCAACAAAAATAAGTAACATTTTGAGATGCAATTGATGAATGTTTCATAAAAAATTTAGAAATTTTTATTTCTTATGGGTGTTAAAATCAAGTCTAACTTTATTAAGAATGGCTTTTTGATTATTTAAAATTATTTATGGCTTTTCAAAGCTAAAAGTAAATTTTTCAATAATGGATATAAGTTTTTCAATTTTTTTCTTCAAATTTTGATTTTCTTTAAGTAAAAATTCCTTTTCTTTTAGACAATCTTCGTTTTCTTTGATTAAAGTATGGTTACATCATTTAAGTCCTTTATTCTTCAAATCAAGCTTTTTAAATTCATTTAGAAAGATCATAAAATGTATCTTATAATTCATCAAATATAAAATCAGTTTTAGTTTCAAATGTTACCTCCTCCTCTTATACCATAAGATGTAAGTTTGCCACTTCTTGAGTCTCCTCATTAGAGCTTAAGTCTTCACTATTACTCTAAGTGAACATCATAGCTTTTTTCTTAATTTTCTTGGAGGATTTCTTGAGAAGGGGACAACCAATTTTGAAGTACCTGGGCTTCTTGCACTCATAGCACATGGGCTACTCTTTTCTTTCTCCTTCTCCTTGCTAGGTTCTCTTTCTATAAAAGGTCTCCTTTTGAGGTCTTGTCTCTTTTACCCTATGAACCTTTTGAATTTTCTAGTGATGAGCACCATATCCTCATCCTTATCTCCTTCTTCCAACTTTTTACTATCATCCTTATCTTTTGCTATGGATTTTAGGATAATAATCTTCTTTTTCTTGGATTTTCTTTCACTATTTTGCTTCATGGTTAACTCATAAGTCATGAGAAAACCTAAGAGATCTTCTAAAAGTCGTATGTTAAGAACTTTGGCCTCTTAAATTATTGTTACTTTAGCCTCCCAAGCTCTAAAAAGTGACCTAAGAATTTTTTGAACAAGCTAATTGTTAGTATAAGATTTTCCAAACTTTTAAGACCATTAATAATAAAAGTAAACTAGTAAACATTTCAATAATTGATTCATATTTTTTTATTTTAAATAATTTATATTTATGGACAGGCATATTTATCTTAGATTCTTTAGCTTGATTGGTATCCTTATGGTAACCTCTATTCCATATTTTCTTAGCAAAAATACAAGCAAAAATCCTATGAAATTTATTTACATTAAAAGAACAATAAAGAATATTTATGACCTTTGCATTGAGTTGGGCCTTTTTTTTATCTAAGTCATCCTAATCCTCTTTGAATTTGGGAGTGATAATATCATCTACCGCGATCGTGGGTGTATATAGACTATTGATTATGACACTCCAAAAATCATAGTCAAGTGCTTGAATAAAAATGCTCATACATACTTTCTAATTTATAATTTATGCTACTAAACAAAGGAGGTCTATTTGTCAATTGCCGTTCAGCGAGTAACACACCAATTTGATTTGCTATCCGATCTTTCTCTTGATCATTAGATTAAAAGGGGTTGAGGGGTTGAATACTTAGTTTAGATACCACTTGTCCAAATAAACAACCCAAGAGGAGAGGGGGGGGGGGGGGGGGGGGGGGGGGGGGGGGGTGGGGAGGGGGTGAATTGAGTTTTTTAAAAAATTAAAACTTGTTGTACATAGAAATTAAACTAAGTGAAGCAATGTGAGTAAAAGCTATATAATGTATCATAAGTATAAAGATGTAAACAATGAGCACTAAAGAGAAGAGACAAGGCACAAGCAAAAACAAAAGTTTATAGTGGTTCAACACCAAACTCAATACCTATGTCCACTCCCCAAGCCACTATTGGGAATTCCATTATAAGCTTCTCTAGATTATAGCTTGATTATTTTTTTAGACTCACAATCAAAATTCAGTTGATTTTCATAATAATGAAAATCAACCAAAACCACATTCTCAAGCCATTCCTAGGCTTACAAAATAATCACACTCTAGTTCAAGACTTGAATAGGCCCATCCCCAAGTTTCAATTCTAATTGAAATTTGTTTATGACAAAAAATTTGAAATACAATATGTAAAGCACAACAAAAAACTCCTAAAAGAGCAAAAAGAATGTCGATAAAGCTCTTAAAGATTATGTCGAGAAAGCTTGACAATTAATGCACTCTTCTTTCTTTGAAAATCACTTGAATGCTTCAAAAATCTGGTTGTTGGAAGGTAGTAGCCCTTTCTTGAATGGTCACTCAATGTTCTTGGGTTTGCTCTTTATTTTTCTCTCTCTTGGCTCTTCTATTTGTTTGGTAGCCTTTAAAATCTCTTAAAATATCTAAAAAGCTATTTCTAGCTGTTAGAGACCAAAAAATAGCTGTTATAGATGTTCTGTATAATTCTTGAAATTTTGCAAAACTAGTTGTTGGAGTTGCCAGCTGTAGTCGAGTGGACTGAAATCAGGTAGAGGTCAACTCAAGCTAATTATAAGTTAGCTCGATAGAAACAGAAGTTGACTAGATGTCTAGTTTGAGAAATATGCCTCTATCTTTTCTGAGATAGTCAACTCGGCTATTGGGAGTCAGCTTAAAGCTATTCAAGAATCAACTCAAGACCAAGTATGGGTCAAATCAAGATCAGGCTGAATAATATGCTTCTCTATCTGTCTGAGGGAGTTGAATCGATAAAAATAGGAGTCAACTTGCAAACCATGCCATTTGATTTTTGCATGCTAGAGTTGACTCTTTGAAACTTGGACTTGGCTCTTAACTTCTTCCACTTGATTTCTTATGATGTTGCTTCTTTAATCTGCCTTTTTTGGCTTCTTAACTTGGCATTCATACAAGACTTTCTAAGAGTAAACTTTGCTACCTAAAATATTCTCAACAAAAACGTCACCAACTCATTAGTACTAAACATATGCTCAATATTTTGTATTCATTAAAATCAATCCTTGGGTCAACAAGTGGTTTCATCCTCAGGTGGCACCAAAGTGGGCAGAATGGTGGTCCTTGAATCTTTCTTTTCTTTAGATTCTCTAAAGTGAGGATTCTGTTATAGAAGAGGAGCCAATTGAATATTTTTGTTTTCTCTAGGAGCGGCATTTTCCATTTAGCTCTAACAAATTATGATAGGATTCCCTACTCCATTGCTTAAAAAGTTGTAACAATTTATAACTATGAAATGTTTCTCTAGTTCCATTTCCAAACCATGGGGTCTAGTGCATTTGTGGGATTGATTGCTTCAATGGACTTCATGAATTGGTGGTAGGTTCACATGCCATTTGAATATAGAGTATCTTAAAATAGGGTTCTAGTATCTGCTATAGATAGAAACTCTTCCACATAAATATTCGGCTTCAAAGTTGAACAATACTGGGAATGTTTGTTTGAGGGGGTAGCTCCATATTCATCCATTAATCATACTAGAATGAGATTTGTTTTCCATCTCCAAGTTTAAAAAGAATACTTTGTTTGAAGAAAGTACTTATTGATGCATGTCTGAGCTTGTTTGCTTGTTTTGGCTGGTAGTTTGTTGTAGTGCAGGCTTTGTATGAGTTTTCTCCAAAGCTTTGTATGTTTTTGATGATATCTCCTCCATCGTTTTATAAGAAGACTTTAGTTGAACAACCTTAGATTAATGACACTCAACCCTTCAAAATTTTGTGGCCTGCACACCTGCTCCCAACTAGTAAGGCAATGAACACCATGACATGGTTTGTCCCCGCTCAAAAGAATTTTTTGTCTTTTGTCATTTATGACGAGCAGCTTCTATGGTATATAGAAGAGCATAGTGTTAATGAGGGTTAGCTAACCCCCTATAGGTAACATGTTGCCTTTCCATGCTGCCACCTTTTTATCGATTTTTTCCTTGACAAAGCTCCACTTAGATGAGCATGGTTTTTTTAGGTGTAATGGAAATTCTAGGTATGTTATGGGTAAGTTTGAGTGGTTGCAATCCATGAATGTGCCTAGAATTAGCATGTTGATTCTGAAGTGCCCATAAATCAGCGAACACAAGAAAGTCTTTGTGCACCATGTGCGATGCAGCAAAATTGACGTGGAGCACACCATTCAATTACCTTGGATGATGTGGCGGAAGTAATAATGGAAGTGTTTAATGTCACTCAGCTTTTCTTTTCCATCAAATATTGTGAGATGAAAATGTCTTTTCTCTCTATGATGCCTTATATGACTTCTTGTAAGTATATATGACATCCTGAACTATATTTATGACTTTCTATTTCTTTATATGATACTCTGTGGTTATTATAACATTTTGTGAGTGTATTATAACTTTCTAAATAATATATATGACTTCTTGAGATCTTACATGATTTTTTATGAATATATATGACATCTTGAATAGTATATATGACTTTTTATGAATATATATAACATCCTAAATAATGTATGACATCTTGAATGATATATATGGCTTCTTGATGCCTTATATGACTTTCTATAAATATATATAACATCTTGAACAATATATATGACATCCTATGAATATATATGATATCCAGAATATTATATATGACTTTCTATAAATATATATGACATCCTGAACATTATATATGGCTTCCTGATGTCTTACATTACTTCTTATAAATATATATGACATCCTGGGGAATATATATGATATCGTGAATATTATTTATGGCTTTCTGATATCTTATATGACTTTCTGTTAATATATATGACATTACGAACAATATATATGACTTTCTATAATTTATATAACTTTCTATTGTTTATTATGATTTTTTGTTACTTTATTATGACTTCTTGTTGTGCTATATCACATCCTAAATTATATATATAACTTATTGTATCTTTATATGACTTTCTGTTGTCTTATTATGACTTCCTCTTGTACTATATGGCATTAGAAAGTCCTCATACTGTTCTTTTGTTATTGTACAAAGGTAAAAGACATTTTTGTTATCAAAAATCTGATAGAATAGAAAAGCTAAGTGGCATTATATAATCTTTCATTATTACTTTCGCTACGTGATCCAAGGTGATCGGATGGTGCGCTCTACATCAATTTTGCTACACCACAAGCAGTGTGCAAAGTATTACTCTAGTGAACACTTATCAAACTTTATGGTAACTAGGTTGTCACCTAGGCCCAAACTATAAGGGCCTGCCCTAAGGTGGTGTCCTTTGGTTACCTAAGAAAGAGGGAGCAATTTTACTATTCTCCTTCTCCCTTTCATGCCCAAACTCCCCAACCCCATGAATCTACCTTCACTTGTTCTCCTCTTCCCACCCCCACACCCTATTCCCACCTCACCAGTACCATTCCAGACCCCCTTCGACACCTCCTCATTGGTCCACCACCTCCTTCTCCTCCACCCCATCTCTCTCACACACTCTCTCTCGCATGACCCTCACATGTCCTCTCCTGCTCCCACCCTTTCTCTTTTCCATCCTCTCTCCCTCTTCCTCTCTTCTTCCTCTCTCTTGTTTTCTTTTCTTCTTCTTCTCTTTCTCTCTTCCTCATGGTTTTTCTTTTTTTTGTCAAAATTATTCAAAATAATGATCAAATTACCTAGATAATTGCCATGTTGCTTATATGATTTTAAGATTGTATTAGAAAGAAAAACAAAATACTAAAAAAAATAAAAAAATTGAAAAAGCTTGCCTAAATCAGGGCACATGAAACACTGATCTAAGAGCAAGATCTTGATAAAACTAGAAAATTGTTACTGGTTCACTGGCATAATATCAAAAATTTTGATCTTTATCTTTTAGAGATTGTTCTCTTTACAAAATTCAAATTTATTAAAAAACTTATATGCTTTGAAAGTAGTGCAAATTAACTTTCTATCATTTTAAAAAAATAATACAAAAATTGTCTATGGTTCTAAATTCTTTGCAGAATTTTCTGCAACATAAAAATTATTAAAAATCCATCCAAAAATTTTCTATTGATTTAAAATGTAATGCAAAAATTTTGCTACTATTTTATAATCCATATAAAAACTTTCTACAACCTTAATTTCTATATAAATTAAATTCTACATACTTTAAATTCTATACAAAAATTTTTCAACAATTTTAAAACCTATGCAAAATTTATATTGCTTTGAAAGCTATGCAAATTGTTAGTCATTCTGTTAAAATCCATTTTTCTAAATCATATATTTATTCTGTTGGTCATATTCCTATTGTAATTATTTAATTATGCTCTTATTATCATTCTTTATTTTATTTATTTTAAAATCTAGAATAGGATCATTATAAGCCATTAATTAACTACTCAAACATATAAAGCTAAACATCTTGAAACTTGTATTTGCAAAACCAATTAAACAACCCAAACATCATAAATAGCTTCTTGTGATGATTATAGTGTGATTAAACCTATAAAGTTTAGTGGATCATTCTTTAGAATGTGGCAAAGTCAAGTAAAATATTGGCTCACTACTTTAGGATTGATCTTTGATTAAACATGTGAAGTTTAGTGGGTCATTCTTTAGAATGTGGCAAAGTCAAGTAAAATATTGGATCACTACTTTAGGGTTGATCTTTGCCCTAGAATTATTAGATACTTGATCTTCATCTAGATCAACCTCTCTTGGTCCTCAAGATTCTAGATCCTCTGGCCCTTATTCAAAAATTCTTGAAGGAACTGATTTTCATTGCATCTGTAGGATCCTTAGTGCTCTATTTGAAGTTTTATATGATGTATACCTTCCCACCAAATCTACTAAGAAGCTTTGGGATGCTCTTGAAATAGAATGCATGATGCCAATCTTGATCGGTTTGCCATATCTAAGTTTCATAAATATGCTATGCGGTGGATTCCAAATCTATCAATATTCAAATGCATGAGTTTCAAGATTTTCTTAGAAAGGCCGAACTAATTGGTTGTAAATTTTCTAAAAGTTATAAAGTCCAATCCTTGATTGATTCACTACCTCCTTCTTGGTAAAATTTTTCTCGTACGTTAAGTTATAAGCAAGGTGACTTAACCCTATTAGACATCATAAACTCTATTAGGATCGAAGAAGAGTATCAACTTAAGAATAAATCCAAATCTGATTTTGGATCCAAGATCAATTTAAGTGAATCCAATTAAAGTCATTTCAAAGTCTGAGGAAATTTCTTCAAAAAGAAAAAGATCTCTAAATCCTTCAACCTAGTCTCTTCCTCCAAATCACTTAGAAGCCATAACCATCCAAATCAGAAGCCAAATAAGAAGGAGATCTTTTGCTTCATCTGTAGATAGACAAATCGTATAGCGAAGGATTGCTACCATAAGAAGACTAAATCATGGAAGAAAGGAGCACCTAAACCACTCTTTGGAAGAGAATGTTGGTTTTCGAAGAAATATGATGTTTCTGGATATCCTATCTCTTTGAAACTATTGCTCAAAGGTAGCAACCCAAGAGGAGGGATGAATTAGGTTCTTATAAAAATTTTATTCAAATTTACTTTTTTAACAAATATATGCTTTGATTTATTCCTAAGTGATATAATGGAGATGTGTATAATATAAATAGCAGCGGATTTAAGATAGTATATACAAACCAAGAATCTAAACAATGTAAATCAGAAATAAAAGTAAAGTAAAGAAAGACTTAAAAGTATAACACAAATACATAAAAATTTATAGTGGTTCGATGCAATCAGCACCTACATCTACTCCCCAAGCTTCTCTTTGAATTTTTAGTATAATCCATCCTTGATTGTAGTGTGTTTGTTTTCTCGAGCTCACAAATAAATCTAGTTATTTTTTTTAGGAGCACCAACCAAAGTCTTACATAAAGAGTTTTTCAGGATCACTATTAACCCAGTTGATTTTTTGGGCTCACCTACCAAAACCTACAATATTCAATTTTGGGCTTGGATGGGCCTAATCCCTAAGTTTCTTTCTCCCAAAAAAACTTGTAAAGAAATCAAAATTATAAGTAAAAATTTCAGCACAATATAAAGAATAGAATTTAAGCTCTTCAAATCGCAAGAAAGAAGTCGATGATTTGCTTGATTGAAGCTTGGCTTTTCTTCAATTTGTACTTAAGAGGATGAGAAAGATGTTGGAGAAGATTGCTTTGAAGGCTTGCTGAAAATTGTGCATAACTTTTTTCTCTTTTTTCTTTTCTTTGAATTTTCAATGTTCTTCACCAAAATTAAAAGATTCTCTCTTTAAATCTCTTAATCTTTTTTTTAATTAATTCTCCATCTTTAAATATCTTTGGAGATGGTTGAAGTGAGAGTTCTAACTATTGGAAGCTCTAAAATAGCCATTGGAGTCGAGAAATAGTCGTTGCAAAACTATCCATTGAAGGCTATCCGCAAATGGAGAGCTCTCGATTTTTTAGCTAGATCACTCGAGAATTTTTAAGAGCTCTCGATCTCAGGACACAAAAATAAGATTTCTATTTTCTGAAATGGAGAGATCTCACTCAGTTTTGGAGAGGTCTCGAGCCTGTGCCAAGGCAATATGCAGGTGTGCCAAACAACTTGGAGAAGCCTCCAATTTTTCAGAAGAAATCTCCAAAATTTTAGGAGAGGTCTCCAAATTTTCAAGAGAGGTCTCTAAAATTTTTGACTTCATTTTTTTTTCAATATTTGACCTTCCAAACTTGAATTTCTTAGCTCCAAACTCTTCTAAATATGATTATTTTCTTTAATTTTAATTTCTCTTCTTCCAATCATACTTTCTTCATACCAAGCCATCCAAATATGTGTGAATTTATTCTTTTAAGCATTTTGGCATGACATCTTGAGAGGATTTATTCTTGAGATAAATTCTTTATTTTGGATACTTGAGAAATCCAACATACATTCTTAAGATACATAATTAGATACATATTAAACTCAAAATTTGGTAATCATCAAAATCAATCATGGGATCAACAATCTCTCTTTTCTTGATGATGGCAAAACTTTGAGTATATGCTAAAGAAACTAATGTAAATCAAGATAAGAATGATGAATTGAACTTCATGAAAATTTTTTTAATGAGCCTTTAATTTATTGCACATCATTAGTACATACATATTTTATATACTCAACATACTTCTTTCTCTTTTTGACAATATCAAAAAGCTCATGGAAAGAAATAAGAAGTCATCAAAATCAACATCAAAGCATTAAATTAAGAGATGTATTAAATTCATTAAATTAATTTTAATGAATCATCTTTCTTTTAAAAATTTATTCTTTAACTCAAAATAAGTTTCAAATATTTATTTTAATTTTAAAAATTAGCTTAAATTTAAATATTATATCCTATCCCCCATTTTGAATGAATATGATATTTATTCATATTTTTAAATATATACTTTTAAGCTTTAAGAGAAATAGAGTTTTTTAATAGATTTGAATATGAAATTAAGTATAGTATATATTTTAATATTCAATCTTTTTTTAAAAAAAAAATTAGTCAATTAAGTTTAGAAAAAGTATGCATCGAAAATGTATCGAATAAAGTAAAGTGAATAGTATCAAAGCAGAAGATAGTCATATTTTTAAATTTATTGTTTTGATTAAAGAATTGCTTCAAAATAAATAGTTATAAGAATTTTGCAATGCACATCAAAAATTTAGTATCAAATTTAAATTTTTAAATGAGTTTCCATATTAAATTTAGAAATTTATTTCTTATAGTAAGAATATATTTTCAAATTTAATTTAACTCTAACTAATTATCCAAAAACAAGATAGAGTAATCAAATCATTTAAATTAAATTAGATAATCACATGAAAGCTTCATTTATGAAGATCATAGAGTAATTGATTAAAAAATTAAGATTAAAATTTAGTTGTCTCAATGCAAGTTAATCAAAATTTTAATCAAATCAAGATAAAAAAGTATTTCTCTCCTTATTTTGAAGGTACCAATAATTTATTTTTCTTTTAACATTTCAATAATATTATCTACTCCTATTTTTCATAATTTTAGCTCAATTATTTTATCTTTCAACTTTTTGCCTCCTTACTTTTGCAAACAAAGTCATTTTAAAGTTAAAAAAAATTAAAGGTATAAGTATCAATTAAGTGAACTAAGCATTAATGATTCCAAATATCAATCAAACATAACATTCACTCAAGAAGATACCAAATTTTTTAAAAATTTATTTCTTATTAAATTCAAAGGATGTTTACAAAAGATGTATATAATAAGGACAAACATTGAGAGGATCAAAAAAGTATGACATGAACATCTATCAAAAAGATTTTCTATTTAAATTTAGATCTTCTTTGTCATAAGAAATATCACTTAATTAAGTTTAGAAAATGTATAAAATTCTTTGAATTTATCTTAAATGGTATCACATCAAGAGTATATCAATGTAAAATAAATTTGAGACATCATATTCAATTTTTTTGCCAAAAAATAATACAATAAAATGCAAGACAAGAATGATACCAATGATACCAAGAGTAAAAATTTTCTTAGGAATAAACTTCTTAATACCAATTAAACTAAAATTTAGACCAAATCATGATTTTCTAAATAGTTCAATACCATTTAAAGATTAATTTGCAAGTTTAGCTTGATACCAATGAATTTAGTTTTGAATTGATAAAGATAAATTGAGTCAGATAAATTAATTTGAATTGATATTAGCAAATTAGTCAAGGTACACCACAAAAAAATTTAAGTTATTCTTTAAAATATCATCTCTTCCTTTTCTTAAGAAATATCAAGCAATTATAGTTTCAAGAAAGGTATGAATTTTTGAATTTCTCTCAAATAATATTATATCAAAAGATATAGTTGTGCAAAACTATATTTGAAATAAAGATATTCTTCTCTTTTCACCAAAAGATAAATCAATCAAATACATGGCAAATGATGATACCAATTACTTAAAACTGAAATCCCCATTAAATGTTCAGCTTTAAAGATAAATCATAGCTTTCTTAAAATATTTTGTTAGATATTAACTTCAAAAGATTCAAGAAGACCATTTTTCAAATACAATTTTCAAAATTATTCAATTGAAATAAAGTATGAATGTTCATTAATAAATTTCTTTTAAAGATAAAAAAAGCAATCAAATTGATGATCAAGAGAGATATTCAAGTCAATTTAGAAGATTAAAAAATTAATTAATAGGGGGGTTTTAATAATCAAATAAAATAAGATCAAATCAAGAAAAAACTAGATGAAGACTCTATAAGTTTAGTTCAACTACGAAGTTTCAAATTTTTAGAAGAATTTTGATAATTTAGCATCTTATAGGAAATGTCAAAAATTAGTTTCCTTATGGATTTAGCAATTAAAACATTCACACCCAATTAAATATTTTTTTAAAACTAAATTCATCAATTATAAAATTGATATGGGAAGGCTTAAGATATCATGCTAAATTTTAAGATAAAACCATTTCATCCATAGCATGATATATAGAAGAGAGTATGTTAATTTAAAAATCAAAATATTTAAATTATTTCTAGCATCAAAATCAATCATACTTATCAAAGCATGAAAAGAGTTATCATATGCATATATATTAGCAAATCATTAAAGTCAATACATTCAATAAATCAAACTTTCTATTCATGGAGTATGATCATTATAAACAACGATAAAATCACCAAAATTAATCTAACATGCTCAATAATTATGTTAATTAATAATCAAAATATATTTAGCAAACAATGATGGCATGATATGAGAAAAATTTAGATTTTATCAAATATCATTATCCATCCAATTTTATTCTCAAGGCATCAATTCATAATATTTTTCTCTTTTTATTCCATTGGATCCTTGATGAACCTATAAAATCATTTACTAGATTTTGGTACCCAAGCCATCTTGGGTCCATTGAGGTTAGAGCTTATATTTTTTTATTATATCTATATTTGCTTAATTAAGGTATGACCAATTCGTTTAGCATTACATTTAGAAATTTTATGGCTAATTTTATTGCATTTAAAGCAAACTATAGAATGATTTTCAGAATAAGCTTTGCTAAACATATTATTTATAAATTTCTATTTTTTTAATGAATTATAGCTAATTTTAATTTTATCAAAATTAGATTTTTGATTAATTAAAATAGATTGAAGATTTTGAGAGCCAATTATAAACTTGTTAAGCACAGACTTCAATCTTTCTTTCTCTTTTCTTAGTTTTGATTTTCTTCCATAAGAGATTTTTCAGAATTTGAATGATCTTTTTTTTTTTAGCAAATGAATTCTTTTTCTCATGAAATCTTCTTTTTCAATTAAGAGTTTATTTTTTTCTTTAACTAAAGATTTTTTAGATTTGAGAAGTTCTTCCTTTTCTTTAGCTAAAGCATTCTTTTGTCTTAAGATATCTTTTTTTTCATTCAATAATTTACTATTTTCATCATCTAAAAGAAGGTTAGATCTTTTAAGCTCTTTATTTTTTCATCTTAGTTTTTTGTATTCATCCATTAAATCGTTAAAGACTTTAAATAACTCATTAAAAATAAAATCAAAAGAATTCTCAAGATTTACTTCATCATCATTGGCCATAAGATAAAAATTTGTAATACCTTTTCCCTCTTTCTCATTTTTTTCTTTTTTGCTATGCTTCTCCTTTATCAATGCCTTCTTTCTTTTGTTTCTTCTTTTTTCTTTTTCTTTTCATCCTTATGAGTCATAAGGCATAAGTTGGGATAAGCTTCCTTGTCTTCTTGAGAGCTTGATGTTTCTTCTTGATTTGCTTCCTCAAAAGTAGTTTTCAATTTTTTTCATATTTATTTTGCTGAAATGCAAGAAAAAATTGGATTGAACTTATTTATATTTAATAAATAATAAAGCATATTCATAGCTTTAGCATTTAGTTGGTTCATTTCTCTATCATGCTCAAGCAATGCTTTGGGGATATGTGAATCATCGATTAAAATCTTCCATAAGTTATAATCATGTGCTTGTATGAAGATAGGCATTCGTGCTTTTCAATAACTATAATTTGATCCATCAAACAATGGAGGTCTATCTATGGAATGACCATCATTAAAAAGAAATTTTATTTTGAATTGCTAAAATCTTTAGCTCTAGACGGTTAAGTCAATAATCAATAACAGAGCACCTGCTCTGATACCAATTATTATCCAGAGATAGCAACCCAAGAGGTGGGATGAATTGGATTCTTATAAAAATTTTATTCAAATTTACTTTTTAAACAAGTATGTGCTTTGATTTATCCCTAAGTGTTATGGTGAAGATGTGTATAATATAAATAGCAGCAGATTTAAGATAGTATATGCAAATCAAGAATCTAAATAATGTAAATTAAAAATAAAAATAAAGTAAAGAAATAATTAAAAGTACAACATAAATGCATAAAATTTTATAGTGGTTCAGTGCAACCGGCACCTACGTCCACTCTCTAAGCTTCTCTTAGAATTTTCACTATAATCCACCCTTGATTGTAGTATGTTTATTTTTTTGGATTTATAAATAAATTCAGTTGATTTTCTCAGGAGCACCAACCAAAATCTTGCACAAATAGTTTTCTGGGATCACTATTAACCTAGTTAGTTTTTTAGGCTCACCAACCAAAATCTATAATATCTAATTCTGGACTTGAACGAGCCTAATCTCCAAGTTTCTTTTCTTCAAAGAAACTTGTAAAAAAATCAAAATTATAAGTAAAAATTTCAGCATAATATAAAGAATAGAATTTAAGCTCTTTAAATCTTAAGAAAGAAAATGATGATTTGCTCGATTGAAGCTTGGATTTTTTTCAATTTGTGCTTAAGAGGATGAAAAAGAAGTTGGAGAAGATTACTTTGAAGACTCATTGAAAACTGTGCATAACTTTTTTCTTTTTTCTTTTTTCTTTGGATTTTTAATGTTCCTCACCAAAACTAAAAGATTCTCTCTTTAAATCTCTTAATTTTTTTTTTTCAATTGATTCTCTATCTTTAAATATCTTTGGAGATAGTTGGAGTGAGAGTTCTAGCCATTGGGAGCTCTAAAATAGCCATTGAGGTCGAGAAATAGCCATTGCAAAACTATCCATTGAAGGCCAGAGCTCTCGATTCCACAACGAGAGCTCTCAAGAATTTTCTAGAGCTCTCGATCTCCAAACACAAAAATGAGATTTTTATTTTCTGAAATGGAGAGGTCTCGCCTAGTTTTGAAGAGGTCTCGAGCTTGTGCCAGGGTAATGTGCAGGTATGCCAAACAGTTTGGAGAAACCTCCAAATTTTCAAGAGAAGTCTCCAAAATTTTAGGAGTGGTCTCCAAATTTTCAGAAGAGGTCTTCAAAATTTCTGACTTCATTTTTCTTCATTGTTTGACCTTCCAAACTTAAATTTCTTGATCTCAAACTCTTCTAAACATTATTGGTTCCTTCAATTTTAATTTCTCTTCTTCCAATCATACTTTCTTTATACCAAGCCATCCAAATATGTATGAATTTATTTTTTTAAGCATTTTGGTATGGCATCTTGAGAGGATTTATTCTTGAAATAAATTCTTTATTTTGGATACTTAAAAAATCCTACATACATTCTTAAGACACATAATTAGATACATAATAAACTCAAAGTTTGGCAATCATCAAAATTAATTATGGGGTCAACAAAAATCATAATGCCTCCTTGGTAATCTGGATATAATCTATAAATAGACTTTGCATCCAACTATTTTGAAATCAATCAAAACTTTCTATCTATTCTTCTCTCTACATATTATGCTTTGTGGCACTCTCTTCATATTTCTTTGAGAGAAAGATAGTCTTTCTCCCTTTTTCCACTCCTTTTTCTTAATTAAGCATATGAAGGAAACCTTTTGGGTCAACCTCTCCAGTGATCGTGCTTGTTAGAGAAGGATTAGGCTGAGCCAGATTATTGTACTATGGGGACAAGATTGCCATAGAACCACACTAGTAAACACATCAAGAAATTTTACTATTAGTGATGGCTAATTACCATAGCTCATAGTCATTTTGCCATCGTTAATAGTATTAGCGATGAAAAATTATTGCTAATTAATGATCGAAACAATTCTTATCGCTAATTGCCACTATTAGCGATAGATTTTTCAGTTGTCGCTAATAACTACTATTAGTGATGGCATTTATGATGGTTAAATTTTGTCACTATTTATTTTTTTATTTTTATATTAAATTTTAAAAAATTAGTAATGGCTTTTTTATCACTAATACCATCGCTAATGTGTATTAGCAATGGCTAAAGCCATTGCTAATACCATCGATAATAGTTAATTTTATTTTTAAAAAATCTATAATAATAAATTTTTAAATATATTTTAATTAATCATCATCAATTATGGTTTCTAATACCTATTATAATTCAAATCTAAAGATAATATGACAATCATAAATAAAAAACTAATTATATTATATTAAAGATATAAATTATATAATTTTGCAAGCAATATCAAAAAAAATACAATACATCAAAATAAAAAAATATTAGGTCAAATCCTCCTCCTCATCCTCCTACTTTTCTCCAGCAACTGATGGATGAGAACCAGATGTCTCAGCATCCTAAAATGAAGAAAAATAAAATATTATTAGTAAGTTTCAATATAAAGGCATATCTTTCGATATAGAGGCGTATCTTTTGATACACTTTTCCAATTCTTGAATAAATTATTTTCATATATTACATTCGATGATATGAAGTTATAGATACCTCTAGCCTATCAATTGAATTGTTAGATTGAATTTTTAGTCCCTATATCCTCTTTCCGATTCAAGCCTAAATATGTGAAGCTTCTAAATATGAAAACTTAAAATAAGTAAAAGAGTTTACTAATAAAATTATCTGATGTGATGGCTAGGATAATAAGTACAGCTGGTCGTGTAGCTATCAATCTTGGAGAATCTCCACAACCATGTCATGGATGGCATCCCGGAAGCTCTGAGGTTGCTGGCTTAAAGGCCTCTGCATGACCTTTACTACATGCACATCGCTCCAAGTCTGGAACGTCATGACCTATGAGAATGCTGAAAGAGTATCAAGCTGCTGGAAGGTCGAAGCTGTATCCAAATCCTATGGCCTGGCTCCTACTCATCCCTTCGGGATCTTGAGCAATCCTTTAAGGTCAATAAGGGACTAAGTGGATGGGTCATCACTGTGCCGCATAATGATGTACTCCATATAATCCATCTACATAGTTTAGAAATATATTAGTTCTAATATACATATCAGATGCTATAATAATTTAATAAATATAGTTTGAAATTCTTATCATGATCCATCATGATCTAGAATCTAAGCAATCATCAGTCCTCTTAGACTAGTGTGTGGCCTTCCACATTCACAACTAGCCGGGTGGATGATCCAGCTATCATATCTACAATAAGTAAATAATAAAATTAAATTAACTAAAGCATGCATATAAGAGTTTTTACAGTTCTAGTAATGAGTTTTGGTATAGATTTCTTACTAGTCTGTCGACCACAACATGTATGCCGACAGAGCAGCTTGTGTGCCTAATTGGATCTTGCTAGGCGATCCAGCTCTACTAGCCCCTTTGCCACTTACTAGAGTACTCCTTACTACTCCACTGATCATAAAGGACCTCCCATACGTCCCCCTACATCCAATGATCCTTTTAGGATCTCCAGCTTTATGGTGATTAAGAATCAGAATGCTCGATGGCGGGCTACCTAAGGCTGTGTAGTCCATCTTGGAACCTATGTGTGGCTACCTGCTCGAAGATCCAGTAGCCAGCCTCCTCATTCTGAGGAGTCTCAAATTGATAGTACTCCTACAAGTAGAAGCAATCATGTATTAATAAATAGAGTATAAATCTATAATAAATTTAAAAATTAAATATTTCTAACTTACCTAAAATATATCCCAGGCTACATCACGAGTTTCAGATGGCTAGCTAAAGAACTCATTTACTGACACCAGCATCAAGTATCAGATGATGTCGGTGATCATATAAGATACTCCAAATGCTCTAAATATGTTGCAAAATTGATTTTAAAAAATAAATATTAAAGAATGATAAAATTTTAAATATATTAATTAAAGTTATAGTACTTATGAGCAGCTCTAAATGTGGATGAGCTCTCTATTCTTTGATTGAGTTAGAGCTACTGTAAGCCAAGCTGGTCCTCAACCACGACTCTATGTCTGAGAGTCGATTGCTACTACATGATTGTGGGGACACTAATGACCCCCTGTCATTTGAACTTGAGTGCAAAATATCTAATATAAAAAATATTATATTAATTAGCAAAGAACAAAATAATATAAATGAGAATATCAAATTTTAGAGTTTACCATCTGATATGAGAGGTGCAGAACTATGTGAGCTGGCTATATGATTGATCTTTCCTCAAGAGCTCTATCCTCGGTTGGCACAGCTCAAACCATTACAAAAATCTAGAGTATTAGCGATGGTTAACTATCATTGCTAATAGTCTCTCCACCATCGCTACTAGCCTCACTATCGCTAATACCATCGTAAAAGCCAATCTAAAAATTTTTTTATCACTAATTACCATTATTAGTAAAGAAAAATCTAGCCATAGCTAATAAGACTATTAGCGATCACTTTAGTGAATATTTTTTAATATTTAAATTAAATTTTTAGAAATTTTTTTAAAAAACTATTAGCGATGGTATTTTTGTGGCTAATGCCATTGCCAATAATTATTAGCGATTAAAAATGTCTTTGCTAATATCAACTCTATTTTTTTAATTTTTAAATAAAATAAAAAAATTATTTTAAGAAATATTAGCGATGGTAATTTGGTCTATAATGTCGTCGCTAATAGTTATTAACGATGTAATTACCATAGCTAATATCGATACTAATAGTTAATTTTATTTTTTTAAAATTAATAAAAATATTTTTTAAAATTTATTTTAATTAATCATAATGAATTATGGTTCTTAATAGTTGTTATAATTAAAATCTAAAGATAATATGATAATCAAAAATTAAAAATTAATTATATTATATTAAAAATATAAATTATATATATTTTTTATAAGCAGTATCAAAATATATAATACATCAAAAAAAATTAGGTTTGATCCTCATCGTCATCTACCTCCTCTTCCTCCTGCTCCTCTTTAGTAGCTGGTGAATGAGAGCCGGATATCCTAACATCCTATAATAAAAAAAATAAAATAATATTAATATATTTTTATATGAAGGTGTATCTTTCGATACACTTCTTTGATTCTCAAATTGATTATTCCTACATATTTGATTCGATGATACGAAGCTATAGATATCCCTAGCCTATCGATTGGATAGTTAGATTGAATTTGTAGTCCCTAGATCTTCTTCAGAAACTTAAATCTAAGTATATGAAGCTTCTAAATATGAAAACTTAAAATCAATAAAAGAATTTAGTAATATAATTATCTGATGTGATGGCTAGGATGACAAGCCTAGCTGGTCGCATAGCTTTGGATCCCAAAGAAGCTTTACGACCGTATTATAGATGACATCTAGGAGGCTCTAAGGTCACTGGCTCATAAGCCTCTACACAACCTCTTCCATGTGTGCATCACTCCAAGTCTAGGTCGTCAAGGCCTATGAGGATGTCGAAGGATATCTAGGTAGTGGAGAGTCAAAGCTATGACCGAATCCTACAACCCAACTCCTACTCACCACCTCGATGGTACTGAGCCATCCCTTAAGTTCGAGGGGATGAGAAGATGGATCATCATTGTACCTCTCAGTAATGTATGCCATATAACGCATTTGCACAGTTCAAAAATATATTAGTTTTAATATAAAAATCAGATCCTTAACAACTTAATTAGTAAAAAAAGTTTAAAGTTTTTACCATGATATATCACGACGTAGAATCTAAATAGTCACCAGTCCTTCTAGACTAGTGTGTAGCTTGCCACAACTACAGCTAATCTAGTGGATGACCTAGTTGCCATATCTATAATAAAAAATAATAAAATTAAATTAATTAAAATATATAAGAATTTTTATAATTCTAGTGAAGAGTTTTGGTATTGATTTCTTATCAGTTTATCGATCATAATATGTATACCGACTGAGTCACCCGTGTGCTTGATTGGATTCTACTAGATAATCTGATTCTATCAGGCCCTCTGCTGCCTATCAGAGTACTCCTCACTACTCCACTAGTCGTAGAGGGCCTACCATATGTCCGCTCACATCCAGTGATCTGTGAAGGATCTTCAGTCCAATGGTAACAAAAAATTGGAGTGCTGGATGGTAGACTACCTAAGATTGTAGAGGCCATCTCGAAGCCTCCATGTGGCCACCTCCTCAAATGTTTGACAGCTAGACTCCTCGTTCTGAGAAGTCTCGAATCGATAGTACTTCTATAAAATAGAAGCAAGCATGTATGAATATGTAACTAAAAAATTAATGTATTAAAAATTTAAAAATTAAACTAATTTTGACTTATCAAAAATATCTTTCAAGCTACATCACGAGCTCTTGATGGCCAACTTGAGAAATCGTTCACCGATCCCAGCATCAATTGGCTTATGATCTTGGTAATAACATGAGATGTTAAAGTTTCTCTGAATGTACCATAAAATTGATTTAGAAGAATAAATGTTAACTCTAAAATTACTAAATTCTAAATATATTGATTACGCATATAGTACTTATGAGTAGCTCTAGAAATGAATGATCTATCTATTCTCTAACCAAATCGGAGGTGCTGCGAGCCGGATGGGTCCTCGACCATGGCGCTATGTCTAAGAGGTGACGGTCGTGACTGCATGAATTGTGGGGTCACTGGTCACTCTCATCCTTTGAACCTAAGTACAAAAAATCTAATACAAAGAATGTTATATTAGTTAACAAATGATAAAATAATATAAATGAGAATATATAAAGTATTAGAGTTTACCGCCCAGTGTGAGAGGTGTAGAACCATGAAAGTTGGCCGCATGATCACTCTCTCCTCGAGAGCTCTCATGTCCTCGATTGGCATGGCTCTATCATTTGGAAGATATGATGTATGCTCTCTAAAAATAAAAATAAATAGATTCATCAAATTAATTATATAATTATAGATGGCAATGTAAGATTTAAAATGATGCAAGATAAGTAATTAAAATGATCCTAAAATTATATACTTAGCACTACTTATTGGTCTTTTCAGATGTTTGGTATCCTTCGAAATCTTCTTCCACCTCTTCCTCTTCTTCCACCTCTTCCTCTTCATCTTTTTCTTCTTAAAAAGGATTGTCCTTTAAAACAATCTCAGTTGGATCTACCTTCTCATATTAGCCATCTTCACGTAGGAGAATTCCTAGAGCATCGAATTTCACATCATCAAAGGATTGATGAACTCTTACTGTCTCATCTTCTTGAAAGCATTATGATAATTGGGGCTCTTCATCTTCTTCAAGCGCATAATGAATGGCTTGAAACTTAATTTTGCATACAGCCCATCAATCTTTCCTTCCTCTATCTCTTGATGGAAAAAGAGTATAATTCACTAGAGCAGCTTGTATAGTTAGTGCAAATGGCTTGTTGACATAAGCTTTTGATCCATGTTTCATTTCATTAAGTCTGTACCATGGATCAGCCTTCATACTATTGTTGGTATTGAACTATTGGCACTTAAATAGAATGATACTATTACTATTATCGATATCGAACCATTACAATACTACCTGGCACCTTTCCTCGATCCGAGCACTTTGCATGCCAAGATCCAAATCACATGCATCTAATTATTTAATTAATTATCTAACTAATTAATTAAATAAATATTTAATTAAATTTTAGTGATGGTACTATCTATCGCTACTGTCATCATTAATACTAGACAACATTAGCTAATGCTAATGTCGTCGCTAATACTCATAATGGTAGCGGTGGGGCCATCGAATCAGAGCCCAAGGCAACGGGCAGCAAGGCAGGGGTTGCGTGGTCAGGCCAGCAGGGATGAGGCCATGTGGAGGCCAACAGGGTAGGGGCAATAGGTTCTAGGGCTGTGACATAGGAGGAGCCGATGAGGTTAGGGTGGCAGCGAGAGAGAAAGGGCTAGGGTGGCGAGCTCGAAGCCATAATGTAGGAGGCACCGGTGGGGTAAGGGCGGCCATGAGAGAGGTGGGGTCGGGGTGGTGGGCTTAGGGCCATAATATAGGAGGCACCAAGGCAGCTGCAGGAGAGGCAGGATCGGGGCAACTGGCTCAAGGCCCAACGTAGGAGGTGCCAGTAGGGTTTAGGCGGCCATAGGCAAGGTAGGGCTGGGATGGCGGGCACGGGGCGACCGCATAGGAGCATCGACGGGCTTGGGCGAGGATAGGCTGGGGTGGTGGGCTCAAAGCCATGGCGTAGGAGGCGTCAATGGGGTTGGGACGCCGAAAAGGAGGATGCATGGGGAATGCCAAAACGGACGCACAAGGGAGCAGAGAAGGTGCTGAGATTTTTTTTTTCAAAATTTTTTCCCTCTAGTGGGGTCGAGGATATATTTCGGGCAGACTACTATCGACAGTAAGTTTACCATCGGTGATACGGTTGGCAAATATGCAATCCTATGCTAGGATATTAACGACAATAGTTTTCATTGCTAAAACCAAACTACCATCGCTAATAATATTAAATTTTTTAAAATATTAAATTTAATATTAATTTTTTAAAAAATTTTAACTATTACTAATGGCAAGTTCACCATCGATAATATGGTCAGAAATTATGCCAAGGTATTAGTGATGACTTTTTGGTATTGCCATCGCTAATACCAAAAAGCCATCATGAATAATATTTAATTTTTTAAATATTAAATTTTAATATTATTTTTTTAAAAAAATTTAAAATAATATTTTTTTTCAAAATTATTAGCAACGACAAGAACTCTGTCACTAAAGCCATTGCTCATAACTAAAATTTTTAAAAGTTATATTTTAATATTAAATTATTTTCTTCTATATCATTTTTTGGATGGTTAAAACTAAATATTAGATTTTATTAAATTTTTAAACTTAATTAATTTATGGATCAAGTTTTGATTGATTTAAATTAGATTTAATTTAATTAGGCTTGACTTAATTTAAAGCTAATTAAATTTTAATATTTCAAGTAGGATTTAGATTCAAAATCTAATTGAATTAGATTTGACAGAATTTCTAATTAGATTCGAATCGATTCAAATTAGATTTAAATTGAACCTAAATTAAAAATTATTTTTTTTAATTAATTTAAATCTGATCAAATTTAATTATGCTTGACTTAATTTAAGGGTAACTAGGTTTTACAATCAAATTAGGACTTGAATTCAAAGTCTAACTAAATTAGGTTTGATAGAATTTTAAATTAGATTCGAATCGAATTCAAATCGATCCCTAATTAAAAATTATTTTTTAATTAATATAAATTAGATTAAATTTAATTAGACTTGATTTAATTTGAAGGTAATTGAATTTTACTATTCAAGTAGGACTAATAGGTTTTTGAATTAGATTCGAATCAGTTTCGAATTAGATTTAAATTGAATCTAAATTAAAAATTATTTTTTTTAATTAATTTAAATTAGATTTAATTTAATTAATCTAGACTTAATTTAAAGCTAATTAGATTTTATAATCTATATAGGACTTGGATTCAAAATCTAATTGAATTAGGTTTAATATAATTTTGAATTGGATTCGAATCAGGTTTGAATTAGATTTGAATATAATCATGGATCAAGTTCTAATTAATTTAAATTTAATTTAATTTGAGTGGGCTTAACTTAATTTAAGATTAATTTGATTTTATAATCTAAGTAGGACTTAGATTCAAAGTCTAATTAAATTAAGTTTGATAAAATTTCGAATTGGATTCGAATTATATTTGAATTGAATTTAAATCAAACCTAAATTAAAAATTATTTTTTTTAAATTAATTTAAATTATAATAAATTTAATTAGGTTTGATTTAATTTAAAGGTAATTAAATTTTACTATCCAAGTAGGACTTAGATTCAAAGTCTAATTAAATTATGATTGACAGGATTTTGAATTGGATTCAAATTGAACCCAAATTGAAATCAATTTTTTCTAATTAATTTAAATTAGATTTAATTTAATTAATCTTAACTTAGTTTGAGGCTAATTGAATTTTATAATCTAAGTAGGACTTAGATTCGAAGCCTAATTAAATTAGATTTGGCAGGATTTTGAATTGGATTCGAATCGAGCTCGAATTGGATTCAAATCGAACTTGTGTTGTATTCTAGATTATTAGCGATGAAAAATGTTACCATCATTAATTTTGTTACTAATAATATTTTTAAATAAAATTATTTTTCTAATTTATTATTAATATTTTTCTAAAAAAATTATTAGAATGGCAAGATTTTCATTGCTAATAAATAAAATTTGCCATTGCTAAAAATAATTTTATATTTAAATATTATAAAAAAATTAAATAATATTAAATAATTTAGCAATGGCTTATGTCTTTGCTAATAATTAAAAAGCTATCGCTAATAGTCTATTATGAGCAATGAAAAGATTTTCATCGCTAATAAGCCAAATTTATTGTCACTAATAATTTTTTAATATTTAAATATATATTGCTTGTAAGGGAGCAAATCCATACCAAAGAATAATTTAAAAAATATTAAAATATATAAAATAATAATGGATGCTTACCAATTGATGGAACCAACATGCAAAGTTCTGTGAGTGTCATGTGGATATTTCTAATCACTTATCCTCGGGTTGTTCCGTCTCAGCATCTCATCATATTTTCTAAATATGCATAAGATAAGTATACTGAAACAAGTGATTAAAGAGTTGGGATTATGATGAATACTTATAAGATATCTGATCGACCTTCTTATAGTTTAGTAAAATATATGTCTCTGCCTATCGAAGTTCAGTATCGGAGAAAATCTAGCAAATCTCGTGCCCAAATTTATGAGCAATATAGGCAAATATTAAAATCTCCCAATCTGATCTCTTACCATGTACCACCATCATCATTTTACTCCACTTGAGTGAGCTTTGTGTGTACATTGGGATTAAAATAGTATTAGCTGAAATTTAAAATTTTTCTATTATATAAGTCTTCATAATAAAACCTTCGACTTGGGCCTTATTTTTCACTTTCTTATTGAGGTTGTGTATGTATCTTTCAAATAGATTCATTCACTTATACTACACTAGTCCCTCCACACTAGCTTCATACACTAGATGAATCACGAGGTGCTTTATAAAGTAGAAGAAGCTAGGAGGAAATAACTTCTCCAACTTACATATGGTCTTTACACTGCTAGCCTCAAGACTGAAGATGTGGTCGGTGGATAGTTCGATAGCACAAATATCTCTAAAGAAAAAGCTAAGCTCGGTCAAAGAACTCCATATAGAGTTGGAAAGGAGATCATGCCAAGCCAATGGGAGTAATTGTTGTATGAAAACATGATAGTTATGGCTCTTTAGTGCGTAGAACCTGCAATTTTTGACATTAACACACCGAGCTAAATTACTTGCATAATTATCTAAGAATTTAAGACTTTTACACCATTCACAAATGTACTTCAACTGCTTCCTTGTTAAAATATAAGATGCTTTCGACTTTAGAAATTAATTTTCTTGGTGACACCTCAACCAGCTCTAATAGGAAATGCTTGCATATATTTCTCATATCTGCTCAGCCTTGGGATTATCCTTCATCTTATTCTTGACATCCATAATAGTGTAGAAAATGTTATCGAATACATTCTTCTTAATATGCATGATATCAAGGTTATGATGGATCAAATTGGTCGACCAATATGGTAATTTCTAAAAGATGCTTTACTTTATCTAGTTATGAGTTTTATTGAACTCCCGAGACTTCTGCTTGTCAAATAGCATGCTAAACTGGACTTCATCTAGTTAGGATACCCTCTAAAACACTTCCATACCGCTAAGGCATGAGGGTGCATGGTCCTTATTTATCTTATTTCTTCTGAAACTATCCCGCTACTTTCGAAAGGATGATGCTCGGGGAGGAATTGACGATGACAATCAAGCCAATAGGGCTTACGACCATGCTCAAGCTAAAATGATTTTGTATTCTCCATGCAATATGAACATGCAAGCTTTCCATGAGTGTTCCATCCTGATAGCATCCCATAAGTAGAAAAATAACTTATGGTACACATTTGTAGCCTTTATTACAAAATTTTATTTCTTCGATACATCAAAAGTATACATGCCATCGGACCATAAGAATTTTAGCTAATCAATAAGAGGCCTTAGATATACATCAATGCTTCTATAAGGATGTCGTAGTCTAGGAATGACTATTATAAAAAAGATGTTATGTTCTTTTATGAACATCTCAAGCAAGAAATTATATGGAGTAATAAAGACTGGTCAATATGAATAAGGAGCCACTGCATGACTGAATAGTGTAAAGCCACCTGTAGATGAATCCAGTTAGACATTGCATAATTCCTAAGCAAATAAAGGATGGCAAGTATCAAATTGCTTCCATCCCTTGCTATCTGATAAATAAATAATCATATCAAAGTGCTTGTGAATCCCTTCTTCATGCCATCTTATCTGTCTAGCAGTACTCTTGGATAAGTAGAGCCTTCGAAGTCTAGCAGTGAGAGAAAGGTATCGTAGAATCTTGTATGGTATGTCCTTCTGATTCCTATCCTCTTACCTCGGCTTAAATCAGCTTTCACTGCATACATCATATGAACTCTTCAATTGGTCCTCATAGAAAAATATGCAATCACTATGGCATGCATCTATCTTCTTATATCTTATACCCAATCCTTTCACCATTTTCTTCAAAGTATAGAAGCTCCCAATAAGCTTCTCATCCTTCAATAGCATTTTCTTTATTATTGCTACCATCCTATTATAATAATTAA
The DNA here is from genome assembly GCA_006176705.1 of Cocos nucifera. Classification (NCBI taxonomy): domain Eukaryota; kingdom Viridiplantae; phylum Streptophyta; class Magnoliopsida; order Arecales; family Arecaceae; genus Cocos; species Cocos nucifera. Next base: position 932,869 of record QRFJ01000393.1, on the reverse strand, counting down.
CCATCATATTAAACTTGACCTTCAAGTTCAACAACTCTGATATTGCTGATAATACAATGTGTGTTTTACATCCCAGCCATAGTGATTCATCAGCATCTTTCAACATACGGTAGAAATCATCGTTGCAAACTTCTAGATCATCCTCTACATTCTAGTTAAATTCAGGACTAGCCATATTCATAACCATATCTACCATTCTATCGGTGTTCTTATCCTACTCGCTTCTAACTCTTGCATCTTTCTTCCATGTCTCTACATATAGGTACCAATGCTTGTAGTTGGGTATAAATTCACTCATATACAAATGGACAGTAATTATATTTTATAATTATTACAAGAGCAATGAGCCCATCCTTGATATAAGAGTGCTGTATTTCTAAAATAAAATCATAGAAATACTCTACACCCTTCCTATATTTAGCAGAAATCATCCTATCAACTACTAGACGGTCCATCCAACTATGGTCCATGGCACACTATGTAACAATTCTATATATATATAACTACAAGGCTACTAATTAATTATTTTGTCATTCAAAATGGCTTATATAGTAAATGTATCCTATCATCAACTAATAGTTATAGAAGGTCCTATCCCATTCAAGAAATGCATTAATTCTATAGGTCAATTATAGTAATCAAATAACATGTAATAGGAGTCGAAAAAAATTTTGGTAGCATTTTTTCTTAGTTCTCCCCACACGGCTAAAGATACGTGGGAAGAACTAAAAAAAATACTTTCTAAAATTTTTTTTGAATCCTCAACATACCGTTTGATTACTGTAATGATCTATAGAATTACTTATATTTTTCAAACTATCTATATTAGATAATCAATTAATCAATATATATAATTTTTTCATCTATACAAAAATATATAAATATATAGATATAATAGAATATGTACATTAATCAAAAGATTGGTCTATGGTTCCATGTAATGTAATTTTTTTAAAAAAATTAATACCATCGACCTGAACATGCAGGGCATGCAAGGGCTAGATGCCTTGGATGCGAGCTGGGATCCAAGGCTCGAGCATGCAAGGCATGCCTCGGCTCTATGTTTGCAATGTTGATCGACACTTTTCTCGGTCTGAGTGTGTAGGGCACATGGGGGCCAAATGTCTTGGATGCAAGTTGGGACCCGAGGCTCGAGTGCGTAGGGCATGCCCCAGCCCCATGTTTGCAATGCTGCCTGGCACCTTTCCTCGATTCAAGCACTCTACATGCCGAGACCCAAATCCCATGCTTCTAATTAATTAATTAAAAAATAATTAAATATCTAACTAATTAATTAAATTAATATTTAATTAATTGATTTTTAATGCATAATTATACTTAATTAATATAATTTAAATAAAAAATAACTTTTAGGGATGGCATTAGCCATCGCTAATGTCGTGCTAATACTCACAACACAAGGTGGGCTGGTGTGCAGAGACTGAGGTACGAGGGGATGGCTCAGGGATGGGACATCAGCTTAGGGATGTGGCCTCGGAGATGAGGGCACGAGGATGGGGCCACAAGTTCAGGCCGATGGGGTAGGGGCAGTAGGGTTGGGGCCACAGTCTGGGGGTGGTGAGTCAGGGCTGTGGGGTCGAGCCGGTAGGGCTGGGGTGGTGGCTCGAGGATACGATTGTGGAAACAAGGGCGTGATCGAATGTGATTTGATCAAATTAATCTAATCTATCTTTAATTTTCTTGCCACTCAATTTGGATACAGGTTTTGCTCTTTCTTAGGTTGATTTTATAAATGCACCTTTTTGTTTGCGGAAAGGATGTTCTTCAGGAAGAAATCGTCAATGACGATCAAACCAACATGGTTTCTTACTACCATCCTTTAGAGTAAACGACTTTGTTTGTTCCATACAATAAGGACATGCAAGTTTACCATGTGTGCTCTATCGTGACAACATCCTATAGACAGAAAAATCATTGATTGTCCATAAAAGGACAATCCTCATGTTAAAATTTATTTCTAGAAAGCATCAAACATGCATACACCCTCACTCCATAAATTTTGCAATTCATCAATCAATAGCCTAAGAAAAACATCTATCCTTTGGCTAGGTAAAGTTGGACCAGGAATAATAAGAGTTAAAAATATATTACTTTTATCCATGCACATCCCTAAACGACAAGTTATACGGTGTCATAAAAATAGGCCAATATGAATAAGATGCAAAATTGTTGGCAAATGGCACAAACCCATCAGTACATAGCACCAGTCTAACATTTCAATACTCACTAGAAAAGTCTGGATGCACTAAGTCAAATTATTTTCATGCCTCTGTATCTGTCGGATGTGAGACCATGGTTGGATCATGATGGATACCTTCTTTATGCCCTTGCATATGTTAGCAGATTTTCTCGACGTATATAACCGTTAGAGCCTAGGAGTTAGAGGAAAATAGCGCAATACCTTATAAGGTACATGAGATTGCTTTGTATTGTCCTCCATATCATGCTTAAACCGAGGCTGACCACATACGGAGCACTCTTTCTTCCCCTCATCATCCTTGTAGTATAACATACAATCATTCAGGCAAACATCTATCTTCTTATAGCTTAATCCCAACTCCATGACCATTTTCTTCAATCGATAAAAATTCTCTAGTAACTTTTTATCTTCAAGTAGCATGCTCTTAGTTATTAAAAGCACATGGTCATAACATGCCTCACTTATATTGAACTCTGATTTGAGATTCAACAATTGTGTTATAGTCAATAACCTGGCATACGCTTTGCACCCCTCCCATAATGGCTCATCAGCATCTCTAAGTAATTATAAAACCTTGCAGTTGATGGATTTGGAGTTTCATCAAAGTCATTCCCAGCATAGGTCACATCAGCCCTTCTTGTGCCATCCATAATCATATTCATATAAAGATTTCTAAGATTTGTCCCTCCTCTCTCAGCACATACGGGATAAAAATCATCAAACCTTTGAAAAGATTCTTCATGAAGCATCCAATTTTGATAGCCTTGCACAAAACCTTTCTTGTAAGGTGCATCGTGACTAAATCGAGGATCAAAAACTTTTTATTCTTACATATCATGCATGGGCATAGAATTTTATCTCCTTTAATAGTCAATGAATTCATTGTTGCAATGAAAATAAACTCATCAACCCCATTCTTAAATTCTTGTGTCACCCTTCCACTATAGACCTTATGGCTCATCCAACTTTGATTCATTATATTCAACTATCTAAAATGAAAATAGAAGTTTTACATGAGAAATTGCTACTATCGTAAACAAATAAATTATTTGGAATGAGCTAAGCAACTACTGACAAACCAAATAATCGAACAAGCGTATGCAACATAGGGATATAAAAGTGCTTTATCTATTTTGTTGTTTGATACAATCACATACAAGTATAAAAAGGAAATTTACCTTACCTTACTACATACATGGTACTCCATACAAATAAAATCTTCACAACATCTTCAGCCCAACAAGTTATTCATTGACATTCATAATAATCATTTACATTCGTAATGTAATGCATGGTTGGCTATTAGATATATGATTAACAGATCATGTCTCATAATAACAAATTCTTTTGAAAACACTATTAAGTTTTGCCGTGGCAAAGCATAGTGGTGGCATCCGCAAGCAATACATCCAACAAATAAATAAAAAACATATGAATAATGAAAGAAAGACTTTAATATCAGTTGTTAGTAGCAACATTAAACTTAAAACTTTAGACTGATTGTATACATTGAAAAATATATGATAATGGACATAGATATAAGTTTAGTATAGATAATAGTTAGTAGCTAGATTAATGAAAATATGTTATTGAAATAAAGTACCTGCCTAATTCTATTGCACGCATAGGAATGAAATAAATGATTTGACACCAAGACTCATTTCAAGTAAGCATATCAAATAAACATTTTGACAAGAAAATCTGATATCATTAGCTGGTAATCTTCCACAACAGTGGCATATCATGCATTCTCTTGTTTTACTGTCCTGCATTTTATCCAAATTATACGCATTCTCATAATCTCTATTATGTCCAGAGTTCACATCAAGCTAATCTTCATGGCAATTGTAGTTCCTAATCAAGATTTTTCGAACAACCACAATTGTTATCTTTTTGTTTTTGTCTCTTCAACTTAGTGGAAATTGACACCAAACTTTTGCTACTCCAACTTCTGCAATTTACTTGTTTCTAAAAGTTTTAAAAAAAAAAAAAAATTCTTGCCCCACAACTTTGAACATTTTCATAAAATAATTTAAAAACACATAAAGATTTCATCACCAGGGGCTAGGGGCTGGTCAGTATAGTTTCCTTCTTAGTTTTTTGAAAACAAAAATAGGAAGTGAAAGCAACAAAGGGTTCTTAGTATTTTATGACACTATAAATACTAAATCCAAAATATTTGCATGAAGTCATGTTAATGCAAGGTAAGTCGTATTTGATGCAACGGCTCCTAGGACCTATATATATATAACTTGTCTCTGGGATGCAATGATATTGTAGCATTAGGAAGATGGACACGGCACACTAGAGTGAATCCAATAGTTTGGATTAATCAAACTGCTATTTCAGAGGACACTATATGATATACTCAAAGCTGCAAATTGTGCCCATCCACCTTATGCGTTTGAACCATGTGTCATATGTTCCAGAACCTCTCCTATTTCAACATATATGCCATTAAATGTACTACTTTTTCCATCATGTTGCAAAAAGATTGGTGAATGAAAATATAGTTAATAATTAAAGATTATTTGCATCTTAAGTTGAAAACATTTGTTAATTCAATATGTGCAGCTACCAAAATCCTAAATCATTTGATTCAAGTATAATGCTTAAAAAACAAGTGCAGTACCACTAGAGAAAAATTAAAAATGTTATAAGATTCTAATGAATTATGATCTAATAAATGAGCACTGTTGTTTAAACACCAGCCTATTTTCATAGACTACATCAGGGATGGAAAGGTTATCATTGCAAAGGAGAATACATACAGAGGTGCATCAATTCACATGAAATGCAACCCCATAAAAATAAAAATAAAATAAATTCCCAAGAAAAAGAGGGAGAGAGGGGTACCGAGATACATGGTGGTGGCGGTGCAGCGATGACGACGGCCCTAGGGAAGCAAACAACCATATGAGAGGGAGAGAGAAAGTGAGAGAGGGAGAACCCAGGGAGGATGACGACGGTGGTGGTGGAGGGAGGATGACAATGAGGGATGGCTCAATTCGACCGGCACGGAGGGATGATGCACCAAGGGCGGCGGGGTGTTCGAGAGGGAGAGGAGATTAATAATGATGGGGTTATGTTTTAGCTTGGTTAGGGTTATGATTTAAGGCGGCTTTTAATGTTTTGGAGTTGGAAAGGTGGGCAAGCTGGCTTTTGTGAATCAGATGCTGGTAAATAAGATCCCATGTTTTTATCATTATCTCTTTTAAGACGAAAAGTGTTTATCTATAACAGCAGGTAATAATGCTAGTTTTGAGATATTAAAGCATTTAAGACATCTTATTCCTATGCCAACTTCACCATGAATATCAATCCAAGGCCAGATGTTAACAAAGTAACAAATAGATTGAACACATAATAAAACACACCCACTTCTACCTGATGAAGGGGACTATAATTCCTTATTATCAATTTTTGCTAATATTGTATTCAATGGAGAAAATGAACGGCAATGAATTGGAGAAAAATTAAAAAAAGTCAATAGCCTACAATGGTGTACTCTCAAGCAAACTATCTAAGTATTGCATATCGTGGTATCCAAGCCTTTTCTCATCATGTACGTGTTAATAAAATCAAGAAGAAGCTATTGGGATGCAAATTTCTTGGGTATTACATTGCTAATATCTCAATTTCTTATGTTCCGGGACCGGGTTTTGGGATCCATAGCTGGCTCCAACAAAGGATTTCCATGGCTGACTAAGTTATGAAGCAATAAATGAACAAATAAGTAAATAAAGGGGCCTATGGATGTCCTTGCTGATTCTATGAGGAAATAAAAATAAAATAACTACTACATGGATTTCCCGTCCGCAGAAGGAATGGCCTTTCAATTAAAGGGAGAATGATTTGTTCCAACGTGCACGGAGAAGTTTGTGAATGGATGTCTGATCACTGATTTCATATTTTAACTTTTGAAACGGCTAAATTTCACTCTCTTGCTGCTCAGCAAAAGTTGATTTCACAATACATGCATGAATAGATTATGGATTTTGGAGTATAGTATATAAAATTTTTCATCTTTAATACCATCTGATGATCTCACTTTTGCAAGAAAAATGATGGTGAGCATTGCAAGCAAACAATCCCAGGATCCAGGAACGTGAAAGGACTCCATACATTTTTTTAATCTCAGTTTAGTAACTTGGGGTAGGTCTTGATTTTATTAAACAGAAAATTTTTATTTCCTAGTGAGTTCTTTTATTTCAAAATTAGCATTATCTTTTCAATTCTGTTATAAATATTTTATTTTCATATTAACAATATAATAAATTCAATTGTAAATCCATTGTAAGCTAATCAAAAAAAATTGCAATCCCTTTAAATAACTATTAGCAATGGAAAATGGTTCGTTATAGATCTATTGCTAAATTCTATTGCTAATCCATTGCAATTCCTTTGCCAATGATTTTAGCAATCTTTCTTCAGTCTATTTTATTTAATTTCAAAATTTTCGTATCTAATCTGTTGCAAGCCTGTTATGAATTTATTTTTTTGAAATTTGCAATGGAATTAAGTATTTTGTTGCAAATCCGTTGCTAATTTACAACGGATTAGAAACGGATACTATCCATTGTAAAATTTTCATTGTTAAATCATATATTTCTTATAATGAAAAAAGTTATTAGTTCAATAAAATTAATAATTATAATTTGTTATTACTATCTCTTATTCATCTCCTCTAAATTTGTTGGACTAGAAAATGGTACTTTTTTCATGAAATATTACCACTATTATGATCAGCATCATGAGGCCTTATTAATCTACTCAGTTCTCGTAGCTGACTAGTAAAAAGAAAAAGAAAAAGAAAAAATAGGGTTGATGAACTAACCTTGTTTAACATTAGGCATCGATTTCCTCCAATATCTTACAAAGCAGACTGTTGAATTAAACAAGAAAAGTTTTTGAGCTAAGTTGATGAGATCATAATTTTCAAACATAGTTAATTCTTGAATAAGTAAATAGGTTAAAGATTAGGTAAATATGGAAACATGGATGAATAAATATTATGAATGAAGTTCTTCAATGTTAATATGGAGTCATTCTTTTCCCATTCTTGTATAAATCTTACTCATTAAAGTGGTGTTTCCTAATCATTTAAGTGGTATGAACATGCATTTAGATGAAAAAAGGATAAGAAAATATATCCAAAGTAAAAAAAGTATAAATAGTGTATTCTCAAAAATAGAAATAAAAAAAAAGTATAAATAGCAAGGTTTTTTACTCTCAAAAAATAATTAGGAATCTTAATTTTTAGAAACCAAGATATTTGTCATTTAGGAGGATATATTGAGGCAATATGTTCAATCCAACATGAAAAAAATTGGTTAGTCTATGCATAGATCTCAATTATGATTTAAACCTCTAGAAAAAATAAAAGCTAGCCATCGATATCATTATTTTGAAATACATCTTTACATAAACTTTGGTTCGTCATTCACTACAACTAAACGTTATCTAATCTAATCCGAAGGCAGTATCAAACTTTTGACTATTTCTTGAAAACTACTATAAAATTCCAGATAAAAAACTCCTACATGGTTATCGAAGTTAAGTTATATTCCAAGAATAATTAAGTTTTATTTTAATGATTCATGAGCAATAGCAAAAGGTTATTTGTAGAAAAACTAAAATTGGTATATAGTATGTATTTGAAAACACAATATTGTGAGAAGAGGTATAATATCTAACAATGTAATAACTTTTTAATTGATTTTTGGCAAACATATATGGAGGCATTTTGATATCAATCTAGAAGAAGAAATACTTTCACCAACATAGTATAGTGGACCATATCCATAGTTCATGCATGAGAAATTTGGTATTAAGATGCATGGTAGGGGTTATAGGAATGGTTTTGCTAACTTAGTATAATTTTCTAACATCCCTCTCATGTTTGTCGCAATTCGATCCATATTATATTTAGTCATTCTCTAGTAAAAATGATTAAAAAATATTAAGTTTTAATAATAAATTAAAAAAAATAATATTAGTAAAATTAGTATAAGTATGCATTAGATTTTTTTTTTTTTTTTCTTTTGTGGAATGCTCATTTTGTTCATATAAAAATTGCTGGATCCATGGCAACTCCCACCTTGAGGTATCTTGAGCTAATTGCAAGACGTTTTGATTTGTGAAAATCAAATCTAATACCTAATGATAACATTAGAACTCTTCAACAATCACTGTATGGAAATAGAAAAAAATGTAAAGTGACATATGACGACAGGCCATAAAACTTTCACTTACTGTCCATCCCATGTACATGGCATTGGTAAGACTACAAATAGATCGAGTTGACTTATGATCGAATCCGATCTATTCTAATTTTAAGATTAAATTTAGATTTAAAATTTATATCCAACTCGACCTAACTTGCTCTATTTGATTTCTCGATCAATTTAAGATTTTCTATTTTATGATCCGACGTGTCTAAACATGATATACAATTAGGATCAGAATCTATTTGAAGCTTTAATTTATGATTTAAAACTTATATGAGTAATATCTTTAACATAAAAATATATTTAAAATTATTTTTATATTTTAATTTATTTTGAGAGTAATATTTTTTGTTATCTATTTTATATTGTTAATAGTACTTGATTATATGATTACTAAAATGTAATTGGTTATGTACGCTCGGGACTTTATCAAAATCTAAATTTTTCGAGGTTGAGACCGAATTATACCTGAATTCATCCAATCAGAATGTCCTATTGAATCAAAAATTTTGGCCGTACGTAGATGCAATCCGTGATCTTCTATTAAATTAGGCCTAGATGCAACATTAGGCATCGGTTAAGAAATCGTGAGGTTGGGGTCTCTAATGATCCTGTCCGGTCCGACCAATTTGCATTTCTGAACGTTGGCATCCTCGGATTTAAAAGTAAAATAAAAAATACATCAGAAAAGAAAACATCGCATCAATCCGCCGTTGCCAGGCAAATTGGTGCTCCATGTACCCCAGGTTAGGCCAGCATCAAAAACACGTCCAAAGTGACCGGGACACGTCCGCTCCAAGCTACCCGACGACACCGGGTCTCGTGGTGGCCTCCGGGCAGACCTCCGCAAATCGGCTGCGCCGGCGTGACGGCGGAGAACATCGGGAGGGAGCTCATAAGGATGGCCGTGGATGGGAGGGACAGAAAGGTTTCCTTCGACGAGTTCCTTTATTACCTAAGGTAAGATCTTTTCTTTCTTTTCTTTTCTTTTTATTTCTTTAACCGTTCTTGATTCTTTTCCATCTCAAGATTCCGTCAATCTAATGGTACATTAATTGGCGTTAAAATAGTAATTGCGTCACGAGGGCCTTGAGAAAGGAAATATTCCAAATTCCCTGATTCCTTTATCTAATGCCAGAACTTTCGACATCTGCTTTTATTTTGAGACGGAATTGGATTTTGAGCTTTAATGATTTCTATTCTTGGATTCTGCGCATGTTCAGAATATTCTGTTTTGATAATGTCTTTTTGTAATATTCTTCTAATCATCGAGTTATTTTTTTTATTTTTATAATATATCTCGAATCGTAAGCTCCGTCATGCGTCTGAAACTTTTCCGGTGCTAGAAATTAATATATTTTCCGATTTAGGGAGTACGGTTCACACCCATTTCTTATTCAGAAGAGCAACAGTAATTGAAATATTAAATCCTACTCATGCGCTCTCGATCCTTGCCTTTTTCTTTTCTTCTCTCTCTTTTCTTTTTTTTTTAATTTGGCATTTGTTTGCTTGTTTTGTCAGAATGAGGCTGGAATTATGTACAATCGATGCACTTCATAACCCCATTACTGTAAGGTGGATCAAGGAATATGTTCATGCTGGACGTCTGATGGAAGTAGTTGGTTGTGGATATTAAATTTAGTAATACATAACACAAGAATATTAAAAGTCATCAATGAGACATGGTAAAGTAGTAGAATTGATGACGAAGATAGTTTTTACTTGTCTTCGAATAGCATGCCCGCGATCCATGTTCTGTTTGTGGAGATTGCATATCTTTAATATGATTCCAAGCTCTCTTCTTTTTTCTTTTTTTGAGAAAGTATTTTTTATTCTTTTTTCCGATGTGGAGATATTGTTAGTGTGATAGTCCTCCTCATATAATGCAGGTGATTTTGATGGAAATTTATTTAAAAATGATTTGGTATATGTAATTCATTGGATTTATGTATAGCTTTTGTTTTTTTGTTTTTTTTTGCAATGTTACTTCTCTATCAACTTTTCTCGTTTCTGTCTTTTGTCTTTTTGCTTTCTTTCCCCCCACTTTGCATCTTTTACCTAGTAGAGAAGCAATTCAGATCAGAATTTCCATTTTACCATAGTTTTGAATTTTGTCAGGGTCTAAATTATGGTTAACTAATTCTGCTCTGTGTGCTTTTGGCCTTTTGCCCAAAGGAATGCAAACAAGGTGAATAATATCATTTATTTATGATAACCAAACGAATGATGTGGACAGACTGAGAGGTAGCTTTCTAACCGAGGTAACTTAGTTTGAACCCTAAGAACACTTTTTTCTGTAACTTAACCGAGACACATTAACAACTAGCATCCTTTGACCCATGTCAGTGGTTTCGACTGTCTGGTCAATTGGGATAATGTCTGCAAGTCCAAAGAGCAAGGTGGCTTGGGGGTCAATGATTTAGCCCTAATGAATCATGCATTGCTTGTCGAATGGACTTGGAAATTTCTTCATGGTGGTAATGGACACCGGAGGGATCAAATTCATAGAGCATACTACTCAAAGAAGAAATTAGGAGTGAGAGTGAGGAAAACAGCTATAGGAACTTCTCCTATTTGGAAGGATATTGGTACGAGAAAGGAGGCCTTCTGGAACTGTGTTGTTTTCAGACTTGGAAATGGACGGACCATTTACTTCTAGGAGGATGTATGAATTGATTCTATTCCCCTTTGTTCCCATTTTGTAGATCTATATGGCTATGTGTTGAAGCATAATCTCCCTAAATCATCGTTCCGGAATCAGGGGGCGCTTGAATTGGTCTATTCCTATGAGAGGCCCATTAACAAGATTAGAGATGGAACAGTATCAGGTCCTACTCGAAATGCTTGCTATGGTGGTGCCATCCCATATCTCCGATGTGCCTGTTTGGAAATTAACCCAGAATGGTGTTTTTAGTGTCGATTCTTTTTACAAGTTCCTTAATTGCGGGGTTTAAGGTACCTAAATCATAATGCTATCTAGACAACACCATGCCCGGAGAAGGTAAAGGTCTTTCTATGGATGGCATCTAAAAACAGACCGCAAACAGGTGAGTTGCTAAATAGGAAAGGCTATGGAGCTCCTATTGAATATATCGACCACCTCTTCTTTAGATGTGTTCTTACTAGAAGCCTCTGGAATACCATTAAATTGCAGCTAGGTTTATCAGGCAAACTGACATCCTTCCATCATCAGTGGACGGCGTGGAGGATCAGAAATAAATAGAGGATAGCTAAGAAGGTGACCAACAATTGTATGCAGCGATATGCTCGGAAGTATGGAGAGAAAGAAATGGCCGAACTTCTACAAATAAGAATCATACGGTTTACTCGGTCTTACAGAAGATTCTTTAAACCTTCGGGTTTTGAGGAACTTTGGGTTCTTATGAAGTTCAAAGCCAACATCATGATGTATGTGTGGAATGGATTGAAGGTTCTTATCCCCAGTCAGACTCGGTGTTTGCTGACCTTGCTGTTTTCTCTGAAAGCTTATGTACGCCATTGGTTACTTCCCGTGCACTTTTGGTGTTCCGAGACTACTTCATTTATTTTGATTTTTGAAAAGTGGGGGACGAGGTGGGGTTTGTTAAATATTGTTTTTTTCTGATTAGATGGGGAGTGCTGTCGGATTGTCTTGGATTATCTATGTTGTTATTGTATTACCCCATACATCTCGTTTTAGCTCTGTAATTTTTGGATCGTGAGAACCAAATAATTTTATTAATTTTTTATCTAAAAATATAATTTTTATCAAAAATTACTTTTTAGCTAAAAACTATAGCACTCCCAAATAGACCCAAAGAGGTGGACATAGGTTGCATCTTGTACACAAAAGAACGATTCCCCTTCCTTCGCTTGAATCCACCATTGAATCACCCACCATATAAATCTCAAAGTATTTCGAACTCTACCATTCATCCTAAACTTTCGCAATGAAGTCAATAGTTTATGTTGACTTTATATGAAACTTTCATTCCTATCTTGAACTTGTCAAAATAAAATTGATCAAACTACTTGAATAATGAAGCATAGACATGATTTGGATTTGATATAAATCGATAAAAAATAGATTTTTTTCTAATGGTTTTATCTGATCGCTAGGAAAAATAAGATACTTTTGCAAATAAATAAGACTTTCTCGGTAGCTTGATTTGATTGCTGATAAACATAAGACCTTTTCTAGCGGTTGGACGTGACCGTTGGTACAAATAAAACTTCTTTTAGTGGTTGAATATGATCACCGGTAAAAATAAAATTTTTTCCAACAAATTTATATGACCATTAGAAAAAATTAGACTTTCCCACCGATTTGATTTGACCATTGAAAAGAATAAGACATTTTCCTACAGTTTGACATGACTACCAAAAAAATATGACTCTACTCAGTTGATTCGAAAAAATGCTACTTAAAGTCTATTTTACTAGTAGTTTTCTATATCCGCCGGTAAAAGAATACTGCTAAATCTTCTTTTTTTTTGTAGTACAAGCTCCTGGCTTAGTAACTTTTTTGTTGCCAATCCACATCATACATAACAAATTGGTTAGTAAAAGATTACCTATGAGAGTAATTAGTGGTTTTCTACCAAGTTTCTTATCCAAAGAAAAAGAAAGAAAAAAAAAAAGAAAAGAAAAGAAATGTTTGCTAAAAAGGCATTCTGTTTTGAGCATTGTGGTTCTCTCTTCGTTAATGCTAATAACGGTGGTCCTCTCTTAATATACTGGCTTGGGTAACCAAGCATTGGTTGCAACATGCCCCATCGCCTCACATATGAGCTCATGTTAAATACTAAATGATGTAATTATATGACCATTTTTGCCTTCACCTTAATGCTTGTATGTCACAAGGAGAGTTGCCTGCCATGTCCTATGGTTAGTCTCATTTCTCCAATTATCTATATCAGATCTTACAGTTGAACTTAGTCATATGAAGGATAAATGACTAAGGCATCGATTAGACGATCATATGCATGATACATATATTTGTTTCATTTAATTTTCATATAATTGAAATAAGTGATTGCTTAAGAATCATACCAAAAAAGTAATTGATGTAACTGCATTGAGAATGAGGGAGAAGATATAAAATGACTTGGATGCAAGTGGAAGCAAATTCTCATACCCAATTTTTTAAAAAACTAACCATTTTTTAACAATCAAATTCAAGAAATCCAAATAGAATGCAATCAAAATAATGCAAAGGAAAAAGAATAATAACAAAAGATCAAGAGGGAAATGATCAAGGTTGAACCTGTGGAAGATGCTGAAAGTAATGTAGATATGAGACTATGATTGTAGGGAGTGATACCACAAACATACATTCCCACCATCTCCTCCACCAGCAGCTTGAACACCTCCTGCTTCGTTATCTGGTTGAATAGCACCAGCTCCACCTTCCCCATTGCGATCAAAACCTGCAAGGACCCAGATTTTTTTAAAATGCCCTACACAAATCTTAAAGCAAGTAAAAAAATTTGAAACCTCATGTGCCGAGTGCATGAGGCGGAAGCAAAGGACTCCCAAGGGAATCTTCTCCTCTTCAAGTTGGATCGGGAGATGGAGTTTACGAGGAACCAAACACCAGTGAGGTCCTTAGAATTCCTATCTATAAATCCCTCTCTTCTTTTCCTCCAAGCATCACTCTAAACCCCGATCAGTCACTGGTGAAGCTATCTGATTTTCTTTGGATTTTGTCGAGCATCTCTTAGTAAATCATTAGTGATTTCTCACCAAAGATGAGGTAACAACCTCTGATGCCTCCTCTCCTCCCTTCCTTCCCAAAACCTCTTTATCACCTCGGGTTGGTTAGAGATTCAGCAGATTTTGGATGGAAAAAGGACTTTTCCTATTTACTTTCTTATTCTTTCTTCTGCCATATGGAACAGCCGCTAGGTTTCACATCCAGTGATACTGATCACAAGGTTTGCAAGCTGCAAAGGTCCATATATGGACTTAAGCAAGCATCTCGGAGCTGAAACACTCGTTTCAATGATGTGATCAAAAAGTTTGGTTTCATCAAAAACGAAGAGGAACCATGTGTTTTCAAAAGGGTCAGTGGGAGCGCTGTTGTCTTCCTCATATTGTATGTGGATGACATCCTCCTTATTGGAAATAATGTTCCCATGTTGACATCAGTCAAGATGTGGTTGTCTAAGGAATTCTCAATGAAAGACCTAGGTGAAGCATCCTTTATTCTAGGAATTAAGGTCTACAGGGATAGACCGAATAGGATGCTAGGACTTTCACAGAAGATGTACATAGAGGAAGTACTAAAGAGGTTTAGTATGGAAAACTCTAAGAGGGGATTAATACCCTTTAGACATGGTATTCATCTTTCCAAGAAGATGTGCCCCAGCACACCTGAGGAAATAGAACGCATGAGCAAAATCCCTTATGCTTCTGCAATAGGGAGCCTCATGTATGCCATGCTATGTACACGACCTGATATAGCCCATGCTGAACTACCATCACTGGACATAGCTTTGCATTGGTTGCAAAGGGTCGGAGCCACCAAGGTGTTACCAGAGAAGGCCACGACCATCGGGGGTGGATCGGCCTAAGACCCCGTTCCCCTATTTCAATAGAGAAGAAAAGAAGAAAATGAGAAGAAAGAAAAAAAAAGAAAGAGAAAAAGTAAATACAAGAAAAAAAAAGAGAGAGAGAGAGTTATCTCTCTCATCTCTCTCTCCTCTCTCTATCTTCACTTTTTTTCTCTATGAGTTCCTCTCTAATTTCTCTATCTACTTTCTATTCTTTGAATTTTCTCTCCCTAGAAATTTTATGGACTAGTAGAAGGTCTAGATGTCCAGGGATACTTAGATTGACCACTAGTCCTAGGAGACATCTTGAATCTGTGGTGTTAGGATCATTTACCATAATTTTTCACCATTCCTAATCATCTATAATTTTTATGTTTAACCCTGATCATGTAGAGGGGCAGCTATATGCATAAGGTGTTGGATAGAACGTCTTATTTTTGAGTTCATAGATCAAAAAATTCATCGATTATTGTATTTGAGTCAATCACTAGTGCAGGTAAGGATTCTTCAATATGATCACCTACATATTTATAAAAATTAAATCTATATAATTGATGTATATTCTATATCTATTGACATGTGTATTATACTTTATTAAATTGATGTTGCTTAAATTATGATTAATTGATGCTTAATAATTATTGAATAAGAAAAACATGATTTAATAGAATTGATGGGGGTAAGCGGTATTTAGATCAGCCGATCATACAAGAAATATGGTGCATATGCTAGGTCAGTCTTAGACTGGGGTACCACATTATTTGGCTTGCCATGGGTGGAGCATGACTATGACTAATCTAATGCTAAAATTAGATTATGACTTTAATAATATGGATGGGGCATAGACGATGTTTAGACTGTTTGGCCATGTAAGAAACGTGGTGGGTGCTGGGTTAGTCTTGGACTGGGGGGCAGCATGTATTTGGGCGACCATGAATTGGAGCATGGTTGTAATTAGTCCAATACTAGCAAGACAAATATAAAATATGGAAAAGAAAATCATGTGGATTAGTTAGCCACATATGAAACATGGCATATCAGTTACAAGCTGAGATGTTTGGCCTTCCATGGGCTGGAGCATGATAGTGACTAAATCCAGTGTCGAAATCAACTCAAGATGATGAACAGAGTTTAAATGAAGGGTATCTGGACTAACCATTACATATGAAACATAGCATTTATGATGTCAGCCATAGACTGAGATGTAGCTGCTGGCCACAGGTGGAAACATGGTATGTATTTGGCCTACCATAGACTAAAGCATGAGCGGGTCTAGTTCAGTGCTAGAATAACAATAATATTCTAGCATTAAATCTATGTTATTAATAAATGATAAGCTATCTTATTGAATTACTATTGAACAGAACTATTGATTGGTGATATATAATGTGCTTATTAAAATTGTTCATAATGGTATTACTCAACTATCAAATTAATGATGTACGAATTTTATTATTTTTTTATTAGTTATATTTATTTATTAAAAGATGTTTCATATTCATGCTGGTGTGAGTGTGAGGAATTCTTACTAGACTATAAAGCTTACAAACCTTCTTTTTTTTCTTTTCTAGAGTTGTAGGATATTTATAATTGGCTATAGTTTTGGATTTGCAGATGAATAAATGAATAGATAGAGCATCATTGATACCTAATCGGATGATTGAAGAAACTAAAATTGTGATTAACTAGATAAAGCATCATCAATAATAGTTAGATGATCGAGTTTTGAACATTATATAAAGTTTGATATTTCTTAATGTGGGATATTTGTTATAAATTAAGATCAATAGTATGTATAGAATCTTGAGGTTATAGTAAATTTCAATACCTTAACATCACGTATTAGATCCGGGCACTAGGTTTAGAGCATGACAAAACCCTCATTCTAGAGGAAGAGAATAGAAGACGATGATTAGATCAAGATCAGAGAGAGGAACCCCTATCCCTCTGCCCTAATGTGCTCATTCTCACCTAATAGTTTCTCATACCAACATCAATGCTCTTCTATATACAAACTAAAACTTCAAAAGGAAAAGAACCCATTCCATGCAGTACCATGCTAAATCCGAATATGAAAATATGCACACATTTTAAGGCTGCTATTTGGGTCTATTATCTCGTAGTAAAAAGCTAGGAAATGCATCTTTTCTCAATAAAATGCACGATCTAATTATAACCTCTCAATTAAACACATTTAATTGGCTACCATCCTCTCAATTCATTACCTCTTATGCTCTATTTGGTACGAAGGATGGATTGAAGAAAAGATGGATGGAAGAAGAAGGATGGATGAGGGAGGGAATGGATGGAAGATCCATTCATCCTTTCATACGTTTAATGAAATATGAAAGAATGGATAAAAGTGATTTCCTCCTCTGTTTGGTATAGAAAAAATGAAGGAAGGATGGATGATATTTAAATAATATTTTTACTAAGCTATCATTTGAAAAAAATATTAATATTATTAATTTATTAAACTAATTTATACTAAATAAGTAAACAATATATAAACTTATAATCATTATAATCTATAATTATATAAAAAAATTATATAAATATTTAATTTTAATTTAATTTAATTTAATAAATAATTTTATTATTAAATTATTGATAAATTAATTATATAAATAACTAGCTAATTTATAATTTAATTTAATAATTAATTTTATTAATAATATAAATAACTATTTAATTTATAATTTAATTTAATAATAAATTAATACTGTACAAATAATTAATTTAAAATAGTAAACAAAAATAGAGAAATTGAAGATAATTTTAGTTATTTGATTATAATTATCAAAATTATGTACTAAAATTAAAATAATTAATAATAAAATTTAATAGTATATGATTAATAGTATATATAAAAATAATATGAATAAAAAAATAAAAAAATATTATAATTTTATCAAAAAATTAATAAAAAATAATTTTATCAATGTAAAAATCCATCTACCAATGCTCCATCCATCTGTCCTTATGAATCCTACTTTTTCATCCATCCTTTCTATATATAACTTTTTTAATCAAATAGTGGATGAAGGCAATCCATCTTTTCAATCTCATCTATCCTTCCTCCCATAACACCAACAAAACATAGGGTTAAATATTTTTATGAACCATGAAAGTTAAGAAAATTTTGCTGTAGTCAAATTACCTCCATCCATCCCTTAAAAGTCTTTTCATGAATCATGAAAATTAAGAAAGGGAAATGCTAAGGCATGGCATGTTAAATGCATACTACAAAGGTCAAACATGATATTTACCTTCTCGTAATGTTAGGTAATTGCCAAAGCATCTACCATAAATGTCATGTTAAATACAGAAGGTTTTCCAAAAAAAAAAAAAATTTAAGAATTATAGATGTGGCATATGGAGGCTTTGCCAACTTGGGGGCTCATGGTCTAATTATAGCCTTCCAATTACATACATTTAATTGGCTACTATCCTCTCAATTACTCACCTTTTAAGCTTTTTCGTAAATCATGAAAGTCCAGAAACTTTATTACGATCAGATTAGCTCCATCCTTTTCATGAATCGTGAAAATTAAGAAAGCCAAACACCAAGATGTAGCATATGAAATGCATGCCATAAAGGTCAAACATGATGATTACTTTCCCCATAATGCTAGATAATTCCCAATACATATACTATAAATATCATACTAAATACGTACAGAAGAATTTCCACCAAAAGAAAACATGGAAAAATTATAGATGTGACATATGTGTAGGCTTTACATTGGCAGAGCTCTTCTTTTGCCATTATAAACTCTTCACTAGCCACATCTTTAAAAGCCATAAATAGCACAAATATTTGTGCTAAAGACAAATGCTTATACACCATTGCTAAAGACAAATGCTTGTATGATATTGTATTTTGATATAAGTAAAGGTGTTTTTACTAAAATTAAAGGGGTAAATTTATCTTGTAATTGTATATTAATATAAGAAAAGGTGTATGCAGGTACTTTCATCCCGGCTATCTTTCCAAAGCCACATTATTTGGCAAAGCCATAGCAAGGGAATATAGAAGGGCTCCTCATTTATTAGGAGAGTATAGAACTTCCTAGAAAGAAAAATGAACCCATTCTAAATACTATGACATAATAATGCCAACTTAAATACTATTCTATTAATGCCAAACCTATAAATAGCATAAATGTTTATGCTACATCAAACGCTCTTAGAGAACTGTCCCTCATTTATTAGCTGGCATTATTATGTAAGGGAATATGTAACTTTTTAGGAAGGAAAGTGGGGCCATCTTAAATACTGTAAAGAGTATTTAGTTGAGGGGAGTTGGAGTCTGAAATGAGAATGAGAATCAGAATGGGAATGGATGATTCCCATTCCAACCATTTAGTTGGAGGGGTGTCCTATTATAATTCAAATTCTAAGGTGAAATGAGAATAGCCCAATCTCTTAAAAATCCAATCCCGACTCTCTTCTAAGGATTCAAATCTCTATTTTGATTCCAATTCCATTCATAAACCAAATGCTTCATTGGAAATGGCCATTATGATTTCCATTCTAATCTATTCAATTCTGATTACAATTCTAGTCATGAAGCAAACACCCCTTAAGATTAGCCTATAGTCAATTGCTGATCGGGATCTCACAAGTCTGTCACCAATTGCCATCTCTTGCTGCGAGAAACCTAATAGGAGATCTTATATTTGCCCCAATTTGTCTTCGGAATTTGATATATTTTTTAAATAAAGATGATATCCCATGCATTATGTGGCCAATATATTAGTAATTATTAGTTAGAAGGAGGGAAAAATTAAATATACTTAGCGCATGTTGTTATTGGACATGAAACAAAAAAAGGTGAGGAAAAAGAACTAAATTATTAGTGGTCCATGATGAACCTGGTCAAATCTAATAATTGCTTATATTAGAGGGTGAAGGGGTTTTTCTCTCACAAGAAATTATTAGTTATAACTGTTCTATCACATGTACCTTATACCAACCAATAACAAACCAGCATATCATCCAAAAAAATAAAAAGGTACATTGTTATCTATGCTTCATTTAAAGTTTTAAATGAAAAAAGTTTACTTTTACTATTTTGAATGAAAAAAGTTTACTTTTTGGATGGCGTGCTGGTTTGTTATTGGTTGATGTAAGATACAAGTGGTATCTTACACCTCTATTATCTCCCTCCCTCATGTGGTATCTCCCTCCCTCACTCCCTCCCTCCCATCCTCTCTATTAGCTCTCCTCCCTTTGAGTTGAATACCAAAGGGGCCCCACTGTGTCATAACCCCTCTTCCAACCTATGATAGGAAGTAGGACAAGGTCAATAGCCATTTCTCATGTTATAATGATAACTAATGTAGAAACAAGGATCTTAATTTTTAAAAATTTTAGAAAGAATATTAAAGATTTTTTTAGAAATTTTAGAAATTAATTTTAAAATTTTATCAAGACACTAATTCAATACATTCATGTGATTTTGGATTATTAGGTCCTAAGGAATCCTATAGGAGCGTTTAGATTGTCAAATGGTTGGCATCTTGATGTGGGACAATTCAGATCTAGAGGAAGCAAGTATTCAAGTTTATTAACAATTAATAGATAGCCAGCAGACTCAAAATCAAAGAGATGATTATGCTAAAATTGAGAAAAATAGATCATCCATATGCATGCATGTTGAACAGTCCTTAGATCTAGATTCGAACTGTAGACGATTGAGAAACCATCCATGATTAGGGCATCAGATTAAAAGTAAAAGAATTTAGATCTAATTAATAAAGAAGCATATGATTAACTATTAACAATAACGATCTACTCAGATTTTTAGAAATAAGGGATCTCACAAAATACGTCGATGAAGTTTTCTGGATGAGAAAGGAATCAGAACATCGATTCAAGCCACGGTTGTTTGCAAGTTCTTCCATCATCCACGATCACAAGGATTCGATCCAAGCATACGAAAAATTGCCTGCACCAATAGAAACACATCAACAATTATGAAGGATGGCATAGATTTGAAAATCTAGACTATTATGATGCTGAAATTAGATCCTGCGGAAGGAGAGATTGTCGAAGTTTCTTCTTTCTTCAACCATCAAACTTGAGAGGGATTTCAGAAGAGAGATGGAAGAGATAAGAAGGAAAAGAGGAAGAGAAGAAAGAGAGGGAAAGAAGGAGAGAGATTAGTCAGTGGAGAGGGAGGAAGAAGAGAGCATGTAGGTAGAAAGAAAAAATAGAATTTTTTCTATTCTCAAAACATCGATGATTACTAGACCCTTGGTTTTCCCTTTTAAAAGAAAACACTAACAAACTAAACAGAAAGAAGGTGCATAGAGGTGGGATGCACCAATCTGGATGGTATTCTGTTTTGTGAAGATCTCCAATCTCGTGCGCGAAGAATATTTAGGCGTGTGACTTCAAGATGGCGTGCCTCCATAAAACTCATCCAGGTGACTGATTTGAATTGAACTTAATTACAAATCAAACCCAAATAAATGACTCTAACTAGAAGATCAAACCCAATCTAAGGACATAATTTATTACATGACTCGAAAATAAAAATTACAAGACTTAATAAAATTAAGGCTCTATCAACCATCAAGCCATAATGAATCACGATGACTGATGTCCACACCAATTCTCCCAGATTGGAGAGAATTTAGCTCTATCGAATAAAGACCGCCTCGGCTCTGATAGTGTTCAAGTAAATCAGATCAATTCTTTGTAGCTCTTTTCGAGTTATCCATGTGTCCTCGGACTCAAGTCAGCCTTGCCAATGTGTCAGGTACCTTTAATATCCTTTCCTCTTAGTAGAAATTACCTGCTCATCCAAAATTCTTTCAATATGTTCATGTTTTTTGAAAAATTTTGGCTGTGGACACTCGGGTTGGGGTTCACTCTCAATGGATAGGTTAGGCTCAACTGGATTACTAGGTATTGTTATTGGTTCTTTATATTTAACCAAATCTAAAATATTAAAAGTAAAGTTGATACCATAAGCAGATGGTAAATCTACAATATATGCATTTGGTCTGATTTTCTTTAAGATCCTAAAGGAGCCTGCTCCATGCACATGCAATTTCTTGACAATTTTCGAAGGAAACCATTTAGTCCTAACTCAAATCATAATATAATCGCCTTCAACACAATCATGGGCTCGTCGGTGTCAATCTACTAATTGCTTATAAATTTGATTGTTAACATTAATTTTCTTTATTATTTTTTCATGCAGACTTCTAACATGTTGTGCAAATAATTCTGCTGACTCAGATGTCCTAGTATGCAAGGGTACATGAATGAGGTCAACTAGTTTTCTAGGGTGATAGCCATACACAACCTCGAAGGGACTCACGCCAATAGACCTATTAATGAAGCTATTGTATGCAAATTCGGCTCTAGGTAACAACAAATCCCAATTCCTCATATTTTCATCAACTAGACATTGAAGCAAATTTTCTAAACTTCTATTTACTACTTCAGTTTAACCATCAGTCTGGGGGTGATATGCTGATGAAAATTTTAATTTCATCCCCATTAAGTGCCACAAAATCTTCCAAAAGTAGCTAACAAACCTAACGTCCCTATCAAACATAATTGATTTAGATAATCCATGCAGTCGGACAACTTCTTCAAAGTAAAGACGAGCAATTCTAGAGGCATCGAAGGCTTTAAAATAAGAAAGAAAATGGGTCATTTTTGAAAACCGATCCACTACCATACAAATAGAGTCATTCTTTTTGATTGTACGTGGTAATCCTAAAATAAAATCCATGCTCACATCTTTCCATGGAAAATCAGGAACAGGTAGTGGGGTGTATAAGCTAGTATTTTGTTTACACTATTTAGCTACAACATAGGTTCTACATTAGGCAATAATTTTGGCTATATCTCATTTCAAAGTTGGTCAATAAAACTAGTGTTCCTCGTCTTCTATGGTTTTGGCCCTTCCGAAATGACTAGATAAACCATTTGCATGCAATTCTCATACCAAAAAATCATGGACAGAGGTACATGGGATACACAGCTTATTATTTTTGAAAAGATATCCATCTTGGAAGGTATATTCACTAATTTCTCTAAACGAATCTTGTCGGAGTGAAGACATAATTTTTTCAAAGTCTGAGCAGTTATCGTAATCCTCTTTTAATTTCTCAAAGCCAATGATCTTAACACTCACTGCCAATAGAAGGTCAATCCTATAAGGGAGTGCATTAGCAGCATGGTTATCAACACCGACATAGTGTTTCAACACAAAGGTGTATGATTGAAGGAACTCAACCCATTTTTCATGTCTAGGGTTTAGCTTTCTCTGAGAATTGAGAAACCTAATAACTTCATGGTCAGAATACAGGATAAATTCTTGGGGAAGCAAGTAGTGCCTCCAAAATATAAGAACTTGGATCACTGCATAGAACTCCTTATCATAGGTGGAATACCAATGCTTAGTGTCATTTAGCTTTTCATTGAAGAAAGCCATAGGATGTCCTTCTTGACTAAGGACTCCATCAATTCCTACCTTGATGCATCATAGGCAACTTCAAAAATCTTAGAAAAATCTGGCAAATGCAACATAGGAGCATGAGTCATACGATCCTTAATTTCATAAAAAGCTCAGTCAGCAGTCTTGTTCCATTCAAAGGCTCCTTTTCTTATACAATCCATAATAGAAGCTACAATTGTACTAAACTCCTTAATGAATCTTTGATAAAAAGCTGCTAAACCATGAAAACTCCTGACATCATGAACATTTTGGGGTACAAGCCATTCTTTAATTGCTTGAACCTTTTCAGGGTCCATGGACATACCATCGGGGGTCACAATAAAACCTAAGAAACATGTGTGGTCATGAAGTCGCATTTTTTAAAATTTGCAAATAGGCTTTCAGTTCTAAGAGTTTGGAATACTTAATGGAGATGTTTTAAATGGTCCTCCTTAGTCTTGGTATAAATAATAATATCATCAAAGTATATGACTACAAATGTGCCTATAAATAATCGTAGTACTTGAGTCATGAGTTTGATAAACATGCTAGGGGCATTAGACAATCCGAACGACATGACCAACCATTTGTATAGACATCTTTAGTTTTGAAATATGTTTTCATTCATCTTTGGATTTAATTCACACCTGATGATATTCATTTTTTAGATCAATTTTGGAATACACATTAGATCCAGCAATCATGTACAATATATCATCTAGCCGAGGAATCGAAAATCAATACCTTATCATTATTTTGTAATTGCCCGGTTGTCTACACACATTCTCTAAGCTTCATCCTTTTTGGGAGTCAAGAGGATGGGTACTGCACAAGGACTTAGGCTTTTTCTAACAAATTCCTTCCTAAGGAGTTATTCTACTTGACGTTTTAGCTTAGCATGCTCGGTGGAATTAAGGCGATAGTGAGAAAAATTGGGTAGGATAGCTCTTGGAACAAGATCTATTGCATGTTGGATATTCCTCATGGGTGGCAAGTAATTTGGAAGATCCTCAGGGAAAACATCTTTATAGTTCTCAAGGAGGCTTGCCATCTCTTGGGGGTAATGACTTGTGTCCTTCTTATTAACTTTCTTAATGGTTAGAATCCAAATAGAAGAGCTTTCTCTCAATTTTTTTTCAAATTCTTTTTCACTGATTAAATGTAAGCTCTTGTTCAGCTTTTCTTCTTTAGGCTCTAAAGGTTCATTTCTCTTTACATTCCTAGGGGGTGAAGGGTAGATCATAATTTTCTTACCTCTATTTATGAACGTACATGAGTTGGATCGATCATGAAGCGTAGCATCTTCATCAAATAGCCAAGGCCTTCCTAGGATTATGCTTCCTACATTCATAGGCATAACATCACACCACACATTCTCCTAATAAGACTAAAATTTAATGGGGATCAAACAACGGTGTCTAACTGGGATGGACGATGCATCTATCCAGGCTACTTTGTATGGGTTCGGATAATTTACGGACATCGGACCAAGTTTTGGTATGGCATCAGTCAAAATAGCATTGATGCAGCTACCACTATCAATGATGATCTTGCACACTTTATTTTTCTGACTTATGAAGGTGTGAAAAATAATAGTCCTATGCCAATCTTCACTTTCTTTTGGTTGAACTAAAATGCATCTTACTACATCCATTATTTCTTCAAAGTTAACTTCTTCCAATGTACTGGATTCCTCATAAGTTTCAACTAACTCAGTGTCTGCTATATATACTTCTTCATCTCCAAGAAGATTTTTGAGGTTCTCTTCTTCAGGCTCTCCAATATGTAGAGCTCGATGGGCACTGACAAGTAATGTGACCTCACTTGTTGCATTTGAAGCATCGAGTTCCTGAAGTACTTTCTCTTGGATTCTTTACAAAGGTTCCTTTGCCTTTATCATCTTTTCTTGGTGGGAGACCAATAGGTGGAGAATGATTGGTTGGGATCTGATTATAGCCAGATCTAGGGGTCTGATTAAGGCCAGGTCTAGAATCTAGAATACCAGGTTTATGTGACTCAAGTTGTCGGATGATCAGCAATCATTGGAATCTCTCATAATCCTGGGCTAATTGATAAGCTTGTTCTAAGTTATAGACCTCGTGCATGAATAATTCTCTCTATATGTCATCTCTCAAACCAACTCTAAAACATGACAAAGTAACAGAGGGGTCTTCACTAATACCACATCGCATAAGCTATTCATCGAATTTGGCGATGTACGCGGTAACAGTCTTGCTACCCTGGGTCAATCTTTGCCATCGATCTAGGATACGCTGCTGATAGGAGGTAGGAAGATATTTTTCATGAAGTTTATCTTTCATCTCATCCCAGGTACTTATGGGCTCCTATCTTCTATGCATGGCTAATCGCTCCACATTATGCCAATATAATTTGGCTTGACCTAGAAGTCTAATTTTAGCGAATTTGATTTTTCTCTCCTCAGACACATCGTACCATTCAAAATAATGATTCACTTCCACCTCCCAGTCAAGGTACTCGTTGGGGTCCAGATAGCCCATAAAGCTTGGGGCTTCAACCTTGACACTCCGAAGTATTTTCTCTTTCTCATCCAGGTCATTAAAATTGTAATGGGGTCGGACCACTTGGTTATGACCTCTATCAAAACTAGGATGGTCACATCATTCTCTTGGGCAGTCAACTAGGGGAGGGGCATTCTTAACACATTCTTCCAAGCCATTCAACCTTTCTTCTTCTAGAGTCCCTACTCTCACATTCAAATTTTGGATAGAACCACTTATGACATTTAACTTCTCAGTAATATCCTTAAAGGCTACGGCAAAATCAAAATCCATTCTATGACTTGACTCTAAGTTTTCTAGATGGTATCTAGCTCCGAACCTAGTAGACATGCAGCACAATCGACTTGAGGGGTTTCCTAGACCTAAAAGCTCAAATCACTATGAATCAATCAAAGCACAAATAGATCAACATTCGAATCCTTCGGCTAGCCAGGCAAAAGGTGGAAATGTGGGAGGCTCCTCTCGCTCTCGCGAGGTTCTAATTAAGTAACCACATTTTGCTTAGGCATTTGCCATATATCTTTAGCCTTAGATACCAGCTTACGGAATCAACTACAGACCAAACTTGTACTAAGACTCATCGTAGCAACTGAACTTGACTTATTTAGATCCTGTTCTTTTTAATGTCTAATTGATTTTAGTTTAGGCTTGGGTCAATGCACATGAGGTTGGTGGTTTTTGGGCCAAGGACAGGTGATGAAATCCTTCCCTTATCTTATGATCGAAGTGCCCTTAGGATCTTAAGGATGCAAACATTGATTCAAAATGAAATAAAATAGTACCAATTAAGTTACCAAACTAGAAATTGAAACTATGTTACTAAAATTACAAGCTACAAATGAAATAAATAGTACCAACTAAGTTAAAAAAAATTGAAACTAGCTACCTGAAAATACGAAATTCAAACAAACCTAAAATTATTCCTTAGTGCAGAAAATTTCAGACTTCTAGAAATTCTATTTTGGACTGTAGATCCTCTAGTTGAAGTTCTGCAACAAGATTCTCAAAGGATAGTTTTCTCAATTTTCAAAGTATGACTAAATTTCTTATCGAGTTAGAATTCTAGAAAACTAAATCTTGAAGTTTTTGGATGTTTCAATAGGTGTGAAACTCTATTTTTCCTTAGGTTGCGCAGAACAGGACAAGTCACAGAATTTAGTATGCTAACCTTCACTAACAAACAAATCTGGCACCAATCCTAGATCTATTTTCTAGATTTTCACTCACAAAAATATTCATTATCAAATCTAGTTTTCAAATTATCAAATTTCATGAATTTCTAATTCTCCTATAGATGGGAAAGCTTATTTTATTTATAGGTGCACAAACAAATTTTGGAACAGTTTTCAGATGCAGAAATTAGGATGTGTAAGAATTTTTGAAAGTATCTTCGAGGATCAAATGGTTTTTGATTCTTATGAAATTTGAAACCCTACTTAACATCAAGTCTAGAACCTACACAAAAATTTTGAAAATTTTCTAAGATCTTTGGAAATGGGAATCGTAGTTCTTTTGAGGACTGCGCAGGATACCAGTATGTAGGTTTTGATGTAGAAAACTACCTAAATGCAAAACTTTAGCCCTAATCTAAGCATGCTCTGATACCAAACTAATGTGGGACAATTCAGATCTAGAGGAAGCAAGTATTCAAATTTATTAATAATTAATAGATAGCCAACAAGCCCAAAATCAAAGAGATGATTATGCTAAAATCAAGAAAAATAGATCATCGATATTAATGCATGTTGAACAGCCCCTAGATCTAGATTCGGACCATAGACGATTTAGAAACCATCCATAATTAGGACATCAGATCAAAATTAAAAGAATTTAAATTTAATTAATAAAAAAGCATAGGATTAACTATTAGCAATAATGATCTACTCAGATTTTCATAAATAAGAGATCTCACAAAACACGTCGATGAAGTTTTCTGGATGTGAAAGGAATCAGAACATCGATTTGGGCCATGGTTGTTTGCAAGTTCTTCCATCATCCACGATCATGAGGATTTGATCCGAGCATATAAAGAATAATTGCCTGCATCAATAGAAACACATCAGCAATCATGAAGGATGGTGTAGATTTGAAAATTTAGACTATTGTGATGCTGAAATTAGATCCTGCGAAAGGAGAGATTCTCAAAGTTTCTTCTATCTTCAACCTTAAAATTTGAGAGGAATTTTAGAAGAGAGATAGAATAGAGAAGAAGGAAGAGAGGAAGAGAAGAAAGAGAGGGAAAGAAGGAGAGAGATTAGTCGGTGGAGAGGGAGGAAGAAGAGAGCACGTAGGTAGAAAGAAAGAAATAGAATTTTTTTTATTCTCAAAACATTGATGATTACAAAATCCTTTGTTTTTCCTTTTAAAAGAAAATACTAACAAACTAAATAGAAAGAAGGTGCATGGAGGTGGGATGTGCCAATCTAGATGGTATTTTATTTTGTGAAGATCTTCAATCTCATGCGTGAAGAATATCTAGGCATGCGACTTCAAGATGGCGTGCCTCCATAAAACTCATTCAGGTGGCTGATTTGAATTGAACTTAATTACAAATCAAACCCAAATAAATAACTCTAACTAGAAGATCAAATCCAATCTAAGGACTCAATTTATTACAAGACTCAAAATTAAAAATTATAAGACTCAATAAAATTAAGGCTCTATCAACCATCGAGCCATAATGAATCATGGTGACTAGTGTCCACACCACATCTACCATGTAAGTAACATCTACACTATATATTAATTAATTAACATTAATTAGAAATTATTTTATTATTTAAAATAGTACAAATTTTTATGACTAATTCAAATTCAATCATATATGAAATCTTTGTAAATGTGGATAATTAATTGGTGATTTTCATTCTATTTATTAAATTTGGTGATGATACTTGTTATGATTGATTGGACATGTAAAATCAAGAACATTGCATATTTGATGGTATACTTCAAAATATTTTCATAAAAGCAAAAAAAATACTAAAATTATATATATTTATATGTATCATCGACACCCAACCCTACTATGTATGAGTTCGGACTTGATTGTATAGCGATGCCCACTGTTGGGTGACCGTGTTGATACCCTACCATAAAGATATAGTGTCATGACCCCACCACAAGGGTGATCATGGTGATCCCTGCCATGGGAGACATCATGGTGACCTTGCCATAAAGCTAATTATGATGATACCTGAGTCATAGGGGTATAAATGTGCTATAGTCTATTGAGCTAAAAGGGTTTGGTACCCATTTACTAGTATATAAATATGAGTATGATTATGATATTGGATGTGTATTAGACTCTAATATTATGTTTTAATTCTTTATGTTGATATTATTGAAAAATGATATATAATTTTGGTATGTCAATATCACTGATAATAAATGCTATAAGCATTACTTGTAAAAATGCATCATACCTTATGTGATTTAATTAAATTGCATTATTAATATGGCTTGAACAAGTTTTATAAAGTGTACTTATTACT
This sequence comes from Cocos nucifera, assembly GCA_006176705.1. Taxonomy (NCBI): domain Eukaryota; kingdom Viridiplantae; phylum Streptophyta; class Magnoliopsida; order Arecales; family Arecaceae; genus Cocos; species Cocos nucifera. The sequence goes on along the minus strand of QRFJ01000393.1, from coordinate 903,387 downwards.
TACTAAGTTGTAAAGCTCATAATGTTTATCTTTTTTTCTGATATAAGAACCAGAGGCAAGATTGGTATTAGCATTTTGGGAAAATATTGGAGGCAAGGCCATCCTTATAAATAGTAGAGCTGATTTGATCAATATATCTATATTTTATTATGTTTCTGGATGATGTATAATTAACTAAACACTAGAAGTTTTGGATTGCATAATTTAGAAAAAAAGCTCTATGGTATCACTTATGATGGCACCTAATCGCTGCCATAGATTTAGATGTAGCAGCGGTTACATAAAACTGCTGCTATAGATCCAATCTATGATAGTGATTATGGATAACCACTTTTACTGATTAAACATATAGCAGTGATTGATTAACCATTGCAATAAATTGAATCTTGAGTAGTGGTTAAGTCTAACAATTGCAATAAATTTGACCTATGGCAGCAATTATACCTAACCGCTACTATAAATTTGACTTATGACAGTGGTTATACTTAACTATTGCTATAGATTTGACCTATGATAGCGATTTTTGGTAACCACTATCATAGGTCAACCTATAGCAGTGGTTAGGTATAACTATTGCTATAGATCAAGTCTATGGTAGTGGTTGGTATAACTGCTGCCTTAGAGTCTATAGTAATGATTTTTAAATCACTATAATAGTAAATGCTACCGTAGCCCCATTCAATAGTAGTGCCGGTTTTACTTTTAGCTAACAATAGAAGAGCTCTTTATGATATATTTGGTGTGGGATATGCTAAACAAATGAAATATTTGGAACAAGGAATGCCATATCATTTTTATCTTGTTTTCTTATGATGGATTAAAGTTGATGATTGCTGATGGATTTTGCTTGCTATATTCTTATGGTTGTTTCTTTATTTTTTCTGATGATGATCTAAACTTAATAAAAATTGAAGGAAATGGCTTTACAAATTACTATAGCATTTTTTTCTTATTGTTATGGTACTTTGTTATTTAAGACATGTTGCTTAATTTTGTATGGTGGATGCTTAATATTGCTTGGTTTTATTATATTTTAGTTTGAAATTCATCATGTTGGGTACGTATCAATGCAAAATCTTATATCGCTGGAATTCATGCTATTAGAATTAATATTGTTGGGCATGTATTTTTGCTTGTTAATAAATTTAGAGATTGATTTAATGATCGATTTAAAAATTAAAAATTTTTTAAAAATAATTATGATCGATATTGAAATTATTATTTTTAATAAAATAATCAATTGCAAAATTGATCTCTAAATTATATATTTTTTAATAAATTTTTTTTCAAAAAATAGCAACTAATTTTTTGGTTGTAAAGTATTAAATAATTTTTTAAAAAATTTTTGATTGCTAAATCAATTGTAAGATTTTAATGATTTTTATTTTTTAATCACTAAATCAATTGTTAAATTTTGCTATCAAAAAAATCAATCGCAAAATATTTGCAACCAGGCTTTCTGCAACCAAAAATATTCAGTTGCAAAATCGATCATAAAAATTATTAGTGACCAATTTTTAGTTTTAGCAACTAATTTTTCGATCACTAAAATCCTATTTTCTTGTAGTGTGAAAAATCTTTTCAATTCTTTTTTCTTAATTTTTCTTATATATTTTTTTAAAATATTTTTATATCTTCAATCAATGTTGGAGAATGAGTAGTAGACATTTAGAGCCATTTGATAGTATTTATTAGGTATTTAATATGCCAAAAATAGGTCGAAAAACTAGCCATTATAGAAATTTTCATTGTAGGGGTCAACCTATGAATCATCTCCAATGACAGAATAGAAATATTTTATTTTTATTTTTGGATGGCAGAACAGTAGGAGTCGACCCATAGGTCGTCCCCTGGCAAAAAAATCATCCCCTAGATCAACCCTTTTTATGTGCCATAAAAGAATTTAATTATAAATTTTTAAAAAAATTAAAAAACTATTAGTAATGACATTAGTGATGGCATATGCTGTTGCTAATAGTTTTTTAAATTTAAAAAAAATAAAATAAAAAAGTATTAGTAACAAAAAATGCTGTCGCTAATAGTTTTTTAAAATTTAAGTTAAGAAAAAATAAAATAAAAAAATATTAGAGATGAAATTAGCAATAGAATATGTCGTTGTTAATAGTATTTTAAAATTTTAATTATAAAAATAAAATAAAAAATATTAATGATGGCTCCTCCCGTCGCTCATATTGTTGCTAATTATTTTTATTAGCAATGAGAGTTTTGCTATCGCTAATAATGGTAATTAGCGATAAGGGTTTATACGATGGTCTTTTATCTAGGCTTGACATCGCTAATAGCATTAGTGATTGAAAACTCCGTATTAGCGATGGTATTTAGTCGTCGCTAATAATCAATTTTTTTATAGTGCATGCTCTTGCATCTGCACTCAACAACATATGATAGAGTAATAAAAAGATTTTAGAACAACCTACCTAAGATAATTTAATTATGTTTTTAACTTATTAACTCACTATTCTTTTCTTGTGCATCATGATGGATATCGAACTGCATGAATGCTTCGTAATACATCCATCCTTTTGCATCATTCGATTAACATAGCCCGCTTCAGACTTCTCTAGCCATTTTTTCTTGGCCCAATAATCATAATGAGCTTCTCCCATATGCCAGGTTTCATCCATTTAGGATCTAATCCTTTGCACTCCTCCATAGAAACCTTATAATCCTGATCTTTCTCTTTCTTTACCATATCTTTTGCCCTTTTTCATTCTTCACGCAGAATGCTTTTAAATTTTTCAGATATTGCTGTATGATACGCTCCAAGAATCTATGCATGCATTTTTGGAGTCCATGTATATGTAGCTTGTTATCATGTCAATAAAAAATTATAAATTAATAAATAGTAGTGAAACATATTATGTAATATAAATATTTATGTTTATATTTTACAACTCATCTAAAATCATCACCACAACAAAGTTTCATGATATTTCTTAAGCTATTTATAGCAAGCGGCACAAAGGAGAAATGCAAGCTTTTCATCTGCTATTTCTTAAGCTGATCTAACTAATTGACAAATTTAAAAACTAGCCAGTTACTATGCTGCATCTGACACTTCATAAGAATGCAAAAGGCCAAAATTACCTGTCCAAGCCTAGGAATGGTCTGATCCTTTGCTGATGTGCTGAAGAAAAGCTCCTGGTTTTTCCTCTTCTTTGATGTTGAAGGAGAGGTAAATCCAGAGGGTCCTATAGCCCATTCAAGGCAGCATTGGCAGCATGCTGCACGTACAGGGCATTTCCATGATCGCCATGGAAAAGAGCTCTCCTCTATTCACTCCCTTCATAGTTCTTGCAATCCATACATTTGCAATTTTCAGAACAGGGAATGTTGGTTTGGAAGCATTAATAGTAATTCTTGAGGCACCCTGACTTCTTGCAGTGGCATCCTTTGTTGTGTTTCCCCAACAAATGGAGGTCACCTGCCTCCTCCCAGCATAAAAAGGCAAATTCATGTTAGTAGGCAAACGTGACTAATTTAATAATATATAGGTTAGCAAACAACACAGTTTGATTATAATTCTTATTTTATTATTCTAAAACCCTGGGTCAAAATTATCCAAAGTGGATTTTTTATTGTAGTAACTTGAACTAGTTATAACTATAAACCAGGCTTTCTCTTCAAGAAGGAATTGTCTTAGATTTCTAGCAAAAGAATTTTCCCTCGATGCTAGCTTAATCTACTTTGTCAAAGTCATTTCCTTTTTCCCCTATCTTCTTGAGAGTTTGTGACACAATCAATGCCAGTTCCAAAAAGGCAACGAGTTGATTTTAGGTTCACTAGGAGTCAAAAAAAATATCAAACTATAATATGCAAAATTAAGAAAGCATTTAGAAAAAAGTTTGCAATGACAAAGAAGCAGCTCTTAATAGGAGTGGATGGCAAATGAGGAATCTAAAAACCAACAACAGATAGTTAGGATGAGCTTTTTTTTTCTTGGAGAACAAGATATTTAGAATAAGTCATGGTTCTAGCTATGGATATGGACCATATGGTCATCTTGAAATTGTGTGCTTGTGCACATTCATTGTTAATGGATAATTAGCTATGCAACAAAAGCGTAGATAAATCCAGAAAAAGCCTCGCTAATTACATCTACCGACAAAATATGCATTGAAAAAATACATCGGCAAAAGTGCGATCGTTGATTCTATTTACCGATTTTTATCAATTTTCGTCAGAAAAAATAAGTTTTATCGATGTTAAAACAAACATCAAAAAAAAATTTTAGCTATGCAAAACAGGCATCGGAAACATATATCTAACGACGTAAAATAAACGTTGGCAATGTGGACTTTTACCTACGCAAGCTAAACGTCGGCAAAAAAAATTATGGATAAAAAATAACATCAGCAAATAAAGATTTTCCTACGCTAAATAAATGTCAGAAAAATATTTTTTTGCAATGTAAAGACAACATTGGTAAACTATTAGTGACGCAATGTTTACATCGCCATTTAAAGATTTACCTATATTTACTTTTCATCGGTAAATATATTTACTTTTCATCGGTAAATATTTTACGACAAAAATTTACGTCGGTAATTGATAAGCATGGCCAAAGATGGCACATTGGCATACTGTTTGGCGATGGTTACTTTGGATTTATCTATGTTTATTTTGCATCGGTAAATAATTTATGATGTTAACTTGCGTCGGTAATTGTTAAGCATGGCTAAATGTGGCATGGTGGCATGCTATTTGATAATGGTTATTTGGATTTATCGATGCTAATTTTGCATTGCTAGAATCCTTTACCTATGCTTTCCTTTGCATCGCTAATTATTTTTAATAAAAAAAATTATTTGTACCAATTTTTTAAAACTTGTAAACAAATGAACATAATATCTATCTTCTTCATTTTCACTTTAAAACCTCTAGACAAATAAACACATGTCAAAATTAAATTCATTCACTTTAAAACATCCATATAACATCTATATAAAATCATGTATGTATACAAAATATCGTAGATACAACCAATGTAAAAGATATATACAATCATAGAGGATGTCATATTAAAAAAAATACATTGAAATAAAATAAAACTCCATATGTCCAGCCACATATCATAGACCTGTATTAAATTAAAAAATTAATTTAGTAAACTAATTATCTAATAAATAATAAAAATATATTGATTAAAAATAATATACCGATCATAGAGGACACCTATCATCATCATCATCGAAGAAGTCTAGATCATAAGCATCAACAAGAACATCGAAAGTCAGTGGGGGAGGCATACGGCGACATAACTCATCGAGCTTCACTCCAAATGCTGCAAGTTGGGACAAAAGCTCAGCATTGGCCCATCGTAGATCCGCTATCTCCTCCTAATATCATCTCTCGATCTCAACATGTCTTCTCTCCACTTCATGCAAACGAGCATCACAAGAAGCATGTGCTGCTCGAGAGAAGCTAGGGGCCACAACCCCATATCCCAACCCCGTAACATAGCTAGGTCTCCTCCCAAGTATCTCATCACAGATATCGTCATCTGTGAATGGGGTGGAGCTCTCAACAGGGATCTAGGATCGTATCTCCATCATTCGCTCCCAATTAAAGAAAAAATAAATATAATCAAGAGTCTAAACTTTATAATGAAATTGAAACAGAACTTAATCAATTAATACTCACATATCTCTTCCTAATCCTTGGAAGTCACTTACTTATGGCCCAATGATGGGTCCTCTGGTAGACGTCAATTCACCAGGGTAGCTATCCTATCTTGATGTTCCTCTAAAATTTATGAATGTAAGTATACAAACACAGACATATTCTAACAAATTATTAAAGATATATGTGTACTTACCAGTTCGTACTGATACTGTGTAAATAATTTTAATCCACCATAATGTATCACCGTGAGCCTCGATTGGCTCTGTGAGGCCTTTTCGCAAGAGGCCTAATATGTAAATGCAATCAAGATATTAGTGAACATATTATAATATCATATCAATTCAATAATCAATATTTTTATCATATATAATAGTTATATCCGGTATGCAGGATCCTCGTATCTAGTGCAGAGAAGATTCCAGTCGGGGTATAATACACTCCTGTACAATGTCTCACGTGCCGCCGCCGCCCCATGTGCATGTAAAACCTCCTTCCGGTGGCTATGAAGCTTATATATGAATCCTCCAAGCAATCTCCCTATATATCTAAGGATATCCTCCCGCACATGCGGGGTATCTACCTGCAAATGATCATGAAGGATCTGCTGCTGTGGCCTTATAACTTTGCACCGGTCGGACAGTGTCAGGAGAGTGTACGAATGGATAATAATACCAACCTTGCACACATACAAATCCTTGATGTGGTGCTCTAGTGATATGATATATCCTGATGGGATGACAACCCTCATCCTCTCTCTGAGATGTGCCCTCCTTCACTCCTTCAGCTTTTCATTTCTGGCGGCTCCACGAGTTTGCCTAATCACAACATTAGTAGCTGTAGCAAAATAAAAAGCTTAAAATTAATTATTTATACATAATAAAAATTTAAAGCAAATATAATATAAAAAACTATAATATGAAAATCAACCTATCATAGTAGGAGATGATGTGCTTGCATCAGTAGTGTGCTGCTAAGATGAAGAGGCATCAATATCTCCATATCGGTCCCCTCCATCAGATCATCCTCCTAGTGGCATAGCTACTAAATTAATTATTTATAAATGATAAAAAAACTAAAGCAAATTATCAATAAAAAATTATAATATGTAAAATCAACCTATCATAGCAGTAGATAATATGATTGCCTGATCAGAAGACTACTACTGAGATGGAGATGCACCGACATCTCCATGTGGGCCTCCCCTCCGGGATCATCCTCCTAGTGCTATGTCTATATCAAACAACATATTAGAGATAATATAATATTGATAAAAATTATATCAATACTAAATAATATATAAATTTAAGATATATGAGTTTTTTGAAAAATTATATATTATTACTCCATATCTGTATCTTCATCAGGAGGATTATCGATATCTTTATCATCATAATCCATCAATGTGTAATCTTCCTCATCATTATTTATGAAGTTGTCATCATTGTCATCATAATCCTTCGACACGTTTAGATTTAATTCACTAACATCAATATTATTGGATTGCACGTCATTCCTAATTAGAGAAGATGAGCTTCCAATGTCGGTACTGTACTATCCTAAGTTAGCTATATTATATTCCTCCTGAAAGAAATCCTTATTTGTTTCTACCTCGGAATGAACATATATGTCGTAAACCCCCCTTAGTGCAATCCTTTATACAATATGCCATTCACCCTTATATCTTATATCTTTTAGGTATAATACCTATTTTACCTAACTAACGAATATGAAAAGATCATATTTGGACCATGTTCTTGTAAAGTTAATACTTGTGAAGTATGCATCTTTATGAATACCCATTCTATTATTGCTGATATCCCATCATTAGCATTTAAATAGGTAAATAAATCATTTTGATCCATATCTTAACTATATAATATCTATTAGGATATCATAATATTCAATCTCATTATCTCCATCGGTTCTTAACATCAAAATTTTACTATTTTGAGTCTGCTGTTGCATATCAAACTATCTTGTATGAAATTTCATACCACCAACAATACATAAGCTATAACACGAAATTCTAGGATCGAGGTGGCATGTCGAATTATATAATTCCTTGGTTGCACCATCTTCTTTATTATGATACATTAACATCATCTACTATAATATACATATAAGTTAAGATAAATCATCTCTGTGTATATTACATGTAATAAAAAGTTAAATAAAACTATTATTATGCTTACACATTGTCTGAACCAAGCTACGAACTCCCTTCGATGTCCTCCCTTGATATCTCTATTATTTTGTTGCAATAATATGCCTCTATGCTCTCTATAATAAATACATGCTTATTATTTATTTTACATCATAAAAAGTATATAATGTTGATTATACAAAGATACTTACTCCATAAAATGATAGATTTCTTTGTAATTATTTAGTACATAAAAATGCGCTAGCTCACGCTCTTCTATGTCCATATATTTATACTTTCTTCTACTAATAAGATAAACATTAATCTTAAAAATAGATAATGTAGCTTCGATGTCGGCCAACTCTCTATCTACATTGTGCTCTTCATGATTGAATCATATTTCTACATCATCGACGTACATCAAATAGAATGTAAGACTCTGTAGAAATAATGCTTCCGTAATTGATCCTTCTCGACATGCCTTATTTCACATATATTATTTCAATTTATACAAGAATCTATATATACAAAATGATAAAAATAAATATAAAAAATATGTAATTATTTTTTTTATTATAATTATAAATTAAGTAAAAAATTAAATTTTTTATAATATTATTATCGTTCAATAAGATACATCCATCAGTACTGAACTGACCCGGTAAGCAAAGTCTCTCTTGGAAGGTGAACTGTTAGTATACCATAACATCGAAAAATGATGGCAAAAAAAATCTTTTTGAGCTTGCACAACAATAGGACAATATCTAATTGAAGCTTCTCAAGTATATCAACTTGGAGTTTCCGACAACATAAATCTTGAAATAAAATTACCCAATTCAATAAGTGCATTCTATATCTTTAGGGTGAAGCCATGCATCATAATAGGTATAAAATGCTGCAATATAATATAAGAGTCATGAGTCTTCATATCCGAGATATTGTTATCTTTCAAGTTCACACAGCTTGAAATGTTGGAGGCAAAACCATTAGAAAATTTTATGATTTTTAATCACTCATAGAAACTTCTTTTCTCATTGCCATATAATGTATAACTTGCACTTGATATTAAGAATTTTCCACCATCATAGGGCACCAAGTGCAACTCATGCCGTATCCCCATTCTTTTCAAATCTAATTAAGAATTTGGATTATCTTTTATTTTTTCTTGATGTTAAGAAGTATCCTAATAATATTATCATAAATATTCTTCTCAATGTGCATGACATCCAAGTTATGATGATGTAGGAGATGTTGCCAATAAGATAATTCAAAAAATATGCTCCACTTCGTTCAGTTCAACTTTGATTCATTATACTTTTATTTGCAACCCTAGAAACTTTTTTGAATTTAACACTACTAATGGCCTCTAGTTGTGCTAATATGTCATATTCATTCATCATACAAGATGGCCCATGCATCTCTGACTTTTCATTGAAGCATCAATTATAATGAGTTCTCCAAGAATGCTTAGATGGTGAAAACCTACAATGACCTATATAGATAATTTTCTTTCTATGCTTTAGTCTAACAGAACAGCTATCACCATTGCAAATGGGATATGCCAAATATCCTTTTATGCTCTATGCATCCAAATAGATTGCCATATGTCAAAAAATTATTAATTATCCATATTATCATTGCATGCAATCAAAATTTTTTTTACTAACTGAATCGTATGTTACAATACCAATCTTCTAAAGTTCTCTTAATTCATCGACTAAGGATCATAGATAAACATCTATCTCATTACCAGGAGCTCTAGGTCCAGAAATAAGTAATGATAAAAATATAAATGGCTCTTTCATATATTTTTATGGTGCAATATTTTACGACATTAGCATAACTGGCCACATACTATAAGCATTGCTTATGCTTCTGAATGGATTGAAACTATCAGATGCTAGGCCAAGATGAATATTGCATGGGTTACTAGCAAATTAAGAATATTATTTATCAAATTTTCTCCAAACTATAGAGTTTTCTAGATGACTAATGATGTTATCCTTAGAAATTCTCATCTCATGATGCCTCTCATCATCTCGATGATCCTCGATAACTGATAAAGTCTCTAAAGTCTTGGTGTTAATGGAAAGTATCTCAAAATTTTGTGAGGCCGCTTCTTATCTTTTTCAAAATTTTCAGCCTATTTTGACTCACTACATTTTGGGCAATAATTCAAGTATTGATGCTCTTTATAAAATAATGCACAATCATTCTTGCATGCATGTATTGGTGTATAACCCAGTCCAAGTTCATGCATATACTTTTTTTGTCTCTGAATACGATTTTAAAAGTTTTTCACCATCCAGTAATGCCTCTTTGATTAAGTTCAATATAAAGTCAAATGACTTTCGACTCCAACCAAATATGGTTTTATCATGAAAAAGTTTTATCAAGTACTCAAGCATTGAGAACTTCTTACAATTTGGATATAATGGCTCCTTGGCATCTCTCATGAGTTTTTCAAAATATCCATCATTTGTATTATCCGTACTCTCAGAAGAGTTTTCAAAATATGCCCTTTCTTATAAATCATCTAATATCTTATTGATGCCAATTGGTTCAGGCTGTTGACCCGTATGTTGGTCTCTTATGTTAGTAGGTCTATTTTTTTCATGAAAATCTCAAATAGTATACTTTGAATCCATACCCTAATTCAACAAGTGCTCCAATGCTATATCTATAGGCTAAAAGTAATTATTATGATATTTTCGATAAGGATATTTGATTCTATTGGGATCATCAACTCTTTCTCATATAAATCTTATAAGATCCCAAACACCTTATTGGTATTCAGGTAAGATGATAGAGCGAGCATTCATCCAATTTTTGTTGATATTTTTCATGTATCCATAAAAAAATTCATCATTAAAGTATGTGTTATTATTAAGATTTTACAAATGCATGATATCCTATCTATTTCTATTAGGTATGGCCCTATCCTATTCAGAAGAGTAATAATCTTATTGCTATTATTAGTTGATATTTTATTTTATTATTGTAAAAATTTTGACAGCATCTTCTTATGGTTTTCTAAGTATACGATGTGAATACGGTACCTATGCACCCTATCCAATATATACCCAGAGAATAGATGAGAGATAACTACTGAACACCATATAACAAAATAAAATATCGACTAATAACAATAACAAGATTAAAGCTTTTCCAAAATGCTCGAAAATAGGGCATCTAAGAGTTGATCTCGATCAAGATCGACTCTTGAACGAAAATCTATGGCTTAATGCAATTTAGCTACCATCTCTGAACATATATTCAGAAATGATATGATCGGGATCGATTCTTTAATAGAAATCTATGGCTCAATGCAATTTAGCTAACATCTCTGAACATACATTCAGAAATGGTATCCTAATTTATTAAAAAAAGATAACTATACATTTCAGTAGAGTTTCCTCTAAAATATAGATATTTCCTATATTAAGTTTGGCACATAGCTAGCTACCATGAAAAGCCATTTATAAAAGACTACAATAAAATAAACAATCAAAGCAAGTTTATCTATAAGACTACAATATTTAAATTATATTTATTTATTTAAGACTACAACAAAATAAATAATTAAATCTAATATATATATTAGAAGGCAGAAACAAAGAGAAAATTTCTTGGCATTTGAGATTGTCTACATAAGCCATTCTTTCTATGCCATGTGTCCTCTTATTTAACAATTCTTCAAGCATTAAATTCAAGCTTTGAATTAATAAAAAATATTTACATTATTAAATCACCTACTAAATCACACTCTCCTACTAAATCACCTACTAATACCTTTCATTTGCCTCCCATGCCAATTCTTGAAGGACATAATGACCTACCTATCAAGCCCAATCTATGACTCTTCTAAGCCAAATTCCATGGCCACAACTATTCAATGGTTTCTAATAGGTGGGCCGAAGGGAGAGCCCACTTTGTATTTGGGCCTAATGGGCCCCATAATAATGCTTTCCTCTTTGCTGGTCCATTGTATAACCTTGTTTTTTTTGGTACAATCCATTGTATGACTTAAACTGAATCATTCTGTGCTGTCATCTAGAAATATTTATTATTATTATTATTATTACTATTATTTTAGCCAACAAGCAATAGAGTATTTCATCAAAGCTTTGTTACTCATAATGTTTAGTATAGGGAATTATAAGTCATGCTGATAGGTGAAAAGTTTTGTCCAAAGAGACCTAGCATCTCTAGGTTTCAAGTTAAAAATCTAGATATAGATTCAAATTTTATATTTGACAAATTGGATAAGTTTCATGGACTTTGTAAGTCCATTATGTTTCAATCCAAGCCAATTGGGTGCTATGTAGTAAATTCCATATTAAACTTATTTGTTGGATTTGGGTACTCAGGATATCGATGCCCGATTCTGACTTAGAGATATGATAATATTTCGATCTATGACAATATTTCTTAATAAAATAATCTAGTTTATTGCTATTTCTATAATAAAAAATGTTTGCATAGAAAACAAACCATGACAATATTTGGATCTATGAAAACAAGCATGACATATAAAAAACAAAATTATTAATTAAAATGATAACATCCATGAAACTTGCATCATTATTAATTAAAATGACAATATCCATAGAAAACAAACATAATCACCTTCATTTTAATTATTAATTAAAATTATTAAAATTAATTAAAAATAATTTTCAAATTTTTTTTTTTACTTTTTTCCCACCTTCTCCTTCCCCCGGACGCTACAACCCCCCCACCCCCGCAATGCCGGCCGCTCAGCCCCCAGACCCCGATCGTTCGCACCCAGCCCCGATAGCAGTCCCCTATCCCCTTAGCCCCAGTAACCATCCCCTAAACCCTCCCCTTTCCTCTGGGCCCCGACAGCAACTAGCCCACCCTCCCCTCACCCTCGGGCTCCGGTGGTCGTCAATGGGAATAGAAAACCCTCCACCCCGCACACGCGGCGTCCCTCCTCCCTACCCCAAACACCCCCTGCTCCTCCCTTCCCCGATGATCCAAAAGAAAAAAGATGGTTTTACCTTTCGGGGCAACATCACAGAGGCGACGGCGGCATTGCGGCGACGACAGCGATAGCAACATGGCGGCGACGGTAGCCGCGGGGATGACTGATGGTGAGAGTGAAGGACCGAAAGAGAGATGAGAGAAATAGGAGGGTGGGAGAAATAGGGTAGTCGGAGAAAGTGGGTTCGGGCCGAGGGAAATAGGAGGGCGGGGGCAAGAGATGAAAATGCGCAGAGGGTCGAGTTTGTAAATATCTAAAAATATTTACTAACAAAAAAAATATTAAAAAATAAAATTTTTACCGATGAAAGAGTTAACATCAAAAAATTAAAAAATTAATAAGCTTTTATCGACGCCAGGTTGGCGTAGGTAATTCATATAATTAGCTACGTTAGAAAGAAGCGTAGGTACCTAATGTTACTATCAACATTAAAGAAACATCAAAAAATGTTTAACAAAAAAAAAAATATTTAATAAGAAGTAAAAGTTTTTAGCAACATAAACTAAATATCTATAAATATTTGTAATTACCTATGTAAATATCTAACGTAGGAAATTAGGGTTATTTCTGATGGATAATTAACATCGAAAAATATCTTTCTTTTTATTTAATTTTTTTTATTTTCATAGCAATGATATTTACCTATGCTATATTAGAGTCAAAAAATATTTAACTAAAATTAAAAAAAAAAAATTTTTTTTGACATTAAAAATTCATAAAAAAATAACATAAATTTTCTATGTTAGAATTTTTTGTAGGTAATTAAAATATTTACTGATGTTAATCTTACGTTGCTAAAAAGTTGAAACATTTTTCGATGTTTACTTTCCATCAGCAATAATATTAATTACCTACATAACTATAAAGTGTAGGCAATTTAAACATTTTTCGATATTTTCATTATGTCAAAAAAAGTTTTTTTAATTAATATTTTTATTTTCATAAATTAGAAATTTATCGATATAATTTTAAAATTTAAAGTCCATCTTCACCATTTATTATCTAAATAATTATCATTAGATTATCATCACATAAATCTCCCTTGATCCGATATCCCTAGTTTTGTCGATTAATAAAATTGAATTTCGACGATCACGAATGATCGCATAATGATCTGATAGATAGAGACTACCAATGAATCCAAAAATTTATAATAATAATTTTGATGATATTTATAGCACACTATCAAAATTTTACCTCAATCGGACATCATTATCATGATCAACTTAGCATGAAATAATTTTGATCGTTAAATAAAAAATGTATGATCAAAAGACCAAAGGGCATCCGATTATAAGATAATTTTTTAGATAAATAATTTTTACTACTATTTTGATCATTTATATGATGATGATCATAAAATTTAAACTATGCATGTATGAACCATCCATATTAAGCAGATCTTATAAAAGCATAGGTATAATTACTTAAGGATTTTAAGAATGAGAATCAAAAGATATATAATTTTGGATCGCTTATATACGTGCATTTTGAATTTTATGATCATCACCATACCAATGATCAAAGTAGTAGCAAAGATCATTCATCTAAAAGGTCATCTTATAATTAGATGCCATTTGGCCTTTTGATCACATATCTTTTATTTAACGGCTAAAATCATCCCACACTAAATTGAACATGATAATGATATCCAATTGAAATAAAATTTTAATAGTATACTACAAATATCACCGAGATCATTATTTTAAATTTTTGGATCCATCGATAATTTCTATCTATCAGATCATCATACGATCATTCGTGACTATTGAAATTTAATTTTATTGATCGACATAGCTAGGGCTATCGAATCAAGATAGATTTTGGTGATGATACTCTAACGATAATTATTTAGATAATAAATAATAAAAATAGATTTTAAATTTAAATTTTATACCAGCAAATTATTTAGATAATAGTAAATTATTTATAAAAATAAAAAGATAATAAAAAGGTAAAATATTTGTCGATGTTACTATAGTGTAGGCAATAAGTCTAATTACCTATGTAAGAAATAAACATAGATAATTTAGCTTTTTGCCTATATTTATTTAATATCAATAAATTATTTATAAAAATAAAAATATTTATAAAAAATATTTATCGATGCAAATTTAGCATAGGCAATAAGCCTAATTACCTATGCTAGACCTAAACATGGGTATTTTTGGTTATTTCCTATACTTAACATTGGTAAGTTGTTTACAAAAATAAAAAAATTAATGAAAATGTAAAATATTTTTTAAGGCAATAAGCCTAATTATCTACGTAAAAGCTAAACGTAGGTAATTTTTCTTATTTCCTATACTTACTTAATGTTGGTAAATTATTTACAAAAATAAAAAATTTATAAAAAAATATTTATCATCGTAAATTTAACATAGGAAATAAGTCTAATTGCTTATGCAAGCAGTAAGCATAGGAAATTATTCTTATTACCTATGCTAAGTTAGTATCGATAAATATTTATCAAAAATTAAAAAATTAAGTCCATCCATTATCGATGCTTTGGTTTAAATGCCGACACAATCGTCACGTCGATAATTATATTTTTCAACATTTAATCTTTAGCGTAGCTAATTATACCAAATTTGCCAACCTTTAATAGTTTGCATTGCTAATTATTCTCTTTACGTACACAAAATTTTACATAGATAAATTTTACGTCGGCAAAGCTCCTATTTCTTATAGTGATATTTTATATTACTTTGTTTCTATAACTAGTTGGCATGTGTTGTATAGGAAAAATGACTATATATATATATATATATATAGTTGTCATTAAAAAAATTAAGAGCATGTTCAAGTGAAAAATGTAACATAATTGGTAACATCGATTTAAATTTTAAAAAGTTGCATCAAGCCACATTGCAGATGTGGTTTGGTAATTGCGCTATATTGGACATATGTCTGGTAATTGCGCTATATTGGACATATGTCATCCTGATGCATCATTAGGAGCTTGCATAGGTTCCATTAGTCTGCAATGTAAGCCCTCAGTTGGTGATTGCATATTCTTCTCATCCCTCTTCTCCTCATCTGATAATTGATAGATTTGATCCTTGTGTTAGGATACTTTAAAATTAATCACATGAAATAGCGAAACATTATTACTGTCTATATAAATTAATATTTTTATTACCCTACGCCCCTTTATCCCTTACAAATATAAAGGATAAAAAAAATATACTATGCTTTCTTGCCCTTCTTAATAAACCTTTATGGATAGCATGTAGTTAATTTAAAACTAAAAGAATCACATTCACCCAAGTAGGGATGCACACCAAAGAACTAAATCATGTCTCTAAAAGATATGTGAACTAATGTTAGATTATTAGACATATCAGTCCAGATCTAGGCCAATCATAGACATCTCAAATGAACAAAATAAATCTGAGCATTAGGCAGCACAAAATACCATGGGAAGATCCTTGATGTGGAATGCATAGAAATAATTGCATACAGTGTAACACTCTTTGGTTCCAATGTCAATGCAATGTAAATAAATCAATGATTTCATGATAATAGAAAAATTTGACGTACTCATTCACTGAAAACATGTAGCTTTTGGCCATCCAATGTAAATGACAAAAACATGCAACTATAACTGAATAATCTCATCGACGGTAAGTATTTCATAGAAGGAAAAACTAAATTGGAAATAAAGAGCAATAACTCCTTTTCTTAACAACATGAAAAAGCTGGAGAAACCAAAAACCACCCAAATATATGAGTCACATTTTCCTCCCACAGCAGGGGAATTGGGGAAAGGAAACATGTTTTTCTAATTCATTGATATAACCACAACAAAATCTTTTGGATGAGTAAAAACAATACAATTGCAAAGGTACAACCAAACAAAGACAAAGAATGCATTAATTTTGATTAATAATTCATGAAAAATTGATGAATTATATAGCATCAAAGGGCATCCTAAGTTAGCATGCTGATTTAAAAAGCAGTGACCATCAGACCATCAACATACATAAGTATATGAATGTAGGCATGTATATACACATATATGCACCCGTGTGATTTGTGAAATAAACCATTAAGGAACCATTTTGTATTCTTTGTGAAATAAACCATTAAGGAACCATTTTGTATTCCAGCAGATAAACAAATACATACCCTACTATCTCTGGCTGAATGTGGACCTGGCTGTATGTGGACTACTACCAATCTTAGGCTTAAAAAGTATTGGGGTTGTGCTGAGTAGCTTCAATAGCCTTATGCCTGGCAGTTTCATTGTCGACATTGTTGCAACAGTTTGCACACTACACCCTAGATGCAAAACACTCACAGTACCTAACAATGCAAAATGAGAATAAATATCAAATAATGAAAAGGTAAACAAAAGGAGAAGATAAAATATCATTATGTTAGTGCCAATAAATTGTACGGTACAAATGGCTAAATTATTAGCAAAGCAATGTAAGAGAGCATGGAGATAAAGTCGATATAGTTAGCATGTTTTAACCTTTTCAGATTTATTTATTGAAATGTCAAAGATATTCTTGTACTTGTAGCTATGTACAAGAATTACCAACATGTTTAACCTTTATTATTATTGAAGGCACTAATTTCAGTCCATATATTACCTTTTCCCAGTTCAGAATTTACACAAAAACCATCAGCAACAAACAAGTAAATCATCAATATTTTTGTTCTATTATAAGCACTACTTCCTGCATGGGATGCCAAGGAGCCCGAAAATTATCTTCCCCTTGGCTAGCAAGCATCTTGAGTACACGAAAGAAATCTCTCATACATAGATATTTTAGTAATGCATTATCAATGAGTGCTTTAAAAAAACAAGGTGCCCATTTAAATAATTTCATACAACTATAGACATGCAACTCACCTAATTGTTCTAGTATGTTGCTAAACTAAAGCACGTGTTTTCTAACTATCATACTTCTACCAAAATTCAACTCCCAAGGGACCAACTCAAACCACCGCAACTCATACAAAGCCCACAGAACTAAAAAAAACCCCTCCAGTCTCTCTCAGAAGCTCTCAGGGACAACTCAAACCACCACATCTCGCATAATGGAATAAAGAAACTCTCTGCTCATCTAGGAAACTCTTCAACTCAAGTTGCCATCTCGCACAAACCCGTAATCGGAACTAAAGAAACCCCTCCGCATGCTCTCAGGTGTTCTCCTTCCCCTCAAATCTCCCAAAAAGAGAATGAATGAAAAGAAAAAGAAGTGGAAAAATTTTTACCTTTCAAATTTTTGGAAGCAGCCAAATAGGGGTTTGTTTTCCCCCGATTTCCTATGTTTTTGCTATGTTGAAGACTCGGGTGGGAGGCTTGGGGTAGCTGAATGATCTTAAACGGTAGGAGAGGCTTTCGAGCGAGATGGGCTACGGCAAAAAATAATGAGTTAGAGTTTATAATTAAAGATTTAAATGATATATATATATATTATTAAATAAATTAGCTTGAGTTAGAATTTAATGGTTAATGTAGTGGATAAATTATCTACAAATTTAAAGTTTAAATCTTTCTATCTGATTATAAATATTTTTTTTAAACAATTAAAAATATATCAAATTTTATTTTAAAACTTGTGACATCAATTTTTAATAGATTATTTATCACAAAATATATTTCTATTTGTTAAACTATTTTTGATAATTTTTCCATCAAAAAAGTATTTTAATAATTTAAAAAATTTTTAAATTATGCTTCTGATAGAAACTTCCATCAGAAATATTGCTGATAAATAATTTATCATAAAATCAATCATAAAAATATTTTTATATATTTTTTTGAATTTTATAAAAATTTTTAATAAATTTTTTGATGGAGATGCCAATAATCCGTCATCAGCAATCTGCCAGAGATTTTGAGATATATCAATTACATTTTGTTACTTCTTTTATAACAAAAATCTATCAGTGTTCCATCATAAATTTTTGACTAATCACGTCCCTCAGAAAATTCTATCTATGAAGCCCTTATTTCTAGTATTGACATTTGTTGTCATGATTAGCATTGATGATTATTTTGTAATAAATTATATAGTATAGGTCCTATGAAATAATTAAGTTTTTAGATATAGATCCACTTCAATTTTTTAATTATCAAATCTAGATAAAATTTTATTTAAAATTTTTTAAATAATTAAAATGAAGATGATTGCATTAGGATGGGCCAAGTGAGAGAATGCTAGAATTTATCCGATTAAGCTCCATTCAGATGTGGCCCATACGAACATGCAACAAGATATATTTATCTATTTTAATTTGATCTAGACTCTAGATAAAGATTAGCCTCCAATAAAGTGATAAGAATATACTTGATAGTTATTATGATAAAATTAAACTCTATATAATTATTATTGACATGCAACTTGGTGAGGAATGTTGTAAAAGAACACCTAGTTCCCAACTCATTGAGATCTTATGAGGTCATCTCATTGAGAATACTCGGAGTTGGAATTAAAAAAATCAGGGTGCTACTTGTGGACGGTGAGGAGAGCATCTAGCTTGGTTTCTTTTTGTGATTGTAAATAAGTTGATTTGAGAGATCGACAACGGCATTGATGGCTTTTTCTTCGAGTAAATTATATTGTCCCATAAAGTTTAATAAATGAAACAAAGAAAGAGGATATATACTTTGTTAATTGTTCAAAAAATATTTTGTTATAATCTTGCATATAAAAAAATTATTAGTTCAATAAAATTAATAATTATAATTTGTTATTAATATATCTTATTCCTCTCCTCTAAAATTTTCAAACTAGAAAGTGCTATTTTTGTTTCATGAGATATTACCACTATTAAGATTGGCATAGTGAGGCCTTATTGATCCAATTGGTTCGCATAGTTGACTAGTAAAAAAAAAAAAAATAGGGTTGATGAACTAACCTTGTTTAACATTAGGCATCGATTTCCTCCAATATCTTGTAAAGCAGAATGTTGAATCAAACAGGATAAGGTTTTGAGGAAGAGATGATAATTTTTAGACATGGTTAATTCTTGAATAAGTAAAATAGGTTAAAGAATAGGTAAATATGGAAACATGGATGAATAAATATTATGAATGAAGTTCTTCAATGTTAATATGAGTCATTCTTTTCCCATTCTTGTATAAATCTTACTCATTAAAGCAGTGTTTCGTAATCATTTAAGTGGTATGAACATGCATTTAGACAAAAAAGGATAAGAAAATATATCCAAGTAAAAAAGTATAAATAGTGTATTCTCAAAGACAAAAATAAAAAAAATAAAAATAGCAGGGGTTTTTTTCTCTCAAAAAATAAATCTAAAGCTTAATTTTTAGAAAACAAGATATTTCCATTTAGGAGGACAATTGAAGCAATACGTTAAATCCAAAGACAAACATTGGTTAGTCTGTGCATATCCTATTGGATGGTATATTGGGATTTATTGGCCTATATTAGTTAAGATAACATATCCAGATATCTTATACCATATGAGAGGGTGCTAATAAAAATGATTTAAATCCCAAAAAAAAAAAAAAAAAGCCATCAATATGATTATTTTGAAACGTACGTATCTTATACATAAACTTTGGTTCCCCATCCATTATAACTGAAATTTATCTAATCTAATCCCTCGACAGTATCAATCTTTTGACTATTTCTCAAATATTGCTATAAATTCCAGGTAGAAAACTCCGACATGGTTATTGAAGTTAGGTTATATTCCAACAATAATTAAGTTTTATTTTAATGATTCATGATCAATATCAAAAGGTTATTCATATAAAAACTAAAATTGGTATATAGTATGAATTGAAAACACAATATCGTGAGAAGAGGTATAATATGTAACAGTGAAATAACTTTTTAATTGATTTTTGACAAACATATATGGAGGCATTTTGATATCAATCTAGAAGAAGAAATACATTCACCAACATAGTATAGTGGACCATATCCATAGTTCATGCATGAGAAATTTGGTATTAAGGTGCATGGTAGGGATTATAGGAATGGTTTTGTTAGCTTAGTATAATATTCTAACATCTCTCTCATGTTTGTCACTATTTGATCTATATTATATTTAGTCATTATTCTCTAGTAAAAATGATTAAAAAGTATTAAGTTTTAATAACAAATTAAAAGAATTAATATTAGTGAATTAGTACAAGTATGCATTAGGAAAGATTATTATTATTATTATTTATTTTGCATAGAATTATTATTATTTTTTTATTATTTATTTATTTATTTTGTAGGGAATGCTTATTGCTCATATAAAAATTGATGGGATCTCTGACTCCCACATTCAGGTATCTTGAACTAATTGTGAAAGAAGGCGCCAATGTCTCCATTCTATGCAATAAGGGAAATACTTTCTACATCGCGAGTGGTATAGCTCTACAAACACAACTCACAGTGATTGGCGAGTGCATGGGCTTAGGCGGAAAAAAAGCATGATGCCCCATTAAAAAAAAAAAATTATCTGAGCTTATGCGCTCGCCAATCACCACAGGCAGTTTCCGTAGAGTTACAACGCCCGCAATGTAGAAAACATTTCCCATGTGGTAAGGGACACTTTTTCGTACACCAATGGATAGCCCATAGCTTTGCTCTTTGGGAAGTACAAGATGTTTTGATTTGTGAAAAAAAAATCTAATACCTAATGAAAACATCAGAATAAAATTCAAAGTTTCAATCAAACCTCTAAAATAATCATAGTAAGGAAACACAGATATGTAGAGTGACATGTGATGACAGGCCATGGAACCTTCACTCACTATCTATCCCATATAGTATTGGTAAGACTGTAAATGGGTTAGGTTGACTTGTGACCTAACTCGATCTATTCAATTTTGAAGGTTGGATTCATATTTAAAATTTGGATCCCACTCGACCTAACCTAATCTATTTGATTTCTAGGTCAATCTAAGATCTTCTATTTTATGATCCGATAGATCCAAACCCAATATATTATTAGGATATATCAGAATCCATTTGAAGCTTTAAGTTATGATTTAAAACTTGTATGAGCAATATCATTAACTTAAATATACATTTAAACTTATTTTTATATCTTAATTTATTTTAAAAATAATATTATTTATTATCTATTTTATGTGATTAATAGTAGTTGGTTATATGGTAACTATAACATAGTTGGCTATGTTCGATCCAGACTTGATCAAAATCCAAATTATTCGAGGTTCGGATCAGATTATGCGTGGATCTCATCCAACCTAAATGATCTATTGGATAGAAAGTTTTGACCATGGATGCAATCCGATCCTATTTGATCTTTTATTAGGTTAGGCTTGGATCCAACATTAGAAGCTAGTTAAGAAATCAGGTCAGGGTCTCTAATGATCCCGTGTGATCCAACCCATTTGGATTTCTAGACGTTGGCATCCTCTGATTTAAGAGAAAATAAAAATTACATCAGAAAAGAAAAACATCACATCAATCCGTTGTTGCCATGACTTCACCGGAGGCACAGAATTGGTTTTCCGCATACCCCAGCTTACTTAGTTCAGCGTCAAAAACACGTCCAAAGTCACTGGCACACGTCCGCTCCAAGCTACCCGACGACACTGGATCTCGTGGTGGCCTCCGGGAAGACCTCGGCAAATGGGCGGCGCCGGCGAGTTCCTCCGCTGGCGTGACGGCGGAGAGCATCGAGAGCAAGCTCATAAGGGTGGCCGTGGATGGGAGGGAGAGCGAGGTTACCTTCGATGAGTTTCCTTATTACCTCAGGTAAAATCTTTTCTTTCTTTTCTTTGCTTTTTATTTCTTTAACCGTTCTTGATTCTTTCCATCTCAAGATTCCGTCAATCTAATGGTACGTTAGTTAGGCGTTAAAATAGTAATTGCGTCACGAGGGCCTTGGGAAAGGAAATATTCCAAATTCCCTGAATCCTTTATCTAATGCCAGAACTTTCGACATTTGCTTTTATTTTGAGAAGGAATTGGATTTTAAGCTTTAATGACTTCTGTTCTTGAATTCTGATCATGTTCAGAATATTCTGTTTTGAAAATGTTGTCTTTTTGTAATATTCTGCTAATCATCGCGTTATTTTTTTTACTTTTGTAATATATCTTGAATCGTAAGCTCTGTCATGCGTCTGAAACTTGTCTCCGGTGCTTGAAATTAATATATTTTCTGATTTAGGGAGTACAGTTCATACCCCATGTCTTATAAAGAAGAGCATAATATTAAATCCTACTCGTGCGCTCTTGGTCCTTATCTTTTTTTTTTTGGATTTTTTTAAAATATTATTTTTTAATATTATTTTTAAATCTATTCTATTTTTTAATTTATTTTTTAAAATATAGTAGTTAGGCTAACGGGGACATGAGGTCGCGAAATTGCAAATTGAACACGTGATTTCAAGCATGAAATCATATGCTCAACATACGGTTTCATGCATGGCATCTCATGGACAGGAAAAGATAAAAGATTAAATTGAATGTAGAAAATACAATTTTGTCTGAAATCACCTCTTCAACATGTGATTTTTTTTTTTAATTTTTTTTCCTCCCCTCGTACATCATATGGCCACCGTTCCCTTTTTTCTTTGCTGCTCCCGCACATTGCACAGTCGATCGGATGGAGTTTTTTTTTTAATTTTTTTTCCTCCTCCTGTGCATCATGCGACCAGTGTTCCCTTTTTGTTTTTTCTTTGTTGGTCCCGTGCATTGCACGGCCGGCTGGATGGAGGAGCACAGGTAGTTGCTGGTGCTTATGCAGAGCCACGAGGGCTCGAGTTTGTCGAGATTGGAGAAGGGAAGGAGAGGGGACGGCGATGATGTAGGGCCATAAAGGTTGTAGAGGGTAGTCGTGCGGGGTGCGGTTGGCATGGGAGGCAATTGGGGCTCGGGAGGGGAGGGGGATTGGTGGTGCCAGAGCTAGGGGATGCGAGTTCACCAAGGTCAAAAGAGGGGAGGGGGTTTGTGTTAGGATATCAACTTACTCTGATATCGATTGTTATGAGAGTTTGATCTGGATACTACAACCTTAGGATCTTCTCGATACTATTTGCATTGCACTCAATCACGTGTGATATCCCAATAAAAAGAAAAAAGAATAAAAACAAGAGATAATACACAATCAAGTATGTGGATTAGACTAAGATCTACTTCCATGGGACATGTAAACTTCACTACGAGAGAGAAAATCAAATAAATATAATAAGAACTTATCACCCCATCCTTATACAAGAATATTTCAACAAGAAGCCTCAAAATCCTCATAAAAGCTCTCTAAAATCTCTCAAGAAGTCTCCCGACACCTCCAGGACGTCAATAGCTCTTCAATGCAACAAACGGTTCATCAATAGAAATTATATAGACTCAAAAAGTCTAAAAATAATGTTTCAATAGGAAATCGGTCCCAAATACATCCGAGATCACTTTTCGATCGTTCGATCGTGACCAACTCACTCCTAGACCATCAGATCATGCAAAAATAGTTCCGATCATGCCCGGATCTATTCTGAATCAGTCGATCATGATTGGCTTGCATCCAGCCATCGGATTGTGATGCAATCCATAGCTTGGGCTATAAGCAACAAGAAATGGATGAGAAACTGCCCGCTGGTCCATTGGATCGTGAGAAACTAGCAAGGAAACATCGCTGGTCCATGCCTATGTGTGTGGACTATGTAACGGGTTGGACGCACCTACTAGGCCTGCACACATCCGTGCGGCCCGTGCATGCCTGCCTGCATGGTTGGCTCAATCGCCCATGCGTACTCGTGTGCCTAGGCCGGCCCAGCGCAAGACTAGCCTAGTGCACCGCATGCTACAGGGCCAGGCCCACACTGGCCTGCACTAGCCCGTGGGATCCTTCGATGGCTTGTGGGCCGTGCTACTTGCTACGGTGCTCCCTCATGCATAACTCTACCATCTGGACTCTATTTGGACTGTTCTTAATCTCGTTGGATTTCGTTCGTCCTCCTGAACCTCATTCTGGACTTATTATGGATTAAATCTCAATACATTTTCCTCAACAATCTCTATCTTTACTCGATATTCAGCCTCCATCTCTCTATGAGAGCTTGTAATCCATCTCGCCCCCACATCTTATGGTACGCATGTTGTCTCATGGATGGGCAAATATGGAAGTTGAGCCAGACTGCTCGATCCCATCTCCATTAATGATTATGATTCTTCTGACCTGAGATCTGCTTGGGATAGCCTCCCGCAGCAATAGAAACTTTATTCTATGACATTGCCTCTTGTCCTCCTGAGTCTCCCATCTCGTGATCGATCTATCTTCACCTGGAGCCCACCTTACACTGGACTCCCCGTCATGACTTACCGTCCTCCATACTTTCTTCCTCTAATCACCACTCTACTACTACATATGATCTTCAGGATTCCTTCATTAGCTTTCCATCTGAAGCTGGTTAAATCTAGTCTACTTAGTGAGATTAGATTCTTTTTAACGCTGGGTATGATTAGACCTCATTCAACTTCTTCACTATTCCATCATGGAACTTCATGCTGACCGTCCTATAATTCTTAATCTCACAGCTTGATCTATCTGACAGAAATACAGTATCCTCACTAGTCTTTAGAGAGTTAAACAGCTTCTCTCTGTAACATATATGATGGAAATAAGCAAAATCCATAATCCACTAGGAAGAAGAAGTAGATATCTCATCAGTTACCGGAAGGACATTGTCACTGCCTTTTGCATCGCTATTGGCTATCACCATAGTAGCCTATATCCAATCTTTGAGTTGTGGGCAATCTCTAACACGATGCCTCAACTCATCACATGGGTAGCACTTGATTTTGCTGGAGTTTCTTATCTTGGATTTGGACTACCCACCTGACGATCTTCTATCACTCTATCTTCTGCCGCTATCATCTTCAGTCACCATTTGGGCCGAGTTGCCATCTAAACTTGAGGCTCGATTCTTCCATTTGAGAACCTCATTCTAGAGTAGTGCAGAAGTCACCTCTTACATCTTGATGGTGCTCTTACATACAAGAAGAGCACTCACCAAAGACTCGAAAGTGGATGAAAGTGATGATAGCAAGACCAATGCCCTGATCTTCTTCTCAACTTTTTTGCCAATACTAAGAAGATCGGTGAGAATCTTTTGGAAGTTAGATAGATGCTCCTGTATGCTCTGAGCTTCATCCATCTATAGTTGGTAGAATTGCCTACAAAAAAATAGCATGTTAGTGAGCGATTTTGTCATGTACAACTCTTCAAACTTCGACCACATCACCATCAGGAGAGTCTCGCCAAGTATATAGATCACTACATCTGCTAAGTACAAGCAGATTATACTTACCACCTGCATCTTGAGCTATGTCCAATTCTTCACCTATATGATAGCTGGCATCTCTTTGCACAAGAGAGTATTGATCAATTCCTGCTGGATGAGCACATCCTTCACCCTCACTTGCCAGAGGAAGAAATTGCTCTTCTCATCAAATCGACTGATCCCCACCTTAATTGAGCTTATTTTCTTCATTTTCTTTGATCTCGATCAATGCCATCATGATCTAGGCAACCACATATGCTGGTATCGCCTTGCTCTAATACTAATTATTAGGGTATCAACTTACCCTAGTATCGATTATTATGGGAGTCTAGTCAGGACACCACAATCTTAGGACATTCTCGATACCACTTATATTGTACTTGATTACATATAGATATCGCAAGAGAAAGAAAGAAAAATAAAAGACAAAAGATAGCATACAATCAAGTACGTGGATTAGACTAAGGTTTACCTCCATGGGATATGAAACTTCATTATGAGAGAGAAAATCAAACAAATATAAGAGAAAGTTATCACTCAATTCTAGTACAAAAGTCTCTCAACAAGAAGCCCCAAAATCCTCACAAAAGCTCTTTGAAATCTCTTAAGAAGTCTCTTAACACCTCTAAGACATTACCAGCTCTTTGATATAATAAATGATTCATCAATCAGAGTTATATAGACTCTAGAAATCTAAAAATAGTATTTTAATAGGAAACCTAGTCCCAAACACATCCGAGATCACTTTTTGATAGTTCAATCATGATCAGCTTGCTTCTGAGCTATCGGATCATGCTTGAATCTATTTTGGACCGTCTGATCATGATTAGCTCACATCTGAGCTATCAGATCATGACGTAATCCATGGCCTAGGTTCTAAGCTACGAGAAATGGGCAGGAACCTGCCTGTCGGTCCACTAGACCATGGAAAACTAGCAAGGAATTGTTGTTGGTCCATGCCTATGCATGGACTGCATAACGGGCTGGGTGCACCCACTGTACCTATGCACGTCTATGCGGCCGGTGCGTGCCCACTTGCTCTAGGTCATGCCCACATGGTTGGCCCGCTCGCCCATGCATGCATGCTTGCACGCTTGTGCCAGCCCAGTGCATGCGTGGCTAGTCCAGCATGCCACCGCTAGCCTATGCCAGCCCATGGACCTCTCTAATGGCCTGTGGGCTGTGCCACTTGCTCTGACATTTCCTCATGCATAACTCCACCATCTGGACTCCGTTTAGACTATTCTTGATCACATTGGATTTTGTTCGTCATCCTGAATCTTATTCTAGACTTATTATGGATCAAATCTTAAGATATTTTTGTTAATAATTTGGTGGTCATGCGGGATTGGGTGCAACGGATGCAGCGTGGATGACGGTGGGGTGGGGTAGGGCCACGGCTTGTGTTGAGGAAGGGAGGGGAAAGGGTGTTAGGGGAGGAAGGGAAGGAAAAAAAGAAAAAAAAGAGAAAAAATTAGGAAGTGAAAGGAAAAAATAATATTTTTATTATTAATTTAAAAATACTATTTATATAATAATATATTATTTAAAAATTTTAATTTATAAAAATTAATAAAAAAATATTATTTAAAAAATATTTTTAAATAATATGTTATTATTGATTAAATAATAAAACAAAATGGGATTTTTTTTAAATATTACTTTTAACATACAATTTTTTTTTTGCCCTCCTTTCGTGCATTGCATGGTCGACGTTCCTTGTTTTCTTTTTTCTTCCCTACTCCCACGCAATGCACAGTTGGCGTTGCTTTTTTTTCCTGCTTTGCCCTATTGAGAAGTGCAGATGGAGGGGCGCTGGTGATCGACGGTGCTCGCGCGAGCCGTAAGAGCTTAGGTTCATCGAGGCCAGAGGAGGGAAGGAGAGGGGACAATGGCAGTGCGGGATCGCAAAAGTCAATTATCAGCCTATTGATGATTAAGATATTATAATTAATTTATTAATTAATAAAAAATATTTTAGCAACTTTTTCATCATAAATTTACATCTTTTAATGAACTTCATTATTGTGATGAAGTCCTTAGGACTATTTAGTTTCGATAAAGAGAGGATTTATCGTCCTTAAATTTGTTCATGACCAAATAATAGATTGTTAATTAGGACAACAGCGTCTATCGAGCATAGGTCGCTATATGTCATATAGGTTGGTTGTCCTCTTAACCAAGGAGTGTAGAGATACTGGTATGGCATACAGGTGAGATATATAGGTACATTATCATTGAACGTGACCAACTCTAGTGAAAAAAAAATCTCGATTTTTTGGATCAGATTCGTTCAGATCTAGATTGGATCAAGAAAGATATTTCAAAATTTTTTTTTTTGAATCCAAATTAGATCTGAGACATTTCAGATCTAATTTTATAGATCTATAAAATAAAATAAAAATAAATTAAATTTGATTTAATTTTGTACCTTTTGTTCGGTAATCAGATTATCTTATGATAATCCTACTGATTACCTGAGATTCTGGATCTAGCCATGCAAGTGCCTGGCCTCTACCGATATCCACTTGGATTGAATTTAGAGATCTTCTCCTTTTTTATCACCTCTCTAAATATCAAATCTGGATCTAATTTGGAGGACCTTCAAAACTTCTTTTGAATATCAGGTATCATTTCTTGCAGCAGTGCTACCTTCTTCCTTTCTCGTCATCTTTCTCTTGCCTGGATCGCACCAAACTGGAGCCTAAATCCCCTTGGGCATGGATAAGAGAGAGAGGACCTAAAGATGGCATGGAGGAGGGAGAAGGGCAGCCTTGTGGCATCGACTATGGGAGAGATTTTTCAAAGCTAGACATAGATAGGGTTTATATAGACCCTACTGCGCCATGCAGTGTCACATCATCCCGACCAATCACGTCGCTTTGTAAAATCAGATCTAAATCTAATTGGTGGGATGACATCACCTAATCCAATCAGATGAGAGTCCCTCTCCAACACCCTTAGGTGGTGCCAAGACTGATCAAAGTAGAGTCCCTTTGCGCCACCTAAGTTGATTCCAAGAAGCAACCTGGAGTCCCATCTATATGGGACTCCAAGCATCCTTATCCTTGGGTGCATGCCATCCTAGGCATGCGCCCCTCCTTTCCATTTTTTAGTAAGGAGAAAAATCTCTATCTACTCTCCTATGGGTGCATGACACATGAGCAGATGTCTAAGTATCAAAGATCAATGTTTGACCAAAGTCAAAAGACAAGAATTAGCAGGTGATAGAAAATGGCAGGTGTTGTCTCTAATTTATCTCATAAATTAAGACAATCTTTTTTTGATTGGGACAAGCTCCAGTCAGACCAAGTAAAGGTACTTGAGTGAGCACAAATACATTTGGCTCTACGACTTTTAATGATTGTAGAAAGAGAATGTTAGGCTCAATTGTTTGCTAGCACGATTTTTTTAAACCTAATTGAATCTAATTCAAATCAATTGAACTGAGTTAGTCCAATTGATGATATCCAAATCTAAACCTTTGTTTATGTGATCCAGTTAGGTTCAGTTCTATATGGTAATGGGATATGTCGTGATCTCTATTATCGATATCATCAAAATACCTTTCGATGGATCATAATTTTTCTGATTCAGACAATTAGAATGATCGATAATTCAAATCATTCTAATTGCTCCCAAAATCCACCAGTGACACCTAGCAGTATATGGTGGCAATCCATTAAAACTAAAAATGAACCTCTTGGTGTAGCTACCTATGTGATTAAGTTCTTCTACCTTAAGCCCTGATCAGATTAGGGTTAAGGTAAACTCGTCAAACCCTAATTTCTATCATATGATTTAATCATTTGATTCAAGTCTGATGTGAAAACCTTAATAGAAACTCTTTCTATTATTTCACTCTATCATGGCCATGGGCTTATGGACTTAATTCTCATAATCATCATAAGGCTGCTCCTTATCTATCGAGGTAGATAGATTTCTTCTTGGTACAATCCAATTTCTATAATGAACATGCTATAGCCAACATACACCTTAAGATTCTGAATGGCTAGGAGATCGAGTCATGGTGTAGTCAAACTATAACACCCTCAAGGTGAACTACCGATGCACCTCAGGTCAAAGAACCAGATACACCACTGCAGCTTCGAGCTAGTCATTGACGAGAAGGTAGACTTTCTCATGACTGCTCGAGGTGGTCACGCTCAGTGCCCTCGTTCTCTAATGAGTATCTGTACTCTCACTCCGATGTCTCTACACCATAGACTCAAGACTCATCTACTATAAAAAAGCGATTATACATCAATCTTTCAGATCAATCACCATCCTCATGATGATCCTATGGTCAGGAGCATTTTATGAGTTAATAATAAAAATTCTTGTCTTAAATTTTCAACTCTTGAAAATAAGAATTATCATTACCATTAACTCAAAGGATGTATCACAGATACTAAATATACATTATGATAGAAAATAACTCATTTTATTATTTATAGTCAAAATTATAATTTTATCCTTAGAAGTGTATAACAAGTATGAGCCAATTCTGGCTTCTAGGGCATACATATCTAACAAACTCCCACTTGACTTAAAGCCAATTGGCTACAAATCTAAGTTCCATCTTTTCAAGGTGGGCTTCGATCTTCTACTGATCTAATGGCTTTATAAATGGGTCCACCGTATTTTCTGCAGAGTCGACTCTCTTGACTTTGATGTAACCCTTCTTAAAGTAATCACGGATGAGGTGGTATCGCCGCTCGATGTACTTGGACTTTTGGTGAGACCTCGGCTCCTTAGCAAGGGCTATGGCACCATTATTATCACAATATAGAGGAATGGCATCTGATAGCATCACTCCAATCTCTGCGACAAACTTCTTGTACCAGAATACCTTCTTCGCAGCTTCTAACTTAGCGATGTATTCTACTTCATGGTGGAATCTACTATCACTGTCTGCTTGGAACTCTTCCAACTATAGCTTCACCATTATACATAAATAGACTCCCAGATGTTGACTTTCGATCATCTACATCGGACATAAAATTCAAGTTGTATATCCCTGGACTTGGAGTTCTCCATTACCAAAAATCAACAACATATCCTTAGTTCTTCTCAAGTACTTAAGGATACATTTCACAGAAGTCTAGTATTTTTCATCTAGATTCGACTGATATCTGCTCGTGACACTCACAGTATAGGCTATATCAGGTCGTGTATATAACATGGCATACATGAGGCTCCTTATTGCTGTAGCATAAGGGATCTTGCTCATGCATTCTATTTTCTCAGGTGTGCTAGGGTACATCTTCTTGGAAAGATGAATGCCATGTCTGAAGGGTACCAAACCCTTCTTAGAGTTTTCCATGCTAAACCTTTTTAGCACTTCCTCTATGTACATTTTCTATGAAAGTCCTAGCATCCTATTCGGTCTATCTCTATAGACCTTAATTTTTTGAATAAAAGATGCTTCTCCTAGATCTTTCATGGAGAATTCTTTAGATAACCATATTTTAACTGTGGTCAACATGGAAATATCATTTTCAATAAGGAGGATATCATCCATGTACAATATGAGGAAGACAACAGCGCTCCCACTGATCTTTTTGAAAATACATGATTCCTCCTCGTTCTTGATGAAATCAAATAATTTGATCACATCATTAAAATGAGTATTCCAGCTTCAAGATGCTTGCTTAAGTTCATATATGAACCTTTGCAGCTTACATACCTTGTGATCAGTATCACTGGATGTGAAACCTAACGGCTGTTTCATATAGATATATTTCTCAAGATATCCATTTAAGAATGCTATTTTTATGTCCATTTGCCATATTTCATAATAAAAATAGGTTGCAATAGCAAGCAATATGCGAATAAATTTTAGCATAGCTATTGGCAAAAAGGTATCATGATAGTCAATGCCTTCGTATTGACTATATCCTTTTGCCACTAATCTAGCTTTAAATGTCTCCATATTTTTATCTGCACCAATCTTTCTCTTGTAGATCCATTTACATCTAATAGGTACTATACCTTTTGGTGGATCTACCAAGGTCTAGACTTGGTTTAAGTGCATCGAGTCAATTTTTGACTTTATTGCCTCTAACCATTTCTCGGAGTCGATATCCGATATTGTCTCGTTATAGGTTTTAGGATCATCACCATGAACCCCATTACCTACGAAGAATATTTTCTCTATTTCCTTTAAAATAGTACCTAAGTACCTTTCAAGGGGATGAAAAATTCTTTCTGATCTATGAGGTGGAGGAGGTAGTGATTGTATTGGCTCAACCTGATTTGGTTCCATTTGATCCTTAGCTCATTGCTCTTGTGAGACTTTCTCATCGAGCTTGATCTGCTTTCCAATGCCGCTATCTTGAATAAATTATTTTTTAAGAAAGATGACATGTCGACTCACAATCACATTATGATCTTTTGGAATGTAGAAATAATATCCTAACGACTCTTTAGGATATCCTATAAATCGAGCTCTAAAGGACCTAAAGTCTAACTTATCCGCTTGTTGTCTTTTGACATAAGTCGGACAATCCTAAATTCTGAGATGACTCAGACTTGATTTTTTACCATGTTATATCTCATACGATGTGGTAGGAATGGTTTTAGAAGGAACCCTATTCAGTAAGTATATTGTAGTTAACAAACCGTGTCCCCAAAAAAATTAGGGAGGTCTATGAAGCTCATCATGGATTGGACCATATCTAATAGGATCTGATTTTTCTATTCTAAAATTTTATTGAGTTGAGGTATTCCAGGTAGAGTCCATTGAGAGATTATGCCATTTTTCTTGAGATAGTCTAGAAATTTCTGACTAAGGTATTCACCTCCTCGATCTGATTGAAGAATCTTAATGAATTTTTCAGTTTGCTTTTCTACTTTATGTCTGAATTTTTTGAACTTTTCAAAAGCTTCAGATTTGTATCTCATAAGATACACATACCCATACCTAGATAAATCATCAGTAAAGATTATGAAGTAGATAAAGTCGCCTCTAACTAGCACATCAAATGGGCCGCACATATCAGTATATACTAGGGTAAGAAGATCCATGGCTCTTTCCCCATGTCCTACAAAAGAAAGTTTAGTCATTTTGCCATGAAGACAAGATTCACAAATTGGATATGACTCGAAAGTCAACAGACTCAATAGTCTGATTTTCTCTAATTTATTAATCCAATTTTCTACTACATGACCTAGTCTTAGGTGCTATAGATACCTATCATTTGGACTATCCCTAGGTTGTTTCATGGCATTCATATTTTGCTCGATATTAAAAATAAATACATCAATATGTAACTGGTAAAGACTATTAATAAAGAAACCACTTGCAATTTTATTTCTCTCATAAAGAATGTTACAATAGTTCTTAAGGAAACTAATTACATAGCCTTCTAGTGCTAGACATGAAATAGAAATCAAATTTCTGCTTACTATAGGCACATAATAACAGTCTTTTAATACTAAGTCTAAATCAGATGGTAGTCGAAGATGATATATTTCCATGACCACAGCAGCAACTCTTGCTCCATTTTTGATGCGTAGGATCATGTTACTATCCCTTAGCCTCCTGCTATCCTCAAGATCCTACATGGAAGTGCACAAATGAGCACTAAAATCAGAGTGAAGCACCCAACTGGATGCAGAAAAAATCATAAGGTTAGACTCAATAACAAGCATATCTCCAGAAGGACCTGCCTCCTTATTCTTCAGGATGGCCAGATAAGTAGGGCAGTTTCACTTTCAATGGCCGTCAGTGTTGCAATGGAAACACTTTTCTTTGTTAGCGACCTTCTTCTTCAGCTCTGCCTTTTTCTTCTTTCCTCCTTCCATCTTCTACTTTTTCACAGACTTCTTATTCTTTCTAAAAGATTTTCTCTTAGAAGAAGTTCGTTCCATACCAAGCACCGAGCCTTTAGAACTTTTCATAGAAAGCTCAGCAGTAACCAGTATGTTCATAAATTCGGCCAGAGAATTTTAAAGTTTATGCATATGATAGTTCATGATGAACTGCCTATATGCATCAGTCAAAGATTGCAGAATTATATCATTCTATAGATCTAGGTCCAACTTCATTTCGAGCTTCTCAAGCTCTTCTAAATCGTTGATTATCATGAGATAATGATCTTGGACTGACTGGCCATTATGCATTTTAGCCTTGAATAGTCGTTTAGTGATTTGATACTTGACTGTGCGACTCTGTTCATCAAACATCTCTTATAGGTGAGCCAACATTTAGCGGGCAGTCTTGATATCTTCATGTTGGCACTGAAGCTCATCAGACATCAAGCCCAACATATAGTATTTGGCCTTGTTATCTTCATCCATCCATTTTTTAAGAAATGCTCTCTATTCAGCGGATGGACGAGCTAGTAAGGTGTTCTGGTCCAATACATGAGTTAACTTCTCAGAACTCAAAATGATTTTGAAGTTTCGAAGCCAATCTTTATAATTTGGTCCGATCAGTCTATGGGTGTCCAGGATACGTGCTAGTGGATTGGATGCAGACATTTTCCTTTAGAGAGTCAAAGTTTCTAATTAGATATTGTAATTAAGACTTAACCAATTTATTTAGAAATTTTATTTTTAAACAAATTAGCTTCCATTATTTTTTTGGATTCCTATCCTTCCTCTGTAGAGATGCAAAAATCTTCATAATTAATGATTTCTAGTGGGTGGTGCGGTCCCACCAACTGACTCATCACCTCACCCAACAGTTATTGGTGATGGGTTAGCCAATGAGTGAACAACTCTTGTTCAATAATTCTTTAATCATGGTGCACCGAAACTTGATCTCTAATTCATGAATCTCATCGTGTCCGAAATATTGATTCACTTCTTAGTTAAGTCAGACCCACCATTTACATAGGTTGGATTTCTAATTGAGTCTCTCACCATATTCGGAATATTGAGCCCAATCCATCCTCCAGCTCATAGCATCCAATGCCTAATAGATATGATTGCATCTTTTTAGTGCAACTGAACTACTGTAACTAGCTGAGAACAATCAACCTTGGGAAGGGCCCGCACATCTATAATGGTGAAAGATCTTAGACTTAATCTTTTCTTAGAAAGATTTGATTTAGATCTCATTAAACTAGACTTGACATAGTCATAACCATTATGACTAACCTAGTGACATGGGTTAGCTTAGATTATTGGCCACCTTAGATTAGAACTGAGCCAACAAATATGGCCAGGTAAGCGAGATCAGTGGAAGGAATATGCCATTAACTCGACAAGAACGTATTCGAGCTGCGTAGCTTCTAATTAAAAATCAGTCGATCGTATCTGCCAAACTTATCTTAGACACCAAATTATTGAGCCAGAACCAATCGGATTAGCCTACAATCCAGACTCTAACTACTGAGCCTAATTAGGTCTTAGCTTGATCGATCATTTACGTGACTCAATTTTGATCCAGACTTAATCCGATTAGGTTGGTCAATTTAAGTACTGTTGATCCCATCTAACCAACTCTTGGTTTGATTTGATCAATCACTTAACCTAATTGAGCTACCCAAGCCTGAACTCAACTTTATGAATATGTCTTATATCTTAAATTCTTAATTTTAGACCTAACATATTTCATAATCTTAATTCTTAATTAAGTTTAGGGTTCACAAACAAAATATGTAAATAAAATTTTAGGATTTTAGGATCTAGGGTTTTGTAGAAAATAAGTTCTTGATTTCTGATTAAAGACGAACGCACAGCACCCCTACACATCATAAAAACACTCCATCAAATGGGAGAAGAGGGCATTTAAATCCTACTTTATTCTTATGATTGGATGGCCAAGGGGAATGCCTTAATAAAAAATATAAGACTACAAAACTAGTTAGATCTACATCATATATCTCATATATAAAAATTGATCTAACTATAAACATATTTTGCATACATCTCATGTATCATATCATGCATATTTTTAGATCTAAATTATCTCATAATTATCTAAAAAATTAAATTTAAATTGATCATATTAAAATAAATTTTATTCTAGATAATTATGTAGAACTATTCTATAACTAGTCTAAACATGCATTCATCATATCTCATATGATCCAAAAATTAAATAATTTTATTTACTATTTTTTAGATCTTATTATAATATTTATAACATTAAAAAATAATAAATAAATTAATCTAAAATTATAACTTAATTAAATTAAATTATGATCATGCAAGACTATGTATAGAATAATTTTATTTTACAACTAGTCATGCATCTTATAAAACTTAGATCTAAATTATTTAATTTTAATTTTTTTAATTTTAGATCTAATCATATTTTATGTGATATCTAAAATCATCTAATTATTAAATTAAAAATAAATTTAAATTAGATCTAAATAATTTAAGACAACCTGGCTCTGATATCAGTTGAAGAAAAAATCTTGATTTTTTGGATCAAATTCGTTCAGATCTAGATTGGGTCAAGAGAGATATTTTAAAAATTTTTATTTTGAATCCAAATCAAATCTGAAATATTTTAGATCTAATTTTATAGATCTAATAAAATAAAATAAAAGTAAATTAAATCTGATTTAATTTTATAATTTTTGTTGGATAATCAGATTATCGTATGATGATCCTACTGATTGCCTGAGGTTCTGGATCTAGCCACGCAAATGCCTAGCCTCTACCGATATCCACTTAGACTGGATCTGAAGATCTTCTCCTTCTTTATCATCTTTCTAAATATTAGATCTGGATTTGATGTGGAGGATCTTTAAAACTCCTTTTGAAGATCAGATATCGTCTCTTGTAGTAGTGCTGCCTTCTTTCTTTCACGTCATCTTTCTCTTGTCTGGATCACACCAAATTGGAGCCCAAATCTCCTTGGGCGTGGAGAGGAGAGACAGAACCTAAAGATGGCATGGAGGAGGGAGAGGGACAGCCTTGTAGCATCGACTATGGGAGAGATTCTTCAAAGCTAGGCGCAGATAGGGTTTATATAGACCCTATTGTGCCATGCAGTGCCACATCATCCCGATCAATCACGTCACTTCATGCAATCAAATCTAAATTTGATTGATAGGATGACATTACTTGATCCAATCAGATAAGAGCCCCTCTCCAACATCCTTAGGTGGTGCCAAGATTGGTCAAAGTAGAGTCCTTTTGCACCATCTAAGTTGATTCCAAGAAGCAACATGGAGTCCCATCTATATGGGACTCCAGGCATTCCTATCCTTAAGCGCATGCCTCCCTAGGCATGCACCCCCTCCTTTCCATTTTCTAGCAAGGGGACAAGTCCCTATCTTCTCACCTATGGGTGCATGACACATGGGCAGATGTCCAAGTGTCAAAGGTCAACTTTGACCAAAGTCAAAAGATAAGAATTAGACGGTGACGAAAAATGATAGGTATTGTCTTCAATTTATCTCATAAATTAAAATAACCCTTTTCTAACCTAGACAAACTCTAGTCAGATCAAGTAAAGGTACCTGAGTGAGCACAAACATATTTAGCTCAGTCGAGATGACTTTTAATGATTATAGAAGGAGAATGTTAGGCTCAATCGTGTGCTAGCATGATTTTCTTGAACCTAATTGAATCTAATTCAAATCAATTAAACTGAGTTAGTCTAATTGATGATATCCAGATCTAAATTTTTGTTTGTGTGATCTAGTTAGATTCAGTTCTGTATGGTAATGGGATATATCATGATCTCTATCATCGACATCATCGAAATACCTTTTGATGGATCAAAACTTTTTTGATTCAGAAAATTAGAATGATCGATCATTCAAATCATTCTAATTGCTCCTAAAATCTACTAATGACACCTAGCAGTATATGATGGTAATCCATCAAAACTAAAAATAAACCTCTTGGTGCAGCTACCTGTGTGATTAAGTTCTTCTATCTTGAGCCCCGATCAGATTAGGGTTAAGATGAACTCGTCAAATCCTAATTTTTGTCATATGATTTAATCATTTGATTCAAGTTCGATTTGAAAACCTTAATAGAAACTCTTTCTATTATTTCACTCTGCCATGGCCATGGATTTATGGACTTGATTCTCATGATCATCATAGGACTGCTTCTCATCTATCGAGGTAGATAGATTCCTTCTTGGTGCAATCCAATTCTATAATGAATATACTATAGCCAACATACACCTCAAGATTTCGAATGGCTAGGAGATCGAGTCATGGTGTAGTCAAACTATAACATCCTCAAGGTGAACTACCGATGCACCTCAGGTCAAAAAATTAGATACATCACTATGCTTCGAGCTAGTCATTGACGAGAAGGTAGACTTTCTTATGACTGCTCGAGGTAGTCACGCTCAGTGCTCTCGTTCTCTAACGAGTATCTGTACTCTCACTTCGATGTCTCTACATCATAGACTCAAGACTCATCTACTATAAAGAAGCGATTGTACACCAACCTCCCAGATCAATCACCATTCTCATGATGATCCTACGGTCAGAAGCATTTTATGAGTTAATAATGAAAATTCTTATCTTAAATTTTTAACTTTTGAAAATAAGAATTATCGTTTCCATTAACTCAAGGGATGTATCACAGACACTAAATACACATTATGATAGAAAAAAATCTATTTTATTATTATAGTCAAAATTATAATTTTGCCCTTAGAAGTGTATAATAAGTGTCAGCCAATTCTGACTTCTAGGGCACACATATCTAACATTTAGAGCATTCTACTATAGAGAATGTCTCTGATGGGATATAGGTATAAGTATCCCTTAGACCTGAGATCACCTTAGTGACTTGCAAGCAACTCACTATGCTTTGGTACTGGACTAACTAAATTTTTAATTCAGCAATGGAAGACTTTTGGGCATAGTCAAGTACTTACGAAGTTAGTGTGTGATCAAGATAGAATTGACCACTCCAAGAGTTGGAGAAGAATGTATCACTATATTTCAATATAGTAAAATCTTGGCCAGGATAATCCATCAGATGGATTTGATATTTTAAAATATAATGTGGATAATCTGATCAGAGTTGACAGTTGAACTCTAAGGTATCCTACGAGCATTATGGTCAAGGGGATGAATTATATGGAAACTATATTCGCATGGGTTCTAAGAATGGTGTTCTAAACCTTTCGACCTATCCGACCATCGGGTATCATTGCTAGATGGTCACTTTAATTAGTATAAAAATTTATTTCTATGCTATCGGCTTAGGTTCGAACTTATGAGGTCACACACATCAGAGTTCATATTTTGATTGGATGGTTGATCAGCGATTTAGAATCATTTTAGGGTTAAATGATCAATACGATTGATGTTTGACCTAGTGCAAGTATTGCAGGAGAATCGTTAATAATTTGATTGCTAATTAATTTAATTTGATTAAACCAGAAGGCTAAGATTAAGTCTAATTAAATATAATTTAATTAGATTTGATTTAGACTTAATTGGATCAAGTCTAATTGATTTATTGGATAAGCCAAGTGCAAGGAAGAACTAGTCCTAGTCTAACTAGGACTCAGATTAATCTATTTTTTTAATTTGATTAAAAAATAAATTAGAATTAAATCTAATTTAATTAAGTCCTTAAATGGGTTAGGTTCTTATTTAATTGGGTTAGTTTAATTTTAATTTTATTTAATTAAAAGATCTTATTTGACCAAGTCAAAATAGGAGTTCTAGTGTGACTAGGACTCCCTATCACTTGTACCACTTAATCCTCACGCCCCATGCCCTTTTTGTTTTATTTCTTACATGAAAATTCTCCACTCCTATGGCTTCTCACATCCTCTTTCTCTCCTCCTTTTCTCATAAGGCAATTTGTTGAAAGACCAAGTCAAAAGAGAAGTTAGTTTTGTTTAGGATTCTATGAGATAGAATCCTTGTTGACCAAAACACCTTCCCTTAAGTGCTGCCCCCTCTTTTAATTAATTATTCTCTTATTCTATGAAAATAATCTTTTTTTTTATGTACCCTTTCTTGCTGGTCCATGCCAATAATTATGGAGGACTTTCCATATTTGGACATTCCTAGTCTAGAATTTTGATCTCACTTGGACTCTTCTTTTTCTCCATTTATTGGATGAATTTTATTCTAATTTTTTCATAAAATATAGAGCTTTGGGAGAAGTTTGAGGTGTAAAAAAATCAAAGAAAGAGGATCCTTGGGCGTAGGGGTTCCATAGGCACCAAACTAGATGTCTAGGTGAGAGAAAAGAGAAGAAGAAGAGGGTCTTCTTCTAGGACTATTTTATTTTTAATCTCTCATTTTTTTTGAGTTTTTTTTAAAAGAGTCTCAGATCAGTAAACTCTCATCTTTCTTCTTATATTTTGGAGAGTCCAAATTTTGAAGAAGGAAGCATCGGATCGACCGTCGAAGAAGGATCAGCATAGTACTAGCATGCTGTGCTGATTTTCTGCATCAGACTTTAGATTAGAGATCGTAGGCTCGTATGGACGACTCCTAGAGATCGGATGCGTATGCGGCTTGTGACTTCATCCTCAAGTCTGGATCAGTAAGCTAGAACGTCTAACTTGCTCAGATAATAGATATGATTTATAAACTTCATACCTATAATTGATGTAGTATAGATCTAGGTTGATTTGATAAACCTTTTCTTTCTTATTTGATTTTAATTTTTGATTTAATATCATACCTTGATCATATAATAGATTTAAGATCTAAGTATTATATATTTATTTAAATAAATATTTAATTTATTTAAGTCTTTCGCTGTAAGATCTTGAAAAATTTTAAGATCTACCTGTAAAATCCTAGATCTGGTTCCTTCACACAAAAGGTGTAGAGAGCAGTTGCGCAAGATGTGGTAGGTGGAGAAGAGTTAGTGATTATTAATAAGATAATAATATTTAATTAATAATATTTATTAAATAAATAATAATATTTTATTAATATTCAAATAATAATAATTTTTTATTATTGCAAATAATATATTATTATTATTATTACTAAAGTAATATTTTATTATTTTTATTAAAATAATAACATTTTGATTTCCCCTTCCCCCTAGCCCCCCTCATTTTGTTTTATTATTTTATTAGTAATAACATATTATTTAACAATAATATTTTTCTAAAATAATATTCTATTATTAATTTTTTAAAAAATAATTTTTTAGAAAATAATATGTTATTATACAAATAATTTTTTTAAATTAATAAAAAAATTATTTATATAATAACATTATTTGTATAATAAGAAAATAATAAAACATTATTTGTATAATAATATTATTTGAAAATAATATTTTTTAATGATAATAAAATATTATTTATATAATAATATTATTATATAAATAATAAAAATATATATAAATTTATTTGAAAATAATATTTTTTAAATATTATTTTACTATTAGTTTTCAAAAAGTATTTTTTAAAAAATAATATATTATTGTATAAATAGTATTTTTAAAAATAATAAAACATTATTTAAATTAATAATAATAAAATATTATTTATATAATAATAAAATAATAAAATATTATTTGGATAATAACATTATTCAAAAATACTATTTTTCAAAAATACTATTATATTATTAATTTTTTTAAAAATAATTTTTTAAAAATAATATGTTATTATACAAATAGTATTTTTAAATTATTAATAAAAATATTATTTTTTCTTTTTTCTTCCCTTTTTCAAATAATAAAATAATATTTTATTATAAATCAAACAATAATATTTACTATTAATAAAAATAATAATATTTTATCATTAATAAAATAATAATATTTTATTATTTAAATTATTAATAATAATTAAAAAAATAATATTTTTTCTTTCTTGCCCTAATGTTATTTCATTTTTCCCCCTCCCTTTCCTTCCTCTTGCAGCCCACCAGCGCCTTGCCCCTGCCACCCCGATGATCCATCTTCACCTTATGAGGCCTAGGCCGTGGCCCTACCCTGGCCCACAATCATCCATGCTGCACTCACCATCGTGGCTTCATTTGGCTCTGTGTAACCACCAAACCTGCTCCCCTCCCCTCCCTCAGCCCCATCGAACCCGAGTTCGTCGGCTCTAGCGGCCGCCAACCCCCCTCTCCTCCCCTCCCTAGCCTTGAGCACCTTCCGCACCTCGTGCGACTGCCCATTGCACCCTCTACGAGCTGGTGCTGCCCACCGTCCCCCCTCCCCCTCCCCTCCCCGGCTCCAAGTTCCTCTTGCACCCGACATCGCCGCCGCCCCTCCCCTTCCCTCCTTCGGCCTCGGCGAACCCAAGTCCTCATGGCTTTATTCAAACACTTGTGACCACTCGTGCTCTCCATCCATGCTCTTTGATAGAGTGGATTGAAAAAAAAAAAAAGGCCAGCTGCGCGATGTGTGAGAGTAGGAAGAAAAGAGAGAAAACGCATATTGAAGATGTGATTTCACCTGAAATCGTATCATTTACATGCAATTTTATTTTTTATTTTATTCTACTTTTGGGATGCCATCTCAGCTTTAAATTGCATGTTGAACATACAATTTCAAGCCAAAATCACATGTTTCGGCCACACCACCGCCACCTCACCACAACTAAGATAGTTTTGAAAATAAATTTAAAAATATGATATTTTTGAAATTAATTATTTAAAAATAATATTTAAAAAATCCTTTTCCTTTTCTTTTTTTTTTTTTGCTTGTTTGTTTTGTCAGAATGAGGCTGGAATTATGTACAATCTATGCTCTTCATAACCCCATTACTGTAATGTGGATCAAGGAATATGTTCATGCTGGAGGTCTGATGGAAGTTGTTGCTTGTAGATATTAAATTTAATAACATAACACAAGTATGTTAAAGGTCATCAATGAGACATGGTAAAGAAGTAGAATTGATGACCAAGGTAGTTTTTGCTTGTCTTTGACCTGTGATCCATATTCTGTTTGTGGAAATTGCCTATTTTTAATATGATTCCAAGCTCTCTCTTTCTTTTTCCCAGAAAGTAATTTCTTTTTTTTCCCTATATGGGGCTATTTTTAGTGTGATAGTCCTGCTCATATAATGCAAGTGATTTTGTCAGAAATTTATTTAAAAATGATTCCGTATATGTAATTCTCTGGATTATATATCGTCTTCAAAGTTTTTCTTTTTCTTTTTTTTTTTTTCTCTTTTTTTGCAGTGTTACCTTTCTAGCTATCAACTTTTTTGTCTGTCTTTTGTCTTTGCCCTCTTTTCCCCCCACTTTGCATCTTTTATCTAGTATAAAGAGAAGCAATTCATATAAGAATTTCCAGTTTACCATAGTTTTGAATTTTGTCGGGGTCTAAATTAGTTAACTAATTCAGCTCTATCTACTTTTGGCCTTTTACCCGAAGGAATAAAAACAAGGTGAATTGCAACTCAGCAAATAATATCATTTATTTATGATAACCAAATAAATAACGTGGACAGACTGAGAGGTAGCTTTCTAACTGAGGCAACTTAATTTGAACTCTAACGACACTTTTTTATATAACTTAACCGAGACATTAACAACTGGTATCCTTTGACCCACAAGCTCCTGGCTTAGTAACTTTTCTGTTGCCAATCCACATCATACAGAACAAATTGGTTAGTAAAAGGTTACCTATGAGAGTACTTCGTGGTTTTCTACCAAGTTTCTTATCCAAAGGAAAGGAAAGAAAAAGAAAAGAAAAGAAAAGTTTACTAAAAAGGCGTTCTGTTTTGAGTAATGTGGTTCTCTCTTGGTTAATGCTAATAATGGTGATCCTCTCTTGTTATACTGGCTTGGATAACCAAGTATTGTTTACAACATGCCCCATCGCCTGACATATGAGCTCATGTTAAATACTAAATGATGTAATTATTGACTGTTTTTGCCTTAACCTTAACGCTTGTATGTCACAGGGAGAGTTGCCTGCCATGTCCTATGGTTAGTCTCATTTCTCCAGTTATCTATTTCAGATCTTACAGTTGAACTTAGTTATATGGAAGGATAAATGACTAAGGCATCAATTAGACGATCATATGCATGATACATATATTTGTTTCATTTTCATATAATTGAAATAAGTGATCGCTTAAGAATCATATCAAAAAAGTTATTGGGGATAAACACCGCTTCCACCGAAGTTTAGTCTGATGCTTAGCATAATGTAACTAGCAATCATGGAAGATCTTCGATTGAAAATTCTCCCTCCAATAGCTGAACCCTAGTCGAACTCCTCCAGCGGTCGAACTCAAGCCGAACTCCTCCAACGACCGAACCCCAGCCGAACTCCTTCAGTAGCCGAACTCCTCTATCGGCCGAACCCCAGCCGAACCCTCCAGCGGCCGAACTTCTTTCGGACTTCAGTCAAACTCCTTCCAGATTTCTCCTACAGTCGGATTCTTCCAAGAGTCGAACTCCTTCCGGACTTCTCCTTCAGTCGGATTCCTCAAGAAGTCGAACTCCTTCCGAATTTCTTCTTTAGTCGGATTTCTCCATCGACCAAATCTCTTTCGGACTTCTTTTTCAGTTGGATTTCTTCAGGAGCCGAACTCCTTTCGGACTTCTCCTTTAGTCAGATTCCTTAAGGAGCCAAACTCCTTTCGGACTCCTCCTTCAGTCGGATTCCTCTAGGAGCCGAACTCCTTCCGAACTTCTCTTTCAGTCGGATTCCTTCAGGAGTTCGGATTCTT
Organism: Cocos nucifera; assembly: GCA_006176705.1. Lineage (NCBI taxonomy): Eukaryota > Viridiplantae > Streptophyta > Magnoliopsida > Arecales > Arecaceae > Cocos > Cocos nucifera. Next base: position 858,791 of record QRFJ01000393.1, on the reverse strand, counting down.
CCAAGAGCCGAACTCCTTTCGAACTTCTTCTTTAGTCGGATTTCTCCACCAGCCAGACCCCTCCTAGACTTCTCCATCAGTCGAACTCCATCCGAATTCCTCCAATGGATTACTTCAAGATTTCAACTAGCATTCCTTCCAGATGATCCCCTCTAGCCGTATTTCCTTTAGGAGTCCGAACTCCTCTAGAATTGATGTATGTCAAAGCTCTTCACTAACCAACACCTGCTTCCTCCGAACTTCGACTATTAAATCTCAATGAGCGGCCACATCACGGCAATGAACATCTCTCTCCATAACAAACTCCACGTGGCTGCAAGTAGCCCACTATCGAATAGATATTGATAGATTTTATAGTAGAATGTATCATTTCAGATGATGTCAAGCTTGAACAGAATGAGATCGGCACTCTGTTGTCGCAACCGAGCCTCTCCGAAGAGAGTGCCGACCTTTTTAAAGGTTTTTGGACCTTATACGTGGATAGTTCGTCCAACTCTGCTAAAACAGGTATGGAGTTAGTCTTAGTCAGCCCCGAGGAAGTCGTTGCCAAGTATGCACTATGCTTCAAATTTTTTGAAACTAATAATGAGGCCGAATATGAAGCGCTGATCGTCAGATTAAAAATAGTAAGAGAGTTAAAAGTAGATCAGCTTCAAGTCTACAGTGATTTTCAATTAGTGGTCGGCCAAGTTAGTAGAAACTATGAAGCACGGAAGGAAAGTATGATGAAATACCTTAAGAAAGTAAAGGATTTGACTCTGGCCTTTGACAGTTTTGACATTCGATAGATTTCGAAGGTAGAAAATACAAGAGCCAACCTTCTCTCTAAATTGATCACTTCAGTCTCAGCCGAACTATCCAAAGAGGTATTTTTCAAAACTCTAAAATGCCCAAGCTCGAAGGAATCACAGTTCGTTATGCAGACGGAGCTCGAGCTGAGCTAGATTGATCCGTTAGTTGCCTATCTTAAAGAGAGAATTCTTCCTCATGATCCGAACGAAGCTCGAAAACTTAAGAATCAAGCCTTTCGGTATGTTTTGTATGAAGGCAAGTTGTATAAGAGGTTGTATTCGCTGCCATTGCTAAGATGTCTTCGACCTTCAGAAGTCGACTTTGTATTATACAAAGTGCATGAAGAAATTTGTGGAACTCATGAAGGAGCCAGGTTCCTATCATAAAAACTACTTCGGTAAGGGTACTATTGACCGACCTTGTACCACGACTCTATAGAGTATGTCAAGAAATATGATCGCTGTTAGAAGAATGCAAATATACAAAGATAGTCAACCTCTGAGCTTACTCTACTAAGTGCACCTTGGCCATTTGTGCAGTGGAGAATGAATATACTTGACCCTTTTCCGACGGCATCCGAGCAACAGAACTTCCTCCTGGTCGCGATCGACTATTTCACCAAATGGGTCGAAGCCGAACCACTAGCAAAAATTACCGAGGCCAAGGTATAGGACTTCATCTGAAAGTCAATTGTCTGCTGGTTTGATCTATCCCGAACTCTCATAATAGATAACGAATGACAGTTTACTAGGACGAGGTTCATCGAGTTCTGTGAAGATTTAAATATCTTCCATCACTTTACATCGGTAGCTCATCCATAGCAAATAGAAAAGCTGAAGTGACCAATCGGACCCTGCTGCAAGATATCAAGATAAGGCTTGACAAAGCAAGAAGGGCCTGGGTGGATGAACTCTACCACATCCTCTGGGCATACCGAACTACTCAAAGGCTATCGAGTGAAAAAACATCATTCATCTTGGCCTTTGGAATGGAGGCCTTCATACCAATCGAGCTTAAACCCCCATCAACATGGGTTATGGCCTTTAATGTGCAGCATAACCCACAGGATCTTAGAGTCAACCTCGATCTGTTGGAAGAAAAAAGAGAGGTAGCCCAGGTTTGGATGGTGGCCTACAGACGAAGGATGGTCCGATACTATAACTCCAGAGTTAGAAGAAAAATGTTCAGAGTGGGGGACTTAGTGCTTCGACGAGCCACCATCTCTCAACCTTAGAGGTAGGAGAAGCTTGCCCCAAATTAGAAAGGCCCGTATGAAGTGGTGGAGGTCGTCCGACCTGAAACTTATCATCTAAAGAAGCTCGGAGGAACAATGCTCCTGCAACCTTGAAACTTAACAAATCTGAGGATGTACTACCAGTAATTTTTCTTCAATAAAACTTCTTCATTTTAATATTATTGTTTCTTGGTGTAAAAACTATGCGATGACAGAAAAGAAGCAATCAATAGTGGCTATATTAGAAACAGGAGGAGAACCTTGTCCTAACATGAGCAAAATCGAAGGCCTCATTCATTTTAGACGAGATGAGGGGAGAGGCCCCAACAATGGCTCTAATGTGCCCCTACAGTCCATTAAGAATAGTAGGAGAACCTCATCCTAACTCCTTAACGTGAGTAAAGTCGAAGGCCTTGTTCATTTTAGACGAGATGAGGGAGAGGCTCCGATAATGGCCTAATGTGCCCCTACAGTCCGTTAGAAATAGGGAGAACCTCATCCTAACAAGAAATCAAAGGCATCGTTCTTTTAGACGATGAAGGAGAGGCTCTGACAACGACCCTTATATGCCTCCAAGTTCGTTGGAATAGGAGGAGAACCTCATCCTAACGTGAGCAAAGTCCAAGACCTCGTTCATTTTAGACGAGATGAGGGAGAGTCCCCTGACAACGGCCCTTATATTCTGCAGTCCGTTAGAAATAAAGAGAACCTCATCTTAACATAAGTAAAGTGAAAACCTCATTCATTTTAGACGGAATGGAAAGAGAGACCCTGACAATGGCCCTTATGTGCCCCCACAGTCCGTTAGGAATAGGAAGAGAACCTCATCCTAACGTGAGCAAAGTTGAAGGCCTCATTCATTTTAGATGAGGTGAGAGGAGAGGCTCCGACAATAATCCTAAATACACCCCTACAGCCTATTAGGAATAGGAGGAGAACCTCATCCTAGCATGAGCAAAGGTCGGAACACCGTAGACTAAAGACGTGGAGAAGAAAGAAGCTCGGTGGAGAATTCTTACATGTGCTTTTCCACGATAACCTGACTACGTCAAATGCGAAAGGCAGAAACTTATCCTAGTTTGCAAGAGAAATTCTAGCTCGACGTCCACAACAAGTCCAGCATCCACAACGAGCTCGATGTCTGCAACAAGCAGCAAGCGCGGAAACCCAAGACCAGAATTCTCTTTCGAGCTTCAACTTCAACATCAATCTTGGCTGGAGATAAGATCTCTCCCGAGCTTCAACTACAATGTTAGTAAGAGATAAGATTTTCTTCAACCTCGGTTGGAGATAAGATCTTCCTTGAGCTTCAACTTCAACGTCAACCTTGGTTGGAGATAAGATCTCCTCCGAGCTTTAACTGCAACGTCAGTAGGAGATAAGATCTCCTTCAACCTCGGCTGGAGATAAGATTTCTCCTGAGATTCAACTGCAACGTCAGTAGGAGATAAGATCTTCTTCAACCTCGGCTGAGATAAGATCTCCCCTGAGGATTCAATACAATGTCAGCAGAATAAGATCTCCTTCAACCTGGGCTGGAGATAAGATCTCCCCCGAGCTTCAACTGCAACATCAGTAGGAGATAAAATCTCCTTCAACCTCGGTTGGAGATAAGATCACCCTCGAGCTTCAACTTCAACTTCAACCTCGGCTGGAGATAAGATCTTTCATGAGCTTCAACCCTAATGGATGTAGAGTCCAAAAAAGGACTTCGCCTGTCGCCTTTTTTGTACTTTCTTTCTTCGAATTTCTAACTCAAGAGTGGAGGGACTATTGTTGGGGATAAACTCCACTCCCACCGAAGTCCAGTCTGATGCTTAGCATAATATAATTGACAATCACGGAAGAGCTTTGATAAAAAATTCTCCCTCCAACAGTCGAACCCCAACCGAACTCCTCCAATGGCCGAACCCAAGTCGAACTCCTCCAATGACCAAACCCTAGCCAAACTTCTTCAGTAGCCAAACTCTTCTAGTGGTCGAACCCCAGCTGAATGTTAGATATATGTGCCCTAGAAGCCAGAATTGGCTGACACTTGTAATACACTTCTAGGGGCAAAATTGTAATTTTGATTATAATTAATGAAATGGGTTATTTTCTATCACACCTGTGTATTTAGTGTCTGTGATACATCCTTTGAGTTAATGGTAATGATAATTCATATTTTCAAGAGTTGAAAATTTAAGACATGAATAATCATTATTAACTCATAAACAGCTCCTGACCATAGGATCATCACGAGGATGGTGATTGATCCGGAAGGTTGGTGTACGATCGCTTCTCTTTAGTAGATGAGTCTTGAGTCTACGGTGTGGAGACACCGGAGCGAGAGTACAGGTACTCGTTAGAGAACGAGGGCACTGAGCGTGACCACCTCGAGTAGTCATTAGGGAGTCTACCTTCTCGTCAATGACTGACTCGATGCTGCAGTAGTGTGTCTGGTTCTTTGACCTGAGGATGCATCGGCAGTTCACCTTGAGGGTGTTATAGTTTGACTACACCATTACTCGGTCTCCTAGCCATATGGAACCCTGAGGTGTATGTTGGCTATAGCATGTTCATTGTAGGAACTGGATTGCATCAAGATGGGATCTATCTACCTCGGTGGTAGAGGAGCAGCCCTATGATGATCATGAGAATCAAGTCCAGAAGTCCATGGCCATGGTAGAGTGAAATAATAGAAAGAGTTTCTATTTAGATTTTCACATTGGACTCGAATCGAATGATTACATCATATGACAGAGACTAGGGTTTGACGAGTTCACCTTAACCCTAATCTGATCGGGGCTCAAGATAGAAGAACTTAATCACACAGGTAGCTGCACCAAGAGGTTCGCATTCAGCTCTGATGGGTTGCCACCATATACTGCTAGGTGTCACTGGTGGATTTTGGGAGCAATTAGAATGATTTAGATGATCGATCATTCTAGCTGTTCGAATCAGAAGAGTTCTGATCCATCGAAAGGAGTTTCGATGATGTCTATGATAGAGATCATGACATATCCCATTACCATACAGAACTGAACCTAACTGGGTCACACAAACAAGGGTTTGAATCTGGTGATCATCAATTGAACTGATCTAGTTCAATTGATCTGAATGAGATTCAATTAGGTTCAAGGAAAATCGTGCTAGCACTCGATTGAACCTAACGTTCTTTCTTTTACTATCATAAATAAGTTGTCCTGACTGAGCCAAAGGAGTTTGTGCTCAATCAGAGGCCTTCATATGGTCTGACTGGAGGTTGTCCAAGTCAGAAATAGGTTGTCTTATTTGTAAGACATTACCTGCCATTTTTGGTCACCTGCCATTTCTTGTTCTTTGACTTTGGTCAAAAGTCTACCTTTGACTGGTCAAACGTTGACCATTGACCCTTTGACTTTTGACCACATGTCATGCACCTATTGGAGAGCTGGTGGGGGCCTGTCCCCCTGCCAGAACCTGGCAAGGAGAAGGGCGCACGCCAAGGGTGGCGTGAGCCCAAGTAGGAGGCGCCTAGGAGTCCTTGTTGGACAAGGACTCCACCTCCCTTTTTGGATTCCAATCAGAGTTCTTACTAAGAATCCAAGTTTGACTGGTCTTAGGCACCCTCTAAGGAGGAATCCAGGGGTCTCTATTTTCCAACCAATCAGATTTAGATCTGATTTCACAAAGGGTTGTGATTGGTTGAGAGGAAGAGGAGTTGGATCACAAGAGGTCTATAAATAAGACCCTGCGCCCAACCCTAATCCTAAGTGAAATAATGAGATTTCCCATGCCCCAAGGCTGCCTCTCCCCTCCTTCTCCATGCCATAGTCTCTTCTCCCCTTGCTCTCCACGTCCAAAAGTGTTTTGGACTTTGGTTGGTGCGATTCAGATCAAGGAAAGGCGATCAAAAGCAAGAAGGCTGCGCTGCTGCAAAAGGACGACTGCAGATCTTCAAAAGAGTTTTGAAGATCCTCCAGATCAGATCCAGATCTAATTTTTGGAGGTGTGATAGAGAAGAAGAGGATCTCCAGATCCAACCCGAGTGGATACCGGTAGAGGCCAGGCGCTTGCGTGGCTAGATCCAGAACCTTCCGCTGCAATCAGGATCATCTACAGGGTAATAGGATTACCCAAATCAGGTAAATTAAATTTGATTTAATTTATCTTATTTTATTTTATTTATTAAAATAATAAGAATCAGATCTGAAACATATCAAGATCTGATTGAGATCAAGAAAAAATTTTTGAAATATATCTCTTGATCTAATCAGATCTGGAACGAACCTGGACCGGGAAATCAGGATTTTCCTTCAACTGGTATCAGAGCCATGGTTCTAAAATTGTTTAGATCTGATTTTAATTTTATTTTAATTAGAAAATAATTGATTTCAGATGTCACATGAGATGTGATCAGATCTGAAATCAGAAAAATTAAAATTAAATGATTTGGATCTAAGAACATGAAGATATGCATGACTAGTTCTAGAATAGAATAGTTCTATAGAATAGTTTTTGCATGTCTTTGATTTAATATGATTAAATCATATTTTAGATCTTCTTATTTACTATTTTTTGATATTATAAGTGTGATAATAATATATCTGATAAACAGCAAATTAAAAAATTATTTAATTTTAAATATCATATGAGATATGATAGATGCATGACTAGACTAGTTGTAGAATAGTTCTACATAATATTTAGATTAGAATTTATTTTGATTAGATCAATTTAAATCTAATTTTTCAGATTATTATGTGATAATTTAGATCTGAAAATATGCATGAATTGATACATGAGATGTATGCAAAATATGCCTTGATTAGATCTAACTTTGTATATGAGATATATGATATAGATCTATAACTGTTTTGTAGATTACATGTTCCTTGATTAAGGCTTCCTCTTGGCCGTCCGGTCATAAGAACGAAGAAGGGTTTTAAAGGCCCTCTCTTCCATTCGATGGGTGTTCTTATGATGTGTAGGGGTGCTGTTGTTGTCTTAATCAGAAATCCAAAACTTACTTTCTGCAAAACCCTAGATCCTGAAACCCTAGGATTTATTGTGCATATTTTGTTTATGAACCCAACTTAATTAAGAATTAAGTTTATGGAATATTAATTAGGTCTAAAATTGAGAATTTCAGATCTAAGACATATTCATAATACTGGGTTCGGGCTTGGGTAGCTCAATTAGGTCTAAGCGGTTGATCAAACCGAATCAAGAGTTGGTTAGATGGGATCAACAATGCTTAAATTGACCAGCCTAATAGGATTAAGTCTGGGTCAAGATCGAGTCACGATCAGCAAGACCTAATTAGGCTCAGAGGTTAGAGTCTGGATTGTAGGCTACCCAATTTGGTTCTGACTCAACAATTTGGTGTCTAAGGTAAGTTTGGCACATACGACCGACGATTTTTAATTGGAAAGCTACTGCGTTCTTGTGCGAGTTAACGGCATATTCCTTCCATCGGTCTCACTTACCTGGCCATATCTGTTGACACAGTTCTGATCTGAGGTGGTCAATAATCCGAGCTGACCCATGCCACTAGGTTAGTCATAATTGTTATGACTAAGCCAAGTCTAGTTTAATGAGATCTGAATCAATTCTCCCTAAGAAAGATTAAGTTCGAGGTCTTCCACCATTGTAGACGTGCGGGCCCTTCCCGGGTTGATTGTTCTGGCTGGATACAGTGGCTCAGTTTGCACCGGGAAGATGCAACCATGTCTATTAGGCCATTTGGATGCTATGGGCTGGAGGATGAGTTGGGCTCAATATTCGGATACGGTGAGAGACTCAATTTAGGAACCCAAGTCTATGCAAATGGGGGTCTGACTTAACAAGAGTGGATCAATATTCCGGATATCGGTGAGATTCATGAATTAGA
>QRFJ01000393.1:759212-849911 GCA_006176705.1 Cocos nucifera | reverse complement strand
TAATACCCTTCAGACATGGTATTCATCTTTCCAAGAAGATGTGCCCCAGCACACCTGAGGAAATAGAACGCATGAGCAAGATCCCTTATGCTTCTGCAATAGGGAGCCTCATGTATGCCATGCTATGTACACGACCTGATATAGCCCATGCTGTGAGTGTCACAAGCAGATATCAGTCAAATCCAGGTGAAGAACACTGGACTTCTGTGAAATGTATCCTTAAGTACTTGAGAAGAACTAAGGATATGATGTTTGTCTTTGGTAATGGAGAACTCCAAGTTCAGGGATACACCGACTCGGACTTCATGTCCGATATAGATGATCGAAAGTCGACATCTGGAAGTCTGTTTGTGTGCAATGGTGGAGCTGTCAGCTGGAAGAGTTCCAAGCAAACTGTGATAGCAGATTCCACCATGGAAGCAGAATATATAGCTGCATCAGAGGCTGTAAAGGAAGCATTCTGGTATAAAAAGTTTGCTGCAGAAATTGGAGTAATGCCATCAGATGCCATTCCTCTTTACTGCGACAACAATGGCGCCATAGCCCTTGCTAAGGAGCCGAGGTCTCACCAGAAGTCCAAGCACATTGAGCGGCGATATCATCTCATCCGCGATTACCTTGAGAAAGGTTACGTTGAGGTCAAGAGAGTCAACTCCGCAGATAATGTGGCAGACCCACTTACAAAGCCGTTGGGCCAGTAGAAGATCGAAGCCCACCTTGAGAAGATGGGACTTAGACTTGTAGCCAATTGGCTTTAGGACAAGTGGGAGATTATTAGATATATGTGCCCTAGAAGCCAGAATTGGCTGACACTTGTAATACACTTCTAGGGGCAAAATTATAATTTTGACTATAATTAATGAAATGGGTTATTTTCTATCACACATGTGTATTTAGTGTCTGTGATACATCCTTTGAGTTAATGGTAATGATAATTCATATTTTTTCAAGAGTTGAAAATTTAAGACATGAATAATCATTATTAACTCATAAACAGCTCCCGACCATAGGATCATCATGAGGATGGTGATTGATCCGGAAGGTTGGTGTACGATCGCTTCTCTTTAGTAGATGAGTCTTGAGTCTACGGTGTGGAGACACCGGAGCGAAAGTACAGGTACTCGTTAGAGAATGAGGGCACCGAGCGTGTGACCACCTCGAGTAGTCATTAGGGAGTCTACCTTCTCGTCAATGACTGACTCGATGCTGCAGTAGTGTGTCTGGTTCTTTGACCTGAGATGCATCGGCAGTTCACCTTGAGGGTGTTATAGTTTGACTACACCATTACTCGATCTCCTAGCCATATGGAACCCTGAGGTGTATGTTGGCTGTGACATGTTCATTGTAGGAACTGGATTGCATCAAGATGGGATCTATCTACCTCGGTGGTAGAGGAGTAGCCCTATGATGATCATGAGAATCAAGTCCAGAAGCCCATGGCCATGGCAGAGTGAAATAATAGAAAGAGTTTCTATTTAGATTTTCACATTGGACTCGAATCGAATGATTACATCATATGACAGAGACTAGGGTTTGACGAGTTCACCTTAACCCTAATCTGATCGGGGCTCAAGATAGAAGAACTGAATCACACAGGTAGCTGCACCAAGAGGTTCGCATTCAGCTCTGATGGGTTGCCACCATATACTGCTAGGTGTCACTGGTGGATTTTGGGAGCAATTAGAATGATTTAGATGATCGATCATTCTAGCTGTTCGAATCAGAAGAGTTCTGATCCATCGAAAGGAGTTTCGATGATGTCTATGATAGAGATCATGACATATCCCATTACCATACAGAACTGAACCTAACTGGGTCACACAAACAAGGGTTTGAATCTGGTGATCATCAATTGAACTGATCTAGTTCAATTGATCTGAATGAGATTCAATTAGGTTCAAGGAAATCGTGCTAGCACTCGATTGAACCTAACGTTCTTCTTTTACTATCATAAATAAGTTGTCCTGACTGAGCCAAAGGAGTTTGTGCTCAATCAGAGGCCTTCATATGGTCTGACTGGAGGTTGTCCAAGTCAGAATAGGTTGTCTTATTTGTAAGACATTACCTGCCATTTTTGGTCACCTGCCATTTCTTGTTCTTTGACTTTGGTCAAAAGTCTACATTTGACTGGTCAAATGTTGACCATTCATCCTTTGACTTTTGACCACATGTCATGCACCTATAGGAGAGCTGGTGGGGGCCTGTCCCCCTGCCAGAACCTGGCAAGGAGAAGGGCGCACGCCAAGGGTGGCGTGAGCCCAAGTAGGAGGCGCCTAGGAGTCCTTGTTGGACAAGGACTCCACCTCCCTTTAGGATTCCAATCAGAGTTCTACTAAGAATCCAGTTTGACTGGTCTTAGGCGCCCTCTAAGGAGGAATCCAGGGGTCTCTTTTTCAACCAATCAGATTTAGATCTGATTTCACAAAGGGTTGTGATTGGTTGAGAGGAAGAGGAGTTGGATCACAAGAGGTCTATAAATAAGACCCTGCGCCCAACCCTAATCCTAAGTGAATAATGAGATTTCCCCACGCCCCAAGGCTGCCTCTCCCCTCCTTCTCCACGCCATACTCTCTTCTCCCCTTGCTCTCCACGTCCAAAAGTGTTTTGGACTTAGTTTGGTGCGATTCAGATCAAGGAAAGACGATCAAAAGCAAGAAGGCTGCGCTGCTGCAAAAGGACGACTGCAGATCTTCGAAAGAGTTTTGAAGATCCTCCAAATCAGATCCAGATCTGATTTTTGGAGGTGTGATAGAGAAGAAGAGGTTCTCCAGATCCAACCCGAGTGGATACCGGTAGAGGCCAGGCGCTTGCGTGGCTAAGATCCAGAACCTTCCGCTGCAATCAGGATCATCTACAGGGTAATAGGATTACCCAAATTAGGTAAATTGAATTTGATTTAATTTATCTTATTTTATTTTATTAAAATAATAAGAATCAAATCTGAAACATATCAAGATCTGATTGAGATCAAGAGAAAAAATTTTGAAATATATCTCTTGATCTAATCAGATCTGAACGAACCTGGACCAAAAATCAGGATTTTCCTTCACTGAACCCTCTAGTGGCCGAACTTCTTTCAGACTTCAGCCGAACTCCTCCCAGACTTCTCCTACAGTTGGATTCCTCTAAGAGCCAAACTCCTTTTGGACTTCTCCTTCAGTCGGATTCCTCCAAGAGCCGAACTCCTTCTGAGCTTCTCCTTCAGTTAGATTTCTCTAGGAGCCAAACTTCTTTCGGACTTCTTCTTCAGTCAAACTCCTCAAGAAGTCAAGCTCCTTCCAGACTTCTTCTTCAGTCAAATTTCTTCAAGAGCCGAACTTCTTCTAGATTTTTCCTTCAGTCGGATTCCTCCAACGGCCGAACCCCTTTCGGACTTTTCCTTTAGTCGGTTCCTTCAGGAGCCAAACTTCTTTCAGACTTTTTCTTTAGTTAGATTGCACAAGGAGCCAAACTCCTCCTACACTTATCCTTCAGTTGGATTTCTTAAGGAGCCAAACTTCTTCCAAAATTCTCCTTCAGTCGGATTCCTCCAGCGGTCGAACTTCTTTCGGACTTCTCCTTCAGTCGGATTCCTCCAGCGGTCGAACTTCTTTCGGACTTCTCCTTCAGTCGAATTTCTTCAGGAGTCGAACTCCTTCTGAACTTCTTCTTTAGTCGAATTCCTTCAGGAGCCAAACTTCTTTCATATTTTTCCTTTAGTCAAATTTTTTCTGGAGCCAAACTTCTTCCAAATTTCTCCTTCAATCGGATTCCTCCAGGAGCCAAACTTCTTTCGAATTTCTCCTTCAGTCAGATTCCTCCAGCAGCCGAACCCCTTTCGAACTTTTCCTTCAGTCAAATTTCTTCAGAAGCCGAACTCCTTCCGAACTTCTCCTTCAGTTGGATTCCTCCAAGAGCTGAACTCCTTCGAGGCTTCTCCTTCAGTCGGATTCCTCCAGAAGTTTGGATTTCTCTAGGAGCTGAACTTCTTTCGGATTTCTCTTTCAGTCAGATTTCTCCATCAGTCGGATCCCTTTTGGACTTCTTCATCAGTCGAACTTCATCTGAATTTCTTCAGTGGATTACTTTTAGATTTCAACTAGCATTCCTTCTGGATGATTTTCTCTAGCCGTATTCTCTTTAGAAGTCCAAACTCCTCTAGAATTGATGTATGTCAAAGTTCTTCACCAACCAACGCCTACTTCCTTCGAACTTCGACTATTAAATCTCAACGAGTGGCCACATCATGGCAACGGACACTGATAAGGATCATGATATTGTTGTTAAGATACCATGTTTATTAGTTTAAATTTAATTTTTTAAATTGATTAAAAATTATGAAGAGAGTAGTGAGTCGGATCGAATCCACAGAGAGACAATGATTTAATTCTAAAATTTTTGATTTTTTTTTAATTTTTTAATTTTTTTTATTTTTTAAAAGAAAAAAATTTTTTTTAAAAATTAAAGTTAGAAAATATATTTATAAATAAAAGTAGAAATTAAATTATGTAAAAATAAATTTGGTACTAAGATCCACTATTTAGATCTTAGCGGCTACTTGCAATAAAATTAAAGAGCAATAAAGAATAATTAATTTAAAGAGCTAGAATTGAAAAGAATAATAAAGCTTTCTTTATTAAAACTCAAATTCAAAATTTAAATATAAAAAATTAAAGAAAAAAATAGAAAAAAAAACTAGAAGGAGATCGTAGATCAGCATAGACGTGGAGATAGCGTAGAAGACTGGCCCTTCTTCTCAGCACTGTAGCTTTGAAGCAACCTTCAACCCAGAGCTTGGCTTTCACCCTGTACCTTGGCTTTTCTTCCATCAGATCTATCAATTTTTAGAGGCCTGGGGTCCTTTTTATAGAGCTAGGAGGGCTGAAGAGTTTTCTTTTGGACAATGTGGGACTAAGGAGCTCTTTGATCGTCAAAATATGGAGAAATCCGAGTAAAAATTGAATTTAAAGGAGTTCTAAATGAATTCTGCTACTCTGGATGAAATCTGATCATTGAAAGGAATCTAATGAATCAAAAATCATCAAAATTAGATGTGTATCAGCCTAGATCAAGTTGGATTAAATTCTGGCCATTCGATTGCATTAATTAGGAGAAAATCTGACCGTCGGATCGAGTTTTGGATATTTTAATCAAGTCGGGAGCTTCTTGGATCGTCGGATCTTCATCGATTGGTTTTCTGGCCGTCGAATCATGCCAGATCATTGAGCACTATTCGAATCAAAGAAGGATTTGTTGTGGGCCATCGGATCTCCATCGAATCGAACACAGGCCATTGGATCACGCAATTACTATAGCTATGGATGGCATGGACCGATTGCACCATACACCGCAACCAATTAGCATCTTCTATCATTGAGTGAAAAGTCCAAAATGCCTTGTGAGTCACAATAGATTTCTGGTGAACCCTTTAAAGGTCTTGGTCCACCATGTGTCGCTCCATGATTCGTCGATTTCTATTGAGCTGGCAGTCCACACCTGGATCATGGACCGATTGATGGCTTCCATGGTTGAGTCGACATGCATGGTTGGCTTGTCGGCTTAGCTCTATGCATTTGGATGCGCCAACTGATATGGTGCGGCAGCTTGAGCCGACTGAGCCGTATGTTTTTTTTAATTTTTATTTATTTTATTTCTTTAAAAATTCATATCTTCTTCATTTTAGCTCTGTTTTATTTCAAACTTATTTCATTATGATAAAAAAAATGAGTTCTTTCATTGGTTATAAATTTTTATTTTTTATTTTTTACTTTTTTATTTATTTTTTAATTAATAAAAATATTAATTTCTTAAAAATATATAAATTGATCATTAATTTAAAAATTAAAATAAATTAATTAATAAATTAGTACTTTTATTGATAAATTTATGGTACTTATCATACCTCCCAATTTAAGCTTTGTTCATCCTCGAGTAAAGAAAGAATTTAATTTAGATCAATTACCATATTTCATTGAGATCCTCCTTCACAAGAATAGATCTAGGATTTAAGATCAAAAGTTTAGACAGTATCACTAACTAAGTATTGAGTTTTAGAAGTAAATTTCATGGTAGATTAATCAAAAAAACTTTCTTAGAGTTCATCTAAAGATTTTCAGCACTTGGTTTCGTGAATACTAACTTAGCATTTGGGTGTTGATTCAAAGGACAAATGAATCTTCTTTTTATCACCTATTTTGGTTAGTTTTCTATATACTCCCAAGTTAAGTGCATGAATTAAGGTAGCTTTCACACTGCTTTTTTTTTTTTTTTTTTTTTGAAAAATTATGCTGAGCATCCTGGCCTTCCCTTCACCATGTTTGATGTGAAACTTCTACACTTGACTTAGGTGCAGATTTCTAGTTTAGGGCAATCCACATATACTCTTGTATTTTTGCACTTTTTTTTTTTTATTTAAGCAGGTAGCTCTTTTCTTAAATTCAAATTTTTTTAATTGAGGTATATATAAACCACCAATTTTTAGTGATAATTGAATCCTCAATTAGCCTTATAATCAACACCTACTGTGCTTCATTAGTGTGCATGTGTAATTAGAAGTGCTGTTAGCCTTTAAATGACCTAAGTAGGCTGCTAATGGTTTGATCAAGTAATCTACTTCTTAACTCGCTATCATTATTAGTTAATAATTTCTAACTTTATTATTTTTTTTAGTTTATTTTGCTTAAGATTCTCTTTTCTAAAATATGGTTTAGCCAAAAATTTTTAAAATAGTTTTAAAATTTGATTATTATTATTATATATATTTTATTATTATTATTATTATTTATTTATTATTATTTATTTTTATTTTATTTTTATTTTTTTTAACCCCCCAACTGAATTGATATTATCCTCAATAAAGAGGGAAAATAAATAAAAGGATGTAAATTATGTTTATTTATTTAGCATGGGTCTTGAAGCTTATGATCCTTCTCCAACCTTTTGGTCCTTCTTCAGCTTAGTCTAACAAGAAAAAAAACTAAAAGAAATAAATTAGATTCAAGAAGTATTGGGTTGCCTCCCAACAAGCGCTAAGTTTATTATCTTCAGTCAGACAAAATGCAGTTTAATTCATTGTGGTTCTATTAATTATACTTGATCAATATTTTGATTTAATGATATCCCTTCGATATATGGTTTAAGCCTTTGGCCATTTATCTTAAAGAAATTTTTAGTCCTAGGATCATAGAGTTTGATTGCACCATGTGGGAATATGTGATTAACTATGTAAGGTCCATCCCATCTGGATTTTAATTTTTTAGGAAATAATCGAAGCCTTGAGTTAAATAACCAGACTTGTTGATTTGGTTTAAAGGTTTTTCTTGAAATATGTTTATCATGGAAGGCTTTCATTTTCTCCTTATAGATTTTTTGAATTTTCATAAGCTTCTTGCCTTAATTCTTCTAATTCACTCAATTGTAACATCCGATTGGAACCAGCTTGGTTTAAATTAAAATTTAATTATTTTATTATTGCCCAATATGCTTTATGTTCAAGTTCTACCGGAAGGTGACATGCTTTTTCCATAGATTAATCTATAGGGAGACATTCCAATAGGGGTTTTATAAGCTGTCCTATAGGCCCATAATGCATCATCTAATCGATCTGACCAATCTTTTCGATCAGGCCTAATAGTCTTTTGTAAGATATTCTTAATTTTTCCTATTAGAGACTTCTACCTGGCCACTTGTTTGCGGATGGTATGGTGTAGCTATCTTATGTGTCACCCCATATTTTTTCGTAATAAAGTTCGAAATTGATGATTTGTAAAATGGGTACCTCCGTCACTAATGATAGCACGTGGAAATCCGAACCTAGAAAAGATATTCTTCTGAATAAATTTTAAGACTACTTTATGATCATTGGTTCGTGTTGCTATTGCTTCAATCCATTTAGAAAACATAATCGACAGCTACCAAAATGTATTCAAATCCATTGGAAGGTGGAAAAGGTCCCATAAAATCAATTTTTCCCATACATCAAAAATTTCTACTACTAAGATGGGGTTTAAAGGCATCATGTCTTTCTTTGAAATATTCCCTAAGGCTTGACACTTAAAACACTCCTGACTAAAAGTATGGGCATCCTTAAATAATGTTGGCCAATAAAAACCACTCTGCAATACTTTGGCCATAGTTTTTCATCCAGAAAAATGTCCTCCACAAGCAAGGAGTATGACAAAATTGTAAGATACTCCATTGTTCAGATTCAGGAACACATCTACGAATGATTTGATCAGCACAAATTCTAAAAAGCTCAGGATCTTTTCCAAAAATAATATTTGATTTGAGCAAAGAATCGATCCTTTTCATTCTTAGACCAGCCATCAGGAATTTGTCCTATGACTAAGTAATTGACAATATTTGCAAACCAAGGAGTCTTTGTATGTGAAACTGTTAACAATTGTTCATCTGAAAAAAAGATTCTCTGATTGATACAGGTTCACTTATCTTTAACTAGGATCCTAGACAGATGGTCTGCTACAATATTTTTAGATCCCTTCTTATCTCGAATTTCAATATCAAATTCTTGTAGCAGTAAGATCCATCTAATTAATCATGGTTTAGCATCTTTCTTTGAGAGCAGGTATCTCAAGGCTGAATGATCCGAGTAAATTATGATTTTTGATCCTAATAGATATGATCTAAACTTTTCTAGGGCAAACACAATGGCTAGCAACTCTTTTTCAGTGGTGGTATAATTCATTTGTGCTTCATTCAGAGTTCTACTGGCATAATAGATCACTACAGGACATTTGTTTACCCTTTGGCCCAGGACAGCTCCTATGGCAAAGTCTGAGGTGTTGCACATAATTTCAAAAGATAGTGACCAGTTAGGAGGTTGTATGATTGGAGCTTTGGTCACAGCTTCTCTTAAGATTTCATAAGCTTTAAGATAATTTTCATCAAAGTTAAAAGAAACATCCTTAGCGAGTAGATTACACAAAGGATGAGAAATTTTAGAGAACTCTTTGATGAAGCGACGATAGAATCCTACATGGCCAAGAAAAGATCGAATTTGTTTGATAGAAGTGGGAGGAGGAAGTTTAGAAATTAGTTCAACTTTAGCTTTATCTACCTCAATCCCTTTTTTAGATATTATATGTCCTAAAATAATCCCCTCTTAAACCATGAAGTGGCTCTTTTCCCAGCTTAACACTAGATTAGCCTTAATATATTGTTTTAATATTTTCTTCAAATTATTGAGGCAACTCTCAAAAGATTCTCCAAAGATTGAAAAGTCGTCCATGAATATTTCTAAGAAATCTTCTATCATATTTGAAAATATTGACATCATGCACTTTTGAAAAGTCGCAGGTGCATTACATAATCCGAATGGCATTCTATGGAAAGCAAAGGTTCCATAAGGACATGTAAAGGTGGTCTTTTCCTGATCTCCTGGGTACATTGTTACTTAATTGTATCCTGAGTATCTATCTAAAAAGCAAAAGTATTGTTGGCCTACTAGTCTTTTTAGGATTTGATCGATAAGGGTAAGGGAAAGTGATCTTTTCAGATGGTTGTATTGAGTTTTCTATAATCTATGCAGACACGCCACCTAATGGAAAGTCATGTTGGTACTAAGTTTCCATGTTCAGTGCAGACAACCATGAGTCCAGATTTCTTTGGAACAACTTGTGTGGGACTCACCCAGTGGCTGTCAAAGATAGGATAAATAATTTCAGCATCTAACCATTTAATTACCTCTTTCTTGACTACTTCTTGCATGTTAGGGTTAAGCCATCTTTGCATCTCTCGAGTTGGTTTGGCATTATCTTCTGTATAAATATGGTGCATGCATATTGATGGACTAATTTCTTTTAAATCAGCGACGGTCCAACCTATGGCCTCCTTATATATTTTTAGAATATTTACCAATTGGTTTTCCTATTCAGTAGTTAAGTTGGAAGCAATTATTACTGGTAGGGTTTTCTTTGATCCTAAAAATACATACTTAAGTGATTCAGGTAAAGGTTTTAGTTCAAGTTGTGGTGGGGCCTGAATTGAAGGACGTAATGGTTCAATTTTTTGCTCGGA
Source organism: Cocos nucifera (assembly GCA_006176705.1). Classification (NCBI taxonomy): domain Eukaryota; kingdom Viridiplantae; phylum Streptophyta; class Magnoliopsida; order Arecales; family Arecaceae; genus Cocos; species Cocos nucifera. The sequence goes on along the minus strand of QRFJ01000393.1, from coordinate 839,897 downwards.
TAAGGGCTCAACTTTCACTGACCAAGGTAATGAATGTGATGGTTGAGGTGAATTAAGCAGGGCATTTACTTCCTGGGTTTGAGTTTCTTCAGTGGGTTCATCATCTTGCAGTAAATCTAGGAAGGAATTAGATTCAACTATTTCATCTACCTGATTGATTACAAAACAGTCTTCCTCCTCTTGAGTGTATTTTGGGGTATTAAAATTATTAATTCTTACTTTTTGATTCTCAAAAGAAATGTCTATAGCTCTTGTCTTACAGTTGATATTGGCATTGGCAGTCGCTAAGAATGGACATCCTAAAATTATGGGATTCTGGTTCAGCTCTTGGGATGGTTCCATGTCAAGTATGAGAAAGTCTACTAAAAAATAACATTTGTCTACTCTAACTAGAACATCCTCAATCAAACCACGTAGTATTTTTATAGATCATCACCTAATTACAAAATAACTGATGTGGGTTTTAGTTCTCCAATCCCAAATTTTTCATAAATCGAGGTTGGAAGTAGGTTCACACTAGCTCCTAAGTCTAGTAATGCTCGGTTAAAGGTTATACCTCCTATAACACATGAAATTAAGGGAGCACTAGGATCTTTCATCTTTTGAGGTATTGGATTTAACAGGACCACACTTACATCCTCAGATAGCATAACTCTTTTGGTGGTTTGTGGCTCACACTTTTGGGTGCAGAGTTATTTTAGAAATTTAGCATAGGTCGGGACATGCTGAATTGCATCGAGGAGGGGTAAATTAATATGAACTTATTTAAATAGTTTCATTAGCTCCTTGTTGCGTGCTTCTTGCATTTTACGGGAAGAGTCTACTTCTAAGGCCAAAGGGAATGGGGTTTTGGATTTATATGTCTCAACTAATTCATCTGTTCTCTTCTTTTTTTTATCTATCTTATCAGTGTCAGTACCAGTTCTAAGCTTAGGTTCTTCTATATGATTAGTTTCAGTACTATCCTCTTCTTCAAACTTTTCATCTTGGCTAACATCAATATTGGCCTCTATCACCTGGTCTTGGTATGGGTCCTTAAGAATCCTACCACTTCTAAGTTCAGATATTGCTTTGGCATTTTCTAATTAGGAATTCTTAGGTGAGACATTAAATTGATAACTTGATCTAGGTGGTTGGTGGACATTAGGTGGGTTGTTTGAAATTGGTAGGCTCGGTAGTTGATTTAGTTCTCTCCTTGTGTTAGACTCAACTAATTATCCTATTTAAGCTTCTAGCCTGACGATAGATTCTTGTTGAGTCAAGACCGATTGTTATTGATTCAGAATTAATATTGAAGTTGGTTAAATCTATCGTCAGCTAGATTGGTCTGTTGAGGAGGTAGGTATGATATCTGATTGTTATATGATGGCTGGGTAAACTGACTAGACTGACCATTATTATAGAAATAGTTTTGGTATTGGGGTCTATTTTGATAATTTTGCATAGATAAAATTTGGATCTGAGCCTATTGGGATGTCCAAGAAAAATTAGGATGGTTTCTTCAGCCAGAGTTATATGAATTTGAAAATGGATCATTAACTAGCTTAGAGTAGTCTTGAACTTGTTCTTGGATAAAAGATGAAAATTGTGCAGCCTTAGGACATTCATTCCATGATGGGTTGGGCTAGCACAAATAGAATAAAACTCCTGATAATTAGAAGGTGATGTGAATTATGTAGGGGATTGTTGACCTAGGATTAGGAGTTGATCTAATTTTTGGGCAAGAAGATCAATTTTATTTAATTTTTGGACTATTAGATTCAGATCAGCCATTTGATTATCAGGTTTAATATGAATCAATCATTCAATTAAATTCAATTAAATCAAAAAAAGTGATTTCCTACCATGCATGTATTAGTATAACCCTAATGTATGGTTCAAATTTTTTTTAGAATTTTTTATATATATATTTTTTTATTATTATATTATATTATTATTATTTTTTTTAAAAAATATTTTTTTTAATTTTTTTTAATTTTTTTAATTATTATTTTTAATTTAATTTAATTTAAATTAATTATTATTTTTAATATATTTTAGTTAGTTTAATTTAATTTAATTTAATTTTTATTTTATTTTAATTTTTATTTTATTTTATCTTATTTTATTTTTGAGGAAGAAAAAAAGAAAGAAAAGTTCTAAAGAAGAGGTCCTAAGAAGTCTTAAAGCTAACAAGAGAGAAAAATTAGTTTTAATTAGATTTGATATTGGTTAGTAATCAAGTTGGTCAGTCAATCCTGACTAAGGGTTATCCTAGATCTAGACAGCTCCTAATTGTTAAGGTCATCTTCAAGTCCTCCAAGTATAGAATCAGCCAATCAATTGGTCAGGTAAGTATAAGATCGGTAGGAGTCCCTCCGTTGCTTGCCTTAGATATCAATTATGCTTAGTCAGGTAAGCGAACAGAATTAATTAGAAACCACCTTCCTTCAAGCTCAATCATCCCTGAACCATTTTACTAGACACCAGTCAAATTGACTAACCCTAATCTGATTCAATTTTTAGGATTTCTTATCCTGTTGAGCTCGAGTTCCTAGGGCTGATGTCTAATTAATTTTAAAATTAAAGGCTTAGATCAATGTAGGATGCCGGTTGATTGTTTGTGGGCCAAGGAAGGATGATCAAATCCCCACCTTATCTTGATTAATTGGGTTGTGCCCTTAAGTTGATTTAAAGATGCATACACAATCACTTTTATCAAAGGATTTTATGCAATTTAAGCTATATGCATGCAACTAATTGAATTCTGAAATGCTTACCTTACCTCCAGCAATCACCAAAAAAAAATAAAAATAAAAATAAAACTAATATGATGCATGCTCTAAATAGTTAGAGTTTTTAATCTTAACATGAAGCTTTTAATTAGATTTAAATGGGTTTTTTTCTAAAATTAATTTAAAAATAAAGTAAATAAATAAATAAAATAAATAAAAAGGAAAGAAGATTAGGGTTAGGATTGATCTCACCAAGCAAAATTGAATGATTTGTTCCTTGTCCTGGTTCTTTTTATTCTTTAACCTCTTTTTCTATAAAATAAATAAAAAAAAATTAGCAATCAATGTTTACAAGAAAATAAAAATTTTATTTATAATTTATTTATAAAAAAATTAAAGAGATCAAAAATTTAATATCCATGGCTTCCCTAATAACGATGCCAAAAACATAATAGGAATGCGATGTTATCGTTAAGATACCATATTTATCAATTTAAATCTAACTTTTTAAATTGATTAAAAATTATGAAGAGAGTAGTGAGTCGGATTGAATCCATAGAGAGGTAATGATTTAATTCTAAAATCTTTAATTTTTTTTAATTTTTTTTAAAAAAAAAAAGAAAGATTTTTAAAAATTAAAGTTAAAAAATAGATTTATAAATAAAAATAGAATTTAAATTGTGCAAAAATAAATTTGGTACTAAGATCTACTATTTAGATCTTAGTGGCTACTTGCAATAAAATTAAAGAGCAATAAAGAATAATTAATTTAAAGAGCTAGAATCGAAAAGAATAATAAAGCTTTCAGTGGCTACTTGCAATAAAATTAAAGAGCAATAAAGAATAATTAATTTAAAGAGCTAGAATCGAAAAGAATAATAAAGCTTTCTTTATTAAAACTCAAATTCAGAATTTAAATATAAAAAATTAAAGAAAAAAAAGAGACAAAAAAATAAGAAGGAGATCGCAGATCAATGTAGGCATGGAGATGGCGTAGAAGACTGGCTCTTCTTCTCAGCACTGTAGCTTTGAAGCAACCTTCAACCTAGAGCTTGACTTTCACCCTGTTTCTTGGCTTTTCTTCCACCAGATCTATCGATTTTTAGAGGCTTGGGGTTCTTTTTATAGAGCTAGGAGGGCTAGAGAGTTTTCTTCTAGGCAATATGGGACTAAGGAGCTCTTTGATCATCAAAATATGGAGAAATCTGAGTAAAAATTAGATTAAAAGGAGTCTTGGATGAATTCTACTACTCTGGATAAAATCTGATCATTGATAGGAATCCAACGAACCAAAAATCATCAAAATCAGATGTGTATCAGCCCAGATCAGGTTGGATTAAATTCTGGCCATCCGATTATGTTAATTAGGAGAAAATCTGATCGTCGGATCGAGTTCTGGATGTTTTAATCAAGTTGGAAGCTTCCTGGACCGTCGGATCTTCATCGGCTGATTTTTTGGCCATTGGATCGCACTAGATCGCTAAGCACTGTTCGAATCAAAGAAGGATTTGTCATGGGCCGTCGGATCTCCATCGGATCGAACATAGGTCGTTGGATCATGTAATTACTGTAGCTATGGACCGCATGGACCGACTGCACTGTACACCGCAACTAATCAGTGCCTCCTATCATCGAGTGAAAAGTCCAAAATGTCTTGTGAGCCATCATAGATTTTCTGTGAACCCTTTAAGGATCTAGGTCCACCACGTGTCGTCCCGTGATTTGTTGGTTTCTGCTGAGCTGGCGGTCCATGCCTGGATCGTGGACCAGTTGATGGCTTCCATGGCTGAGTCGGCTTACGTGATTGGTTTATCGACTTGGCTCGGCATGTTTGGATGTGCCGACTGATATGGCGCGGCGGCTTGAGTCGACTGAGCCATATGTTATTTTTTTTAATTTTTATTTATTTTATTTCTTTAAAAATTCATATCTTCTTCGTTTTAGCTTTATTTTATTTTAAACTTATTTCATTATGATAAAAATATGAGCTCTTTCTATTGATTATAAAATTTTATTTTTTACTTTTTATTATTATTTATTTATTTTTTTAATTAATAAAAATATTAATTTTTTAAAAATATATATAAATTGATTATTAATTTTTAAAAATTAATATAAATTAATTGATAAATTAATACTTTTATTGGTGAATTTATGATGCTTATCAGACACCTCTCTCCGTAACAAACTCCACGTGGCCCCGAGCGATCCATTGTTGGATAGTTACGGTTGTCACTATCAGTCTGCTACAGACGGTGCTATAGGTGGTGCCTTCCTTCGTGATAGACTCCACACGATCTCGAGTGGTCCGCTATCAGACGACTACAACTGTCACTATCAGTCTGCTACCAGCAGTGCTATAGGCAGTGCCTCCCTCCTTGACAGACCCCACATGGCCCTGAGCGGCCCGCTACCAGGTGGCTATAGCTGTTAGTATCAATCTATTACAGGCTTCATCTATAAAAATGGATCCTCTAGATATATTTTTTCTAAGCTTTCTTCTCCTTCCTAAAACTCTGCCAAACTCTTTTCTGAGCACTCCATTTCTGTTAGCTAGAAGAGCTGACTTGATCGTTGGAGGATCCTGCCGAAGCCACCACCACTGACTCCGAATGGTACTTTATTTCATAGGTTACTAGCGGCGACCTCTTCTTCCTCAGCTTCAACTCGATCTAGCATCAACTAGATTTTGCATCAACAAAAGTGATTAATATAACTGTGTTGAGAATAAGGGAGAAGATATAAGATGCTTTAGATGCAAGTTGAAGCAAATTCCCATACCCAATTTTTTAAAAAATTAACCATTTTTTAACAATCAAATTCTAGAAATCCAAATAGAATATAATCAAAATAATACAAAGAAAATAGAATAATAACAAAAGATCAAGAGAAAAATGGTAAGGGTTGGACCTATGGAGGAAGTCTAAGCTATTGTAGGCATGGGGCTGTAATTATAGGAGTGATACCACAGACGTACATCCCCACCTTCCCCTCCACCAGCAGCTTGAATGCCTCCTGCTTCGTTATCGAGTTGAATAGCACCAACTTCATCTTCCCTATTGTGATCAAAACCCTCATCCTAGAGGAAGAGAATAGAGGATGATGATTAGATCAAGACCAAAGAGAGAGAGAAACCCCTACCCTAATGTGCTCGTTCTCACCCAATCATTTCCTATACCTGCATCAATGCTCTTCTATATACAAACTAAAACTTCAAAAAGGAAAAGAGCCCATTCCATGCAGTACCATGCTAAATCCAAACATGAAAAGATGCACATATTTTAAGGTGGTTGTTTGGATCCGTTATTTTGTGAAAAGCTAGGAAATGCATCTTTTCTTAATAAAATGTACTGTTGACCCTAGGGACTGATTTTGATGGATAATAAAATATTTGAGTATATAATAGAATTAATAATTTGATAAAGTTAATGTTTCAAAAAAATTTCAAAGTATCAATTAGATTTTTGATAGTAAGCCTGAAAAACTATCCAGTTATAATCTTAGAGAGATTATAGTAAAAAATTTTTAAAGAATGCTTAGGAAGTGGACGTAGGAACTGAAATGCACCAAACTACTATAAAATTTGGTTGTGTTTACGATTTGCTTGCTTTCTTTGTTGCTTTTCATTTACATCTCATTTTAGCCCATTTGGTTATATTATTTCTGCTCACTTACTTTACTATTTTTCAAAACAACATATAGTTGTTTAATTTTTAAAAAAATTAATTCACCCCTTCTTTAGTTGTCTACCTAGGCAATAAGTGGCATCAGAGCTTAGTAATTAGTTGTATTTGATCCAATTATCAAGAGTTAAGATTAAATAACAATCTAATTAAGTACTTATTTTGCCAAAGAGCAGTCGATCAACTGTCCACCTTAATTTAATGGAACAAACTATACTTATTGGAATGCATAGATGTGCATTTATATTCAAGTACTAGATTATTAACTTTGAAGGTTTATAATCAATGGTCCACATACTTCCACAATTAGAGTAGATAGATTTGATGTCCCCAAATCTAAAGTAGATTGGGATGAGCATGATATAAAGATGATTGAGCTAAATACTGAGGCTCTGAATATGTTGTATTATGCAATAGATGCTAATAAATTTAATAGAATTTCTACTTTTACTTTAGCTAAGGAGATTTAAAATAGGTTAGAGGTTATTCATAAGAGTACCAATCAAGTAAAGGAATTACTATAAGAAAGTAAGATTTTTACGATGGAATTATTTACGATGAAAATATTTTCATTATAAATAAAATTATTTACCATAAAATTTTTTTTCCATCATAAATACTTAACTATTTATAAAGAAATAAATTTATCATCATAAATAATTGAATATTTATGATGAAAATATTTTTCTTCATAAATACTAAATTATTTAAGATAGACATTTTTTATTGTAAATAATCATCAAAAAATAAAAAATTTAAAAATAAATAAATATTAAATTATTTATGATGAAAATATTTCATCATAAATAACATAGTATTTACAACATAAATAATAGTTATGTCATAATTACTTATTATTTGCCATGAAAATTTTTCATCACAAATAATCAATGAAAAATAAAAATTAAAAAAAATAAATATCAAATTATTTATCAAAAAAATTATCATAAATAATTAGTATTTATGATAAAAAAGTTATTTCCATCATAAATACTAATTATTTCCAATGCATTATTTTCATTGCAAATAGTTAGAAAAAATAAAAAAATAAAAAATAAATAAAGGCTAGAATTTTTACGACAAAAATTTTGCATCATAAACAACTTAGTATTTTTGATGAAAATAATCTTTTCTTTACAAATACTTAATTAATTATGATAGAATTTTTTTATTATAAATGATCAATGAAAAAATAAAAATTCAAAAAAAAATGCTAGATTATTTGCCATGGAATAACTTCCATCATAAATAATTAAATAGTTATGATGAAAAAAATATTTTTATTATAAATAATAAATTATTTATGATGAATTATTTTCATCATAAATAGTTGATAAAAAATCAAAAAAATTAAAAATAAATAAAGCCCATATTTTTTATAATGAAAATATTGCATTGCAAATAATTAAGTATTTGCGATGAAAAAAAGATTTTCATTGCAAATACTTAATTATTTATGATGGATGTTTTTCCATCATAAATAATCAATGAAAAACCAAAAATTCAAAAAGAAATGCCAGATTATTTATGATGAAAAAACTTCCATTACAAATAATTAAGTATTTATAATGGAAAAAAAATTTCCATCATAAATAATAAATTATTTATGATGAATTATTTTCATTGCAAATAGTCGGTAAAAAATCAAAAATTTTAAAAATAAATAAATACCAAATTTTTTATGATGAAAATATTTCATCATAAATAATTTAGTACTTATGATAGAAATCTTTTTTCCATCATAAATACTTAATTATTTATGATGAATTTTTTTTTCATTGCAAATATTTAATTATTGATGATAAATTTTTTTTTTATCATAAATAATCAATGAAAAAATAAAAATTTTAAAAAACTAAATTATTAACCCCATGATTGATTTTGATAATTATTAAATTTTGAGTGTTTAAGTATTTAACCATATGTTTCAAGAATGGATGTAAATCTTTTTAGATTTTTAAGTTAAAATTATAATTTTATCAAGTTGGTGATCAAGAAAAAGTGACAAGGAGCAAAATTATAATTTTATAAAGTTAAAAAAAATCTATTTTAGAAGCCTCAAGAATAAGCTTAAAAGATTTTTGATCTTTTGGAGGTAGTTTCATAATTTTTTGATGAACAAATTAGAAGAAAATCAAGTTTTAGCAAAAGGGTCAACCCAAGGGACGACCCCTAGGTCATCCTCTTTCGAAATGGACTGCTTAGCACGCATACTAGGCCGATCCAATCTGAGACTGAGTCGATCTAGTCTCAGTGGAAGTAAAAGATAGAAAGTGCAGAAAGCTAGTTTTTCAAGATCCAGGGGACTGAGCCGATCCAGTTATAAATTAAGTTGACCCAGTTAGGACTAAGCCGACCTAGTGATCGTAATGGCTAGTTTTTTGCACCTTTTTCAAATGGTCATTTCTTTACTCCAATGGCTATTTTAAGACTTTCAAGGGCTAGAATTGATCCTCAAGGTATCAGAAAGAGTATAAAAGGCTAGAGAAATATTTGAAAATAAAGGAAAAATAGATTGAAAGTAGAAATCATCAAAATAGTGAGGTTCATTGAATATCTAAAGGAAAAGAGAGAAAAGAGAGGACCTTGTGCATCAAATTTAGAGAGCTTCAAAGTGTGATCATCCTCGTTCATTCAAGCTTCCTCTCAACATTCAAAGGAGAGAATATAAAGCTTCATGAGCCATCTTTCAGCCTTTCCATCAAACTTCAAAAAGAGTTTTTTTTCTTTTTATTTTTATGCTAAATTTTATACTTGTATTTTTGTCTTTACAAGTTTCTTTGGAGAAAAGAAACTTGGGGTGTAGGTTAGTCTAAGTCAAAAATTAAATAGTGTAAAGATTATGGTTGGTGCTCCTAGGTTAAAACCAACTGGATTGATAGTGAACCCGAGCTATCAGTGTAGGATTGTGGTTGGTGAGCCCGACAAAATCAACTGAATTTGTTTGTAATCTTGGGTCAAAACAATGCACTATAATCTTGGATTATAGTGAAATTTTCAAGAGAATAGCTTAGAGAGTGGATGTAGGTGCGGAATTGCATCGAACCACTATAAAATCTTTGTATGTTTATTTTATTGTTTTGCTTTTCTTGCTTTCTTTATTTGCTTTACATATTTGCATTAGTTAGTTTCTTCTAATTCCGCTGCTACATATTGCTCATTCACTTTAAGTATTCAAGTTTCTCTTAATTAGAAGCATATATTTATTTTAGAATATAATTTAGCCAAAAATTTTATAAATTCAATTCACCTCCCCTTTTGGGTGGCCATACCTGGACAACAAGTGGTATCAGAATAGGTGCTCTATTATTAGTTGTTGACCTAACTGTTAGGAGCTAAAGATCTAGGCAATCCAAATGGATTCTTTGTTTAGTGAAGGCTATTCTATTGATAGACCTCCAATGCTTAATGAATCAAATTATTGTTATTGGAAAGCATGCATGCGTATCTTCATACAAGCATATGATTAAAACTTATGGAAGATTATAATCGATGGCTCACATACTCTCAAAGCATTACTTGAGCATGATAAAGAAATGAACCAACTAAATGCTAAAGCAATGAATTTATTTTGTTATTCATTAGACATAAATATTTTTAATATAATTTCTTCATGTATTTCAGCAAATCAAATATGGAATAAATTAGAAACTACTTTTAAGGAAGCAAATCAAAGAGAAACATCAAGCTTTCAAGAAAAAAAGGTAGCTCACCCCAACTCATGCCTTATGATGCATGAAGATGAAAAGAAGAAAAAAGGAAGAAACAAAAGAAAAAGAAAACAATGATTAAGAGGAAGCAAGGCAAAGAAGAAAATAAGAAATAGAAGGAAGGTATAAAAAGTTGTTGCCTCATGGCTCAAAAAGATGAGGTATATCATGAACACTCCTCTAAATTTTCTTTTAATGAATTATATAAAGCTTTCAATGAGTTAATGGATTAACATATGGATTAACATAAGAAGGTAAGGCTACAAAATAAAGAACTTAAAAATTTAATCTTTCTTTAGCTGAACAAAAAGACAAGATTTTAAGTGAAAAAGAAGATTTTTTGAAAAATATGAAAAACATGGCCAAAGAAATTTTTTTTTTTTTAAAATAAATTGAAACTCTAACTAAGAAAAATGATAATATAGTTAAATCTAAAAATTTCTTAGTTAAAAAAAAGAAAGATTTTTAAAATCTAAAAAATCTATGATTGAAAAAAATATTAAGTTGAAAGAAGAACTTAATAAACTAAGATTTTCTGCTAAAGAAAGAGTAAATTTAAAAAATTTCTTTTAGAAGAAAATGTCAAACTAAAGAAAGAGATTGAAAGCTTGAAGTCCATAATTGAAAAGTTTATAATTGGATCTCAAAAGCTTCAAGCCATTTTAAATGTTCAAAGAGCTATTTTTGACAAACATGGAATTAGTTATAATTTAAAAAGAAAACAAAAGTTTGACAAAAATATGCTCAACAAAGCTTTAACTGAAAATCATTCAATTAAGTGCTTTAAATATAATAAAGTTGGTCATAAAATTTTTGAATGCAAGATTAAAAGAAATCGCCAAACTTATATCAAACAAATTTGGATTCCAAAAGAAACCATAAGCTCTAACCTCCATGGATCCTGGATGACTTGGATACCAAAAAGTAGTAAATGATTTTGTAGGTATACTAAGAATCTAATTGAATGAAATAAGAAAATACTTATAGTTGGATGCCTTGGGAATGGATTTGGATGGGTGATAATATTGGTAAAATCTAAACTTTTATCATATCATACCATCAAGTCTTTTTGATTGGTTTATTCTATTGCTTATTTGCTTGAAATAATTTTAGTGTGATTGATTCTAATATTTAAAATGAGATGAATATTTAGATTTTAAAAGTTCAATATGCTCTTCTCTAGGTATCATGTTATGATATGAATTGAAATTATCTTGGAATTCAACATGATATAATAGCTTTCTCATATCAATTTTGCAATTGATAAACTTAAATTAAAATATTCTTAATTGGATATGAATATTTTTGAATTGCTAAACATACAAGTAAAACTAAGTTTGACATTCCCACTCAAAATGCTTGATGTGTTATGTTGCATGGCATTTTAAGTTTACCCTTAAGGATTTGAAATCCTACTGTTAGATCAAAATATAGAGTCAATATCTAGATCCCTCTTATTTTAACTTCAATTGATTTTGTCCCCCAACTTGAAGAATATCTTTTACACTTGGTATTAAATTGAATTTGAAATGTATTTTCATATTTTTTCTATTATTTTCAAGCAATGAATCTAAAAATTAGTTTTTCTTTAATCTTTAAGTGGTATCAAACTTTTAAGAAAATTATTAATTAGTCTAAATTTTAGTTCTATTAATATCATAAAACCTTCTAAGAAAATTATTCAATTTAATTTTTAAATAATTAGTATCAAAATAATTATTATTTATTTTAAATTTTAAAGCTCTTGGTATGAAAACTTTCATTATTGCTATCAAACAGTATATCATTATCTTACACTTCAATGCTTTATCTTTTAGCAAAAATAAGAGAATATCTTTATCTCAAATCTAATTTTGCAAAGCTATATTCTTGATGCTACATCATTTGAGATAAATCCAAAAGGTTTATACCTTTTCTAAACTTAATTACCCGGTATTTCATAAGAAAAGAGATGAAATGATCTTTCAAAGAATAATAAAAAAAAATCTTTTTATAATTTACCTTGGATGATTTGTCGATATCAATTCAAAATGATTTATCATAATTTAAAATTCTCAAAATGGTTTGAATTTTAGATCAAGTGGTATTAAGAAAAATCTTTGGGCAACCAATTGTTAAGAAAAATCTTTGGATAAGTTGTTATTTGATTTTATTTTCAAAGCTATAAAAAAATAAAAAAAAAGATTAAGTGTTATCATTCTTGTCTTGAACTTTATTGTATTTTTATTTTTGGCAAAAGAAAAGAATGTTTTATCTCAAATCTGATTTTGCATAGCTTATATGATGTTATTTGAGATAAAATTAAGAATTTTATATCTTTTTGAACTTAATTAAAATGATAATTCTTTAGAAAAGAAAGATCTAAGTTTAAATAGAATATCTTTCTATGATTTATTTTGCATAATTTATTGATATCAATTCAAATTAACTTATCAAAATAATTTGATCTGAATTTAATTGATTCATCTTTTTTGATAAAAAACTTTAATAATTGATATCACAGTGATCATTATTGTCTTGTATTCTATTGATTTATTTTTTGACAAAAGAATTGTTGCTTTGTGTTGCCCAGCTATACAACCCAAGAGGGGGGGGGGGGGTGATGAATTGAATTTTTAAAATTTTAAAGCTAATTTAAAGATGTCAAGATTGAATGATGATATGCAAATAGTGTGTGTGAAGCAATTTAGGTTAGATAAATATGTAAAAGATTAGAAAGCAAGAATTTAATAAACTAAGAAAAAAGATAGTAAGCACACCACAAATAATAAAGATTTATAGTGGTTTGGTGCTTTTCTTGCACCTACATCCACTCTGCAAGCTCATACTTGGAAATTCAAAATTTTACATACTCAATTAGAATACAACATCGGTACCCTGACCCTAGCTATCCCCAGCTAGCATACTTATTTCTTGGGTATAAGCCAACCTTACACACTTCGATTTAAGATTTGGATCAATCCTTCCAAGTTTTAGAACCCCTCCAAAACTTGAATCAAAATAATAAAGCAGAGTATAAGAGTTAATGATAATCAAATATAAATTTAGCTCTCTTAATGAGCAAATAAAAACTTATGAACGCTTTTCACAATAATGGAGGAAGCTTTTATGATTTTTTTTAAGATTGTTGGAGACTTGAATGAGCTCTTAAGAGGTTGGTGAACTTGAAACGAAAGCTTCTTTGCTTGAAGATGACTTTTACTTAGGGCTGAATTGAATGTGTAAAATCTCTTATGTTTTTTCCTTTTTTATAGCCTTTTAAATCTTCAAAAGATGGAGGAGAGAATTCTGGACAAGATTTATAGCTGTTGGAGATCTTAAAGAAAGCATTAAAAGCTACTAAAATGGGATAAAACTAGCCATTGCAGAAGATTTTTGTCACAGGGGTTGACCTCTGGCATAGGGGTCGACCTCGAGGTTGACCTCTAATATAGAATTCAGAAAATCAATCATTCTATATTTTTGGCCTTCGGAACAGCAGAGGTCGACCCTGGGCATAGAGACAGCATGCCAAATAGCCCGTTTCAGCAGGGGTAGACCTAGGGGTCGATCCTTTTGCTTCAAATTTGATTTTCTTCCAAAATATGCATCCAAAAATTATGGGACTACCTCCAAAGGATTATAAATCTTCTACACTTACTCTTGAGCTCTCAGATCAAAATTTGATAAAATTATGATTTTGCTCCTAAAATATAAAAAGTCTTTTTTCAAGCCAAATTTATTAGTAATCCCCTCAAATGCTTTGTAATCATCAAAATCAATTCTTGGAGCAACAATCTCTTCCTTTTTGATGATGACAAAATATTTGAGAATAAGCAAAAATAAAGTATGTAGAATCATATTTCTTATGGTTGGACATTCAAATTATTTGCAAAAGAGTTTGACTTATTCCTTTTATCAATTTTACTTTAAGTTTTCTTATAGCCTAATTTTATTTACTCTACTCTCTTTTCTTGACATCATCAAGTAAGATCTTAAGAAATTTTAAAATTCAAAAAGAAAAAATCTCCTTCTTAAATTATTCCATATGTTTTTCTATTAGAACAAGAGTGTATAACAAAACTTTCAATTAGCTTATATACAACACAATGTTTATCGCATATCATAATAGAATTTTAGCTAATTCACAGAGGTTACATTTCACATCATTCAAATAACATCATCATATTTATATACATATATTTACATCCAAATTATATCATTTCATACACAATAAAACATAACATCAAGTCATCAAAATATATAAGTGCTAAAGGTATCAAAAGCATTCATGAGAGTTAGGCCATACAAAATTCATGGATACAACTATCCATGACCCAAGTAGCCAATAGTACCAATGCCATAAGCTAGATCCAAAAAAAAATAACCAACCATGACTTGATCAATAACTCATAGAAATAACTAAGAGATACTAGATCATAACCTAATATAAAGATGACTAAATTAGATCTAGTAGAGATCATGGCTGGAAGCATCTGAATCAGATAAGGAATCAGAGATGTGATGGAGTGTGTCAAATGATAGACATATCAAATTTAGAAAATTAAATCAAAAGTTTAAAAAATTGAATCAAATTAAATGAATCAGCTCTCCTTTAAAATCTTATCATTTAAAATTTCTTTCTTTACAAAAAATATTAGCTTAAACTCAAATATCAAAGGCTCTCCCTCTTTTTGAATGAATATGATTATTTGAACAGATTTTCAAGTATGTACTTTTAAGCTTTAAAAGAATTAGAGCTTTTCATAGATTTGAATAGTAAAATCAAGCACAACATTTAATTCATTATTCATTCTTTCCTTTTCTTAAATAAATTTCATTCAATTAAGCTAAAAAAAGATATTTATCAGAAATGTATCGAGAAAAATAAAGATAGTATCAATGCAAAAATAATTTTACAAAGATTTCTAAAGACACATTAAAATTTTTTTATTATATTCATGTTTTTAAATAAGTTTCAAAATTAGAAGTATGTATCAAAATTAATTTATTTAGAGTAAAAATATATTTTAAATTAGTTTTAACTCTAATTAGTTATCAAAAATAATTTGGCAATCAAATCAATTGAATTTAAACTGAATAATCACATGAAGGCTTAAGTTAAAAGGATCATAAAATAATCAAAGTTCATTGCCCTTAACCCAAATCAAAGCTCATTGCCCTTAACTGATTAGGGCATGGTTTAAGATGTAACACGTTGTGTTAATTGCTTCCACCCAAAAGTATCTTGGGAGGTTGCTTTCACATAGCATGGTATGGGTTATTTCTTTTAGAGTCCTATTTTTTTTTTCTACCATCCCATTTTATTGGGATGTCCTCGGTGCTGAAAAATTATGATTTATTCTTTTTTCATCACAAAATTTTTCAAAGTCTTGATTTTTAAATTTGGTTCCATGATCACTTTGAATGCTTTGAATTGAAAATTCTTTTTTATTTATAATTTTTTGATAAAATTATGAGAAAACATGAAAAGTTTCATCTTTGTGTGCCAAAAAGAAAATCCATGTAAAGCATGCGTAGTCATCGATAATTACAAAATCATAACATTTTTCACCTAAGTTTGTTGTTCTCGTAGGACCAAACAAATCCATGTGCAATAATTTCAATGGCCTAGAAGTTGAAACAATGTTCTTAGATTTGAATGAAACTCTAGTTTGTTTATCTAGTTGGCATGCATCACAAATTTTATCTTTTTTAAAGTTTAATTTTGGTAAATCAGTAACTAATTCTTTTTTGATAAGCTTTGAGAGTGAATGCATACTAATGCGTGCAAGTCTATGGTGCCAAAGCCAACTAGTCTCATTAATTTTGGCATTCATAGCTACTAGATATTGCATGTTTATCATGAAAAGATCATTCAAATCTATTATATAAATATTACCATGTCTATGTCCAATAAACTTAATGCCATCATCATTGGGACTAGTTACAATGCATAATGAAAATTCAAAAATAACTTTATAATCCTTGTCACAATGTTGACTAATGCTTAAGAGATTGTGTTTCAAACCGTCTACTAATAAAATATTTTCAATATACTTAGAGAGAGTGATATGAATGTTACCTATACCGATATTCTTTTCTTGCCATTGTCTCCAAAGGTGACCATTCCTCCATTTTTAGCATCAAGCATGATGAATTGAGACTAATCACTGATCATGTATCTTGAGCATCTGCTATCAAGATACCATCTTCAATTTTCTTCTTTGGATGCAAGACACATCTACATGCAAAATCAAGTTCTTACTCTTGATACCCAAGTTTTCTTAGGTCCTTTAAGGTTAGTCACACTGATTTCTTTTGGAACCCATAGTTTTTTTATATTTAAATTATTAGAAAATATGTATAAGATTTGTATCCTAGTTTACCATATTTAAAGTAAGTAACATTTAAAAATTTGTTGCTTTATGAATCTACAAAAATATTTTTCAAAAATTTTTATTTTTTTAGGGGGTTATAGCCTAGACCAGCCTTATCATTGATAGCTTTTTGATTTTCAAGAATCATATAAAGTTTATTTAAACTTAAAGTAAATTTTTCAACTATTGATTTTAGCTTGTCAATTTTATTTTTCAAATTTAGATTCTCTTGAGTTAAGACTAGTTTTTCACTTAGGATAGTTTCATTTTCTTTTAGCAAGACTTGATTCTTTAATTTTAGTTCTTTATTTTTAGTTCCTAACTTCTTTAAATTATCTACTAAATCATAGAAGGCTTCTCAAAGTTCTTCAAATATAAATTCATTTAAGATTTCAGCACTTATCTCATTTTCATGTGCCATAAGGCACAGATTGGCTTGTTTATGAGCTTCTTCCTCTTCGAAGCTTGAGTCGTCACTATCACTCCATGTTGCCACCATAGCTTTTTTCTTATTTTTCTTAGAAATCCTTTTAAGTTGAGAACATTCAGACCGAAAGTGCCCCGGCTTCTTACATTCATAGCAAATAAGAGGCTGCTCTTTATCCTTTTTCTTGCTATGCTCCCCTTTGGTAGGTGGCCTCTTTTTCATCTCTTATTTTTTCTTCAAAAATTTCTTGAACTTCTTTATAATGAGGGCTATTTCTTCATCTTGTTCTTCATCTTCCATTTCATCAAATTTTTCATCTTATTGAGTAGTAGATTTAAGGGCTATTATCTTCTTTTTCTTGATATCTTCTTCTTGATGTTGTTTCATGCTTAGCTCGTGCATCATTAGTGATCCTAGAAGCTTCTCCAAGAATAAAATATTTAGATCTTTGGCTTCTTGGATTGCAGTCACTTTGGCCTTCTATGTCCTTGGCAAAGATTTAAGAATCTTCCTCACAAGATCACTATTAGAACAAGACTTGCCAAGACTTTTAAGATCATTTTAATATCCGTAAATCTAGTAAACATTTTAGTTATTGACTCATCATGCTTCATTTTGAAAAGTTCATATTTGTACACAAGCATGTTAATTTTTGACTCCTTAACTTGATTAGTGCCTTCATGAGTTACTTCTAACTTATCCCATATTTTTTTAGTTGATATGTATATTGAAATGCGATTAAATTCATTAGTATCTAAAGTGTAATATAAAATATTCATGGCTCTTGCATTGAGTTGAGCCATTTTTTTATCAACCTCATCTCATTCTCTTTCGAGTT
The DNA here is from genome assembly GCA_006176705.1 of Cocos nucifera. NCBI lineage: Eukaryota > Viridiplantae > Streptophyta > Magnoliopsida > Arecales > Arecaceae > Cocos > Cocos nucifera. Next base: position 822,166 of record QRFJ01000393.1, on the reverse strand, counting down.
TGGTTGATTCTACATTATCAATTATCTTAGTGGATGAGTGTGGTCCATTAACTATGATACTCTATATATCATAGTCAAGTACTTGTATCACTACTACAAAAAGAGCCTACGGTAGTGCATACTATGACAGTGATTTTTGAAACTACTGTAATAGAGTCTACGGCAGCGCTTATAAGGAATCGTTGTTATAGGTCGGACCTATAGTGGTGGTTACAACAAACTGCTATCATAGTTCGACCTATGATAGTAGTTTTTTGTAACCATTGCCATATGTCGGACCTATAGCAGCGATTCCTTGTAATCGCTGCTATACGTCGATCTATAGTAGGGATTATTTATAACCGCTGCAATATATTTTTTTTATTTTTTTCTAAATAATATATAATTTTAAAATTTAATGTCCATCTTCATCATTCATTATCTAAATAATTATCATTAGAGTATCGTCGTAAAAGATCACCTCAATCTGATGGTCTTAGCTTCATCGATTAGAAAAAATTAATTTTGACGATCACGAATGATGATATGATGATTTGATGGATGGAGACCTCTGATAGATTTAAAAATCTACAATGATGATCTTAGTTATGTTTGTAGCATACTATCAAAGTTTTATTTCAATCGGATATCGTTATCTTGATCAATTTAGTATAGATTAATTTCGATCGTTAAATGATAAACGAGTGATCAAAGGACCAGATGGTGTCTGATTATAAGAAATTTTTTTTATAAATAATCTTGGCCACTACTTTAATTATTTTTTATGGTGATGATTATAAAATTCAACTTATGAGACTAAAGAATGATCTAAAACTATACGTCGCCTGATAATCATTCTTAAACTTCGTTAGTTGTTATATATATATATGCTCGTGCTTTTATAATATCTGTTTAACGTGAATAGTTCATATAAAAATGATTTAAATTTTACTATCATCATCATATAAAATAATTAAAATTATAGAAAAGATTATTTAACTAAAAAATTACCTCATAATCGAACATCGTTTAGCCCTTTGATCACTTATTTCTAATTTAACAACTAAAATCATTCCATACTAAATTGATCATGATAACGATATCTGATTGGAGTAAAACTTTGATAGTATGCTATAAATATCACCAAGATCATCATTATAGATTTTTGGATCGATCAGAGATCTCCATCTATCAGTCATCGCATCATCGTTCGTGATCATCGAAATCAAATTTTTTTGATCGATGAAGCTAGGGCCATCGGATCGAGGTGACCTTTTGTGATGATACTCTAATGGTAATAATTTAGATAATAAATGGTGAAGATGAGCATTAAATTTTAAAATTATATAATATTTAGAAAAAAAATAAAAAAAAAATATTTCCAACCTACAGTAGTGGTTACTAAAAATCACTGCTATAGATATATGGCAACGATTATAAATCGCTGCCGTAGATCTATTACAGTGATTTATCATAACCGCTGCCATAGGTCTATGGCAGCGGTTCAAAAATCACTGCTGTAGGTTAGGTTAAAAATTTTTAATCCTATGGCAGTGGTTCAAAAATCACTGCTGTAGGTTAGGTTAAAAATTTTTAATTTTTCTTTCCTTCCATGCGCACTCTCTCTCTCTCCCTCTCCCCTCCTCTCCATCGTCGGTGAGACACCCATCCCCGGCTGCGACCGCTCGCCCCTTGCCCTCCTCATCCCCAACCGCAGTCGCCCACCATCGCCCTCCTCATCCTCGCCGCCCACCCCTTGCCCCCTGACCACCCGCCCCCACCCTCCTCATCCCCGGCGCCACCGCCTGCCCTCCCCATCCTCGACTACCGCCCTTGCTGCCCACCCCTTGCCCTCCCCGACTGCCGCCCCCGCCATCCCCATCCCCGACCGCCCGCCGCCTCTTGCCCTCCCCATCCCCGACCGCTCACCCCTGCTCTTCCCATCCCCGACCGCCATCGCCCCTGCGCTCCCCATCCTCGACCGCCCACCCCTACCCTCCCCATCCCCTGGCCTCCCCATCAAGGCGCCCCTTCAAACCCCCTCTCCCTCTCTCTCTTTTCTTTTTCTCTTCTCTCTCTTCTCTTTCGATTTCACTATCTTGCTATTGTTTCGCAGGTTATCTCTAGCACCGTCGTCTTCCTCTAGCGCCATCGTCAACGACCCTCAGAGCTTTCGGTGCGACCCCCTCTCTATAGTCATAAGTATATTTTTTATTTTAATTTTATAGTATTATTTATTAATCGCTGGACTAAACCTGTCAATGGATCGGGTTCGGATCAGAACTTGGATATTTAGATCCGAATCTGATTTTAATTACTGGTACTGGACCCAAACTTGAATACTTGATGGATCCATACTTGAAGTAGCAGACCCAGGCCCTAATGGATCTCGGGTATCTAGACCCAATTTCGAGACCCAAAACTAAGAAAGGGAGAGGGAGAGAGGGAGGGAGGGGGTCTGGCCTCACCACCATCGTCAGCGAGGGAGACGAGAGAGAGAGAGGGAGGGAGGGGGTCCGACCTGCTGACGAGGGAGATCGAGAGAATGAGAGAGGAAGGAGGGGTTCGGCCTCACCGCCGTCGGCGGTGAGGGAGATCGAGGGAGGGAGAGAGGAAGGGAGGGGGTCCAACCTCGTCGACGAGGGATGAGATTGAGAGAGGAAGAAAGGAAGATCGAGAGAGGGAAAGAGGGATCAGGGAGGGGGTCTGGCCTCATCGATGATGGAGATTGAGTGGAAGATAGGCAGTCGAAAAGATGAGAGGAGGATGGAGACAGCCAAGAACAGGGGACGGCACACAGCCGAGTCGAGCCAAGAATAGTGCCTTAGGCCGTGCCATACCGTGTCGTGCCATGCCGTGTTGTGTTGGTAGTTCGTGCCTTGGATTGTGTCGTACTGGTAGGTCATGCCGTGGGCCGTGTCGGTCGCTAAGAGAACCCCCAGCCGCTAAGAGAACCTTTGTCTTGTTGCTTTTGTTTATTGCATTGCATAGCGATAGACCCGTCAATTGATTAGTGTACATAATCTTTGGCATACGTATATTTATATATAATTGTATGGATGGTACCTAGGCATATCTTTGATTATTGTTTAACATGTTATATTGGTTAATGTTCATTAACGTTGCAGGTCACGATGGCATCGAAATGTCATCTAGCTTTCACCCCTGCCTCTCGATGGGTTACATGGAGTTCAGCATCTGAGGAGCAGTCAGAGCATACTCCATCCACCTCTGCATTGGCTGCTCAGGGACCTCCACCCTCGGTATCTACTCCATTGGTAGCATCTAGTACTCCACTAGCATCTGAGCCTCTACCGTCATCCACATCTCCAACACATGCTACTCCATCGACATCTAAGTGTACGCTTTTATTATATTATATTATTTATTTTTTATATAGTATTTGTATACTTATAATTTGTATAGTGTATTTTCATTGTAGGTGCATCATCCAGTAAGACATTTCACGGTCCCACATATATGGTGCATGTGTGGAACCGCCAGCATCAGGTAATGGTACAGTATGATCTGGAGGATAGGTCAGTAAGGGAGACCGCATGGGAAATGCATTCCTTTTTTGGAGTGCTTATGAGGCGGTCAGACATTATTCCTGTAGAGCCTAGAGATTAGCAATTGATGGATGATACTGTCAGGGACCAAATATGGAAGGAGATATGGGTAAGTACATCTTAATTATATTTATACATTTTACATGTTTACACTATATTTGATTAGAATAATTTTGTAATTGACTTTTGATAACTTTATGCAGAGGAGGTATGACTTTTCTGATCATGAGAGGACTCGAGATGCCCGACTAAAGAAGATCGAAAAGTTATACCGGGGCTACAAAGTCAAGCTCCATAGAGGATGGCTCGAGCACTGACGAGACACTCTAGAGGAGCTTATTCCTTGGATACAGGACTGTCCTTCGAGTCAGTGGGAGAGGATGGTTACACCTTAGAGGAGTCAGGAGTTTGAGGTAAAAATACTAACTTTTAAATTTTTTAATACACTTAAAGTTATATTTAAATATTTTTTAAATACTTATTATTTATTTGAATACTTGTTAGGCTACCTCCCATCAGAACTGGGAGAATCGGGCAGTCTAGGAGTATACGCACACTCTCGACCGTGAGTCTATGGCCAATCGTGTGCATAGAGAGGTAATAAATTTTAAATCTTACTAGATAAATTAAATTAATATTTTTTCATGTTTCTGATAAACTATTCCATTATTATAGTTGATGAGAGATAGAGTGATGCCTAGCCATAGCAAGATCTTTCGATCCAATTATACGGACAAGAATGGTAGGTCGATGAATGCTGCGATCGAAGGGATTTTTATTAGTATTAAATATATTAGTGTATATGATTAGTATTATAGAATTTTTTATAAAATTTTATTTGTATTTATAATTACAGGATCAGTTAGATGCGCTCACGAGCGAGGGCCCGAATACCTTTGGCCCCCATGACCATCTGTCTCAGGTCTTATGGCATGAGCACTCTAGGAGGATCCAATGCAGGCCCGGACATACGTCGATCAGCTATTGGTCAGAGGCAAGCATCTCTTCATAGGCTTTCGGTGTCGTCAGTCGGGAGGAGCTTGAGGCAGCGTTGGCACGGGCAGACCATGCTGTGACACACGTAGATTAGGCTGAGGAGCACGCATCTCATCTAGAGGGCATCGTGAGAGACATGGTGTCGATGCTCAGTGCACGTTTTGGAGGTGCCTTCACAGGCTTTAAGGATATATTGGCGCGCATTCTAGCTCCAGCTCCGACTCTGACTCTGGCTCTAGCTCTAGCTCCAGCTCCAACTCGTGCTCTATCTCCCGGGGATGATGACGATGTAGATTTAGGAGATTTTTGATGTATTTTTTTTAAAAAATATTATAATAAATTTTATTCGATAATAAACTTTTAGCATTTTAAAAATATTTTTATATTTATAATTTTTTTTATGTTATATATCTTTATATTTGTCAGGTAAAATATATAAAAAATTAAAAATTTTATATTTTTTTAGTTATTTAGAAGCTACGGTAGTGGTTTTACAATCGCTACCATAGATGTGCCAACCGCTACTGTAGGCAATGTGTCAATCGCTGCATAGACCTATGACAGTGGTTACGTAACCGCTTTCATAGATAAGCCTATGATAGTGGTTCCATAACCACTGTCGTAGATCGGTCTATCATAGTGGTTCTATAACCGCTGCCATAGATAAGCCTTTGGCAGTGGTTTCCATAACCGCTGCAATAATCACTGCCATCAACCTACAGTAATGGCTACAGTGGCAGCGGTTAGCTAACCACTGCTATATCCTATAGCCATGATTTTTTGGGCTACGGCAGTGATTACAAACCACTATCGTAGCCCTGTTATGTAATAATGTATGAATATTTTCATCCGAGCTTTTCAATAGATATAGTTTGACTCATTAAAAAGTGAAGGTCGGTTTGTGAACTATCCCTCGACTGGAGAAATACTAACTTGGGTTGCCATAGAACTTTGGCTTTTTGATGGTTAATTCAAAATAGGGCTATAGCACTAGGCTCTGATACCACTTGTTACTCAGCTATACAATCCAAGAGGCGGGGTGAATTAGGTTTTTAAAATTTTAAGCTAATTTAAAGATATCAAGATTGAATGATGATATCCAAGTAGTGTGTGTGAAGTAATTTAGGTTAGATAAATATATAAAAAATTAGAAAGCAATAATTTAATAAACTAAGAAAAGAAAGACAACAAGCACACTACAAACAATAAAGATTTATAGTGGCTCAGTGCTTCTCTTGCACCTACATCCACTCTCCAAGCTCCTACTTGGAAATTCAAAATCATTAAATATATTCAACCAGAATACAACATCAGTACCTCTGACCCTAGCTATCCCAAGCTAGCATACTTATTTCTCGAGTACAAACCAATCCTACACATTCTGATTTAAGGTTCAGATCAACCCTCCCAAATTTTGGAATCTCTCCAAAACTTGAATCAAAATAATAAAGCAGAGTATAAAAGTTAATGATAATCAAATATAAATTTAGATCTCTTAATGAGCAAATAAAATCTTAAGAATGCTTTTCACAATAATGGAGGAAGCTTTTTCGATTTTTCTCAAAGTTGTTGGAGACTTGAATGAGCTCTTGAGAGGTTGGTAAACTTAAAACGAAAGCTTCTTTGCTTGAAGATGACTTTTGCTCAGGATTGAATTAAATGTATGAAATCTCTTATGTTTTTTTCTTTTTTATAGCTTTTTAAATATTCAAAAGATGGAGGAGAGAATTTTGGATAAGATTTGTAGTTGTTGGAGACCTTAAATAAAGCATTAAGAGTTGCCAAAATGGGATAAAACTAGCCGTTACAAAAGATTTCCATCATAGAGGTCGACTCATGGATCAACCTCTGGCACAGGGGTTGACCTCGAGGTCGACCTCTGAGATAGAATTTAGAAAATTAACTATTCTATATTTTTGACCTTTAGAACAGTAGAGGTCGACCCTTGGCATGGAGACAGCGTGCCAAATAGCCTGTTTCAGCAGGGATAGATCTAAAGGTCGATCCTTTTGCTTCAAACTTGATTTTCTTCCAAAATATGCATCTAAAAATCATGGGACTACCTCCAAAGGATCAAAAATCTTCTATACTTGCTCTTGAGGCTCTTCGATCAAAATTTGATAAGATTATGATTTTGCCTCTGAAATATAAAATATCTTTTTTCAAGCTAAATTTATTAGTAATCCTCTCAAATATTTTATAATTATCAAAATCAATTCTTGGAGCAACACTTTATCTTAAATATAAATTTTCATGGCATACTTTAGGAGTTTTAATGGATTGTTATCATTGTAAACATCTTTTGAAGTAAAAAAAAAATAAATAAAAAAATACTTTCTACATAAGTGAATGCTTTATTTATTTGAATTGAATGCATAATTTAATACTTAATTCACTCGATTGATGCTTGTTCTCTTAAAATTTTATTTAATTATAAAATAGCTTTGTTTGCAAAAGTAAGGGAGAGAAAACACCAAAGATAAAATGATTACTAATTTGGTATCAATCAAATTTGAAAATCTAAACTTAAAAGTCAAAATTTTATTAATTAAGATTAATATGGTATCAATTAATTATGCTTAACTTGAAAGTAAAAGAGAGAGTAATAAAAATTATAAAGCTTAAGCAATGCAAATTTTGAAAAAAGAAAAGTGGAAGATAATGCTAAAGAATGAATATATATATCATTTTAATAATCTAAATTTAAAGTATGCTTATTTTGAAATGCAGAGGAGGGGAAAGCTGAAGAGTAAACTAATCTAGCTATTAATATGAAAAAAAAATATTAATTTGATTTAATTAAAAATATTGATGAATTTATGATATTAAATTCTCTATCAATTACCTTATTTTGAGCCTTATTGATTTTAAACTTTCCATTAAATACTTTATAATCTTTTTAATTTATACTTTCATATGTTTATTCAATTTGATTTACTTGATTTAAAATGCTATCAAATAAATAAATTATTCTTCAATATTAAAAATTATTTAAAGTGGTATCATTAATATGCTAATTTCATATTTTGATTTGCATGATTATTCTTGATAATTGATTAGAGTTAAATTAAATTAAAAATATATTATTACTCTAAGAAATAAATTTCTAAACCTAATTTTGGAACTCATTGAAAATTCAAATTTGATACTAAATTTTTGATGTGCATTGCAAAATTCTTATAAATTATTTGCATTGAAGCAATTTTTACTTAAAGCAATAAATTAAAAAAAAGTGACTATCATTTTTGATATATATTTATTTTACTTTACTTGATATATTTTTGATACATATATTTTCCAAACTTAATTGACTAAAATTCTTAAGAAAAGAAAAGATTGAATATTAAAGTACATATTATACTTAATTTTATGGTTAAATCTTTTGAAAAGCTCTATTTCTCTTAAAGATTAAAAGTGTATATTTAAAAATCTAATTGAAAGATCATATTTATTTAAAAAGGGGGAGAGTCTATAATATTTGAATTCAAGCTAATTTTTGAAAAGAAAAAAATATTCATTCAAAAGAAGAGATGATTTTTTTGATTTAACTTTATGAATTTGATACATCTCTTAATTTAATGTCTTGATATTGATTTTGATGATTTTTTTTCTATTCTTTTCCATGAGCTTTTTGATGTTGCCGAAAAGGAAGAGAGGTATATTGAGTATATGCTTAAAGAATTAATACTTAAAAAACTCAATGAATTTCATGCTTGAAATCTTAATACTCATTATTTTAAATTAAAATATTATTTTGATATAAGTATATAAATTATGTAAAATATTAATTAGAGCTTTTATGAAGTGTGTATTTATATTTATGTATATTATCACTTCATGGCTTATACTAGCCAATTTATTGAAATACATTAAATTATATTTTTATGCATATACTCAAAGTTTTGCCATCATCAAAAAGAGGGAGATTATTAACCCCATGATTGATTTTGATGATTGTCAAACTTTGAGTGTTTAAGTATTTAACCATGTATTTCAAGAATGGATGTAGGTCTTTTCAAGTTTTCAAGTTAAAATTATAATTTTATCAAGATGGAGATCAAGAAAAAGTGACAAGGGGCAAAATTATAATTTTATAAAATTAAAGAAAATCTATTGTGAAAGCCTCAAGAATAAGCTTAAAAGATTTTTGATCTTTTAGAGACAGTCCTATAATTTTTGAATATATAAATTAGAAAAAAATTAAGTTTTAGTAAAAAGATCAACCCAAGAGACGACCCCTAGGTCATCCTTTTCAAAATGGGCTGCTTAGCAAGCATATTGGGCCGACCCAGTCTGAGACTGAGCCGACCTAGTCTTAGTGGAAGCCAAAGATAGAAAGTATAGAAAGCTAATTTTTTAAGACTCAGGGGACTGAGCTGACCTAGCTATAAACTAAGCTGACCTAGTTAGGACTAAGCTAACCTAGTCAAAAACTAAGCTGACCCGATGATCGTAATGACTAGTTTTCTACAGCTTTTTTAAACGATTATTTCTCCACTCCAATGGCTATTTTAAGACTTTCAATGGCTAAAATCGATCCTCAAACTATCACAAAGAATATAAAAGGCTAGAGAAATATTTAGAAAGAAAGAAAAAGTGGATTGAAAGTAGAAATCATCAAAATAGTGAGGTTCATTAAATATTTAAAGAAAGAGAGAAAAAAGAGAGAACTTTGTGCATCAAATTCAGAGAGTTTCAAAGTATGATCATCCTTATTCATTCAAGCTTTCTCTCAACCTTCAAAGAAGAGAATACAAAGCTTCAAGAGCCATCTTTCAGCCTTTCCATCAAACTTCAAAAAGAGTTCTTTTTCTTTTTGTTTTTATGCTAAATTTTATACTTGTATTTTTGTTTCTTCACAAGTTTCTTTGGAAGAAAGAAACTTGGAGTGTAGGTTGGTCTAAGCCAAAAATTGGATAGTATAAAGGTTGTGGTTGGTGCTCCTAGGTTAAAACTAATTGGGTTGATAGTGAACCCGAGAAAACTATCGATGTAGGATTGTGGTTGGTAAGCTTGACAAAATCAACTAGATTTATTTATGATCTTGAGTTAAAATAAATACACTATAATCTTGGATTATAGTGAAATTCCTAAGGGGATAGCTTGGAAAGTGGATCTAGGTACGAGATTACACCAAACTACTATAAAATCTTTATGTATTTATTTTATGATTTTGCTTTTCTTATTTGCTATATATATTTGTATTAGTTAGTTGCTTTTAATTCTGCTGCTACGCATTACTCATTCACTTTAAGCATTCAAGTTTCTCTTAATTAGAAGCACATATTTATTTTAGAGTATAATTTGGCCAAAAATTTTATAAACCCAATTCACCCCCCTCTTGGGTGGCCATACCTGGGCAACATAAATGCCAAATTATTTATGATAAAAAAAATTTCATTATAAATAATCAAGTATTTACGATGGATAAAAGATTTTCATTGTAAATAATAAATTATTTTAATAAATTATTTTCATCATAAATAGTCAGTGAAAAATCAAAAAATTTAAAAATAAATAAAGGCTAGATTTTGTACAATGAAAATATTGCATCACCAATAATTTAGTGTTTTCAATGGAAATCTTTTTTCCATCATAAATACTTAATTATTTATGATGAAAATTTTTCTATCACAAATATCAATGAAAAAATAGAAATTTAAAAAAATAAAAAATATTAAAAAATTAAATAGTAGATTATTTATGATAAAATATTTTATTAATTTAAAAAATAATTCAAGTATTTATAATCAATTTTTTAGTCATAATTTTTTTTATATTTTGCAGTCAAAAAATTGATCGTGAATATATTTTGTAATGAAATATAATTTTTTTAGTTTTTTTAAATATGATATAATTTTAAAATTTAAAACTGATCTTCATTATTTATTATTTAAATAATTATCATTAGAGTATCATCATAAAAGACTATTTCAATCTGATAGTCCTAGCTATGTCGATAAATAAAATTTGATTTTGATAGTCACAAATGATCGTATGATGATTTGATAGATAGATAACATCGATGGATTCAAAAACTTGCAATGATAATTTTGATGATATTTGTAGCACACCATCAAAATTTTACTTCAATCGAATATCATTATCATGATTAATTTATCATGGGATGATTTAAATTTTTAAATAAAAAATGCGTGATCAAAAGGCCAAATGGCATCTGATTATAAGATAATTTTTTAGATTAATGATCTTTGCTACTACTTTAATCATCTGTATAGTGGTAATCGTAAAATCTAAAACTTGCATATATGAACCATCCATGTTAAGTAGATCTCACAAAAGTATAAGTATAATTGCTTAAGGACTTTAAGAATGTGTATCAAGAGACATATAATTTTGAATGGTTCATATATGCATGGTTTGAATTTTACGATCACCACTATATAAATAATTAAAATAGTAGCAAAAATTATTTATCTAAAAAAATCTCCTTATAATTGGATGCTCTTTGGTCTTTTTATTGCTCATTTTTTATTTAATGGTCTAAATTATCCTATGCTAAATTAATAATGATAATGATATTTGATTAAAATAAAATTTTGATAGTATGCTATAAAAATCATCAAGATCATCATTATAAATTTTCAGATCCATCGGTGGTCTCTATCTATTAGATCATCATACGGTCGTTAATAACCATCGAAATCAAATTCTATTGATGGACATAGCTAGGGCTATTGGATTGAGATAGTTTTTTATGATAACACTCTAATGATAATTATTTAAAATAATAAATGATGAAGATGGATTTTAAATTTTAAAATTATATTATATTCAAAAAAATAAAAAAATATATTCAATTGCAAAATATATTTGCAACCAATTTCTTGGTTGCAAAATATAAAAATAACTATGATCAAAAAATTGGTTATAAAATACTTGAATTAATTTTTAAATTTATAAAATATTTTTTAAAGGGAAAATTTTTTTAGGTGGGAATTATTAGTAATGAAAAAACATTTTTCATTGCTAATAATTGTTATTAATGATGAAAAATTATTTTTCATCATAAATAATTTTTTAAAAAATTTTTTAAAAAATAATTTAGAGGGAAATTTTTTTTGGCTGGATTTATTAGTGATGTAGATATTATTTCCATCATTAATAATCATTATTAGCAACAAAAATTCAATATTTTAGTAAATTATTTTTACAATTTTTTTTGGTTTACTTTTTTAGAGAAAAATTTTTTAGTTGAAAAAAATGGCCAAAAATTATTAGCAATGAAAATTAATATTTCATCGCTAATAATATTTTTATGGAAAATATTATTTTTTTTGTTTAATATTTTATTTAATAACGGTCACCTCAACGTCCCTTCATTCTCATGAAATGCTCGAAACCCTCTCCTCTCTCTCCTATGAAACCCCCAAAACCCACTCCTTTGTCTCCCCCTCCTTGTTGGCTTCCACCGATCGACTAGTGTGTCTCTCCCCCTCTATCCCTCTCGGGATTCTATTGGCCAGCAAGCGCGTCTCCCTTCCTTTGTCGTTCCTGGGCTTCCATCGGTCAACGAGCGCACTCCCTCTCGGCTCCCTCTATCCCTCTGTCTCTTGTAGTTACCACCACCATCACCATCGTTGCCATTGCTGTTGCCGCTGCCATGAATCGAAGGTAAGGCTCCCTATTTATGATGGATTTTTCTCTTCTATGCACAGGTGGTGGTGATGGATGGAGGTGATGGGTGAGGGGTGCAGGGGTGGGTGCCTAGGGAGGGAGGAAGGAGAGGGAGGGGGGATGTTTGGTGGGGGGTGGGGTGGAGGGTGTCGTGGGGGGGGGGCACAAGCGAAGCAGGCCCAACACCCTGCGCGAGCGGGTGGGGCGAATGGGCATAGCAGGGTATGGGGGCTGGTGGGTGGGCCGCATGGGGGTCGTGGGGGTAGGTGTGGAGAGGCATCGTAGGGGGTGAGGGTGGTGGTAATGGCTGGGGTGCGGTGGGATGACTGAAGGGGAGGGGGTTACGGCATGCAGGAGAAGAAAGGAGAAAAAATTAATTTTTTTTAAAAAATAAATAATTTATTAATAAAAATAATAATAATCAAAATAATAATAATTATTAAAAATAGTAATGATAAATAAAATTAAATAAAATATTTAAAAATAAATTATTTTTATAATAAAAATAGTTAAGTTTTTAAAATAATGATAAGATATTATTTTTAAAAAATAATTTAATGCTTTTGCTTGTTATAATTTAATGTTTTTGCTTATTTAGTTTGGTGTTTATTGTGAATATGATTTAATGTTTTAATTAGGATTAGTCGAATTCTTTAGTAAATTTTTAATACATATGAGTTGTCTGGTCCGAGATCCAGTCCAAAATTTAGGTCAGAATCTAGGTTGGGATCTGAGTTGGAATCTAGTCTGGGATCTAGGTTAGAATCCAAATCATGATTCAGGTCAAATCGAGATTGGGATCTAGGTCAAAATCCAATCCAGGATCCAAATCAAAATTCGATCTAGGGTCTGAGTCGAAATCCAATCTGGGATCTAGGTTGGGATCCGGGTCTGAGATTGAGGTTGGGATTTGGATCGAAATCTAGGTTAGAATTCTGGTCAAAATCCAATTCAGGATCTGATCTAGGATTCGGGTCACGATCCAGGTCAGATCGAGGTTGAGATCCAGTCTGGGATCTAGTCTGGGATCCAGTTCAGGATCCAGGTCATCACGATCCATGTCGAATCATGGTTGGAATCCAATCCGAGATCTGGGTCGGGATCCAGGATGCAAAGAGATGCATATTTTAACTCTTTAACTATTTAATTTTTTTATTAATTATTCTCAAATTATAGAGAGATGCAGAGAGTAGCGAGCTTCTTAATAGGATTGAGATCTACCTGCAAACCCACCAATAATGGTCAGAGGACTAGACAGTAGGGAGCTAGGAGTTTTATGTAAGTTTTTTTAAATATTTTTTTCATTTGTATTTTGATTTTTAGTACAAACTTAAAATAACTATAACTTTAATTTTCAAGATTGTATGATAGACATTAGATACCAGTCTATCCCTAAGGGCTCGATCACATCCACAAATAATGAGATCTATGATCAGGTGCTTGGTACAAGATCCTGTTATATTATGGGGCTAAGGCTTGGGATCAGAGCTTCCACATCCTCATGGTTGTCTAGGACTGACATCCATGTTGCCTGCGATGCCCAACTAGTAGAGACACAGAGAGAGATTGCTGAGGATCGATAGCGGGTTGCTGAGTTGGCTGCATGCATCGATGAGTACCAGCTGTTCCAAATATAGATGATAGAGTGCATGGCACAGATAGAGCAGATGATGCAGCTGATGAGGCAATAATAGGCTATTCCAAGCTTTTTCGAGCGCTCCCCTCGTTTGGCCCATTTTCTTCTCTAGATGTCGATGCTTGACAGCCAGCGACCTATTTTTATATTTTATATTTTTATTTGGACCTTTTATAATTATTAAATTTATTTTTTTATAATTATATTTTAATAATAAAATGATGAAATTTGTTTGTGCATTTATTATGCAGATTTTTTATTTTAATTTTATGGATTATAAGTATAAAATATTAAAAATATAAATCAATATATATATTTTATAAATTATTTTAAAAAAAATTATATATAATTAGTGATGGAATTATCTATGATAAAAAATCATCACTAATAAATTTATTTGCAATAAAATATTCTCATAATAAATAATTTTTTTAAAAAATTAAAACTACTAAATTTGTTTATTTAATTATTTATGATGGAAAAATTTTCATCATAAATAATTAAGTATTTATGATGAAAAATTTTTATCATAAATAATTAATTATTTATCATAAAAAAATAATTTTCATTTTCATCATAAATAATTATTTATTTATAATGAAAAAATGATTTTCATCATAAATAGTAAATTATTTACAATAAACTTTTTTATGGAAACTAATTTATTATTTTAAATTTAAAACTATTATTAATTTATTTATGATGAAAATTTTCATAGTAAAATATTTTATTTATGATGAAATATATCCATTATAAATAATTAAATAAATAAAAAAATTTTATAAAAATTTTTCATTGCAAAAAATTATTATTAGTGTTGAAAATTTTTTCTATCATAAAATATTATCTGTGATCCCTTTTTATGATAAAATATTGGTGATAAAATTTTTATCGTAAATAATTATTAGCAATAAAAATTTAGTATTTGTGATGCATTTTTTGTGTCGCAAATTTTGTTGTTGTTGTTGTAGTGAATCCAAAATTAACATGCTTATTCATAGATATAAATTATTTAAAATGGAGCCAAATGATTCTATTACTGAGATGTTCTCTAGATTTATTGATATTATTAATAGCTTGAAAAGTTTGGAAAAATCTTATATTAATAGTGAACTTGTCCATAAAATTTTTAGATCTCTTCCAAAAGCATAGAAAGCTAAAATTACCGCAATCCAAGAAGCTAAGGATCTCAATATACTCCCATTAAAAGAATTTCTTGATTCTTTTATAACTCATGAGTTAACCATGAAACAAAATATTAAGAAGGAAGGAAAGAAGAAGAAGACCATTGCACACAAGTTAACTACAATTGAAGATGAAGAGAGTGATGAGTTGGAAGAAGGTGATGAAGAGGATGACTTGGCTTTGATTGCAAGAGGATTTAAGAGGTTTATGAGGAAAAAGAAACAAGGCTTCAAGAAGAAGCGCTTCAAAGGTAAACCAAGCAAAGAAAGGAAGAAAGAAAAAGATAAGGATCTACCCATATGCTTTGAATGCAAGAAGCTCAGTCAATTCAAGATGGACTGTCCCTTCTTAAGAAATTAGCCAAGATGATGAAGAAAAAGATAATAATGGCCATATTGAGTGAGAGTAAAGATTCAAGCTCCGATGAGGAAATACAAAAGGTGGCCAACCTATGTTTGATGGCTCATCTAGAAGAGGTAAGTTCTAGAAGTACTTTAGATTTCACATTTGATAAATTATAAGATGCATTTTTAGAACTTATGACTAAATTTAAAAAGGTTAGTTTGAAAAAAAAAAGAATTAAGAAACAAAATCTTGAGTTGTCTCATGAGAAAGAAAGGATTTCAAAAGAAGTAGAGTCTCTAACTCTGGAAAATTAGAAAAAGAAAGATGATTTAAAAAAGGGTAAACCCTTTGCTAATAAATTTACCTTAAGCTCTGAAAAATTGTAAATGATTTTAAATGAATAAAGAGCTATCTTTAACAAAGCCAGTTTAGGATTTAAACCTCAAAAGAAGCAAAAACTTCTAAAAATCTTTTTTGTAAAAGCTTTTTCAAACCCCACTTCAAATGTTACATGTTTTTGTTGTAGAAAAATTGGACATAGATCCTACTCATGTGATTTTAGAAAGCTAAATAGAAAATTAGTTAAAAAATGTTTGGATTCAAAAAGGAACCATGGAAACTAATCTAAAAGGATTCAAGATGGCTTAGGTACCTAAAATTTCTACTTAATTCTCTTTTCAAGGTGTGTCTTATGGCCAAAGAAAGAAAAAGACTTTGATATCTTGATAGTGGCTACTCAAGGCACATGACGGATTAATCATAATTTGTCACTCCTAAAGCAAAGGATGGGGGAGTTGTTATCTTTGGGGATAATGGAAAAGAACATATTACTGGTATTGGTAACATCCATATCATCCCCTCTATTTTTATTAAAAATATTTTATTTGTTGATGGGTTGAAACATAACTTGCTTAATATTAGTCAATTTTATGATAAGAGATTTAAAATTATTTTTGAATCATCATTGTGCATTGTTTCTAGTCCTAATGATAATAGCATCATGTTTATTAGATATAGACATGGAAATATCTACATGATTGATCTAGATAATCTTTCCATGAAAAATAATCAATGTCTTGTTGCAATGGAAGGTAGTTAGTGAGACTAATTAGTTGTGGCATCGTAGATTAGGTCATGCAAGCATGAATTTACTTTCAAAATTTATTAAAAGAAATCTCGTTAAACACTTAGCAAAGTTAAATTTTGAAAAGCATCGGATTTGTGATGCTTGTCAATTTGGAAAGCAAACTAGGAATTCCTTCAAACTTAAAGGATTATTTCAACCTTTAGAATTAATTCATATGGATATATTCGGACCAACTAAGACCACAAGGAAGTAAAATATATGGTCTAATAATTGTTAATGATTTTTTTTTTTTTTACATGAGTTATGTTTTTAGCACAAAATGATAAAGTATTTTCTAAATCTACTTAATTTTATCATAAGGTTTCAAATGAGAAGAATTTGTCAATTATATACATTTATAATGATCATGAAATCAAATTTGAAAATCATCTTTTTGAAAGCTTTTGTCATAAAAAAGAAATTATATACAATTCTTTTACACTTAGGACACCTCAATAGAATGGGGTCATAAAAAGGAAAAACCATACTTTGGAAGAAATAGCACACACCATGTTGTGCGAGAGTGACCTTCCAAGATATTTTTGGATGGAAGCTATTAATACAGCATATTATATTTTAAATCATATTTTGATCCGACCAATTTTGAAGAAAACACCGTATGAACATTGAAAAGATAGAAAATTAAGTATTAGTTATTTTCATGTTTTTGGTTGTTGATGTTTCATTTTGAATAATGGAAAGGATAATTTTGAAAAATTTGATATTAAGTTAGATGAGGGTATCTTTTAAGGATACTTCATATCTAGCAAGGCATATAGAGTCTTCAATAAAAAACTCTTACTGTTGAACAGTCTATCCATATTGTATATGATGAATCTAATGATAAACCTTTGAGAAAGGAAGATGTGTTAGATGGATCATCTCATATTAAAGGATGACTCTCCTCAAAATAATGAAGAAGATCAAAAGAAATAGGATAAAGAAGACAAGGATCAAATTAGACTTCAATTGATAGATCAATTGATTATCCTACAATTAGAACTAAACAGGTATTTAGAAATAAATTAGATGAAAATGGTATTATTGTTAAAGATAAAGCTAGATTAGATGCTAAAGATTATAATTAAAAAGAAAATATTGATTTTAATAAAACTTTTGCTCCGGTAGCTAGATTAAAAGAATTAGATTATTACTTGTATTTGCATATTATATAGATTTTAAACTATATCAAATAGATATTAAAAGTATATTTTTAAATGGATACATAGTTGAAGAAGTTTATATAGAACAACCATTTGGATTTAAAAATCATGCTTTTCCAAATCATGTTTATAAATTGTATAAAGCACTTATGGTTTAAAAGAAGCCCCTCATGCATGATATGAAAAACTAAGTAAATTTTTGCTAGATAATGATTTTACTAGAGAAAATATTGATGCAACCTTATTTTTGAAAAGAATAAATGATGATTTATTAGTGATATAAATTTATGTAGATGTTATTATTTTTGATGCTACTAATGATCTTTTTGTCAAGAGTTTGCTAAGCTAATGTAGAGGGAGTTTAAGATAAGCATGATGGAAGAGCTAAATTTATTTCTTGGACTCTAAATTAAATAAACTAAAAAGGGAATCTTCTTCAACCAAATAAAGTATATAGAGAAAATACTCAAAAATGTTTGGAATAGAGACTTCAAAACCAATTGGCATACCTATGTCCCTCATGTAAGCTTAACAAAGTTGAATGTGATAAGAATATAGATATTAAATTATATAGAGATATGATAGGATCCTTACTCTATCTTACTATAGTAGGCTGGATATTTTATTTAGTATTTGTATGTATACTAGATATTAATTAAGTCCTAAAGAATCTCATTTGCTAGTTGTCAAAAGGATATTTGAATATTTATCAAGTACTCTTAATGTTGGGTTATGCTATGCTAAGCTTTCATCTATTGCATTAATTAGATATTTTGATTTGGATTTTGCTGGTTGTAAATTAGATAAGAAATGTACTTGTAGAATCTGCCAATTTCTTGGAGTTAACTTAATCAAACAAAACTCCATAGTACTATCAATAGTCGAAGCAGAATAAATTGCCATCAGGAGTCATTGTGCTCAAATCTTATGGATTAAATGATAAATTGAAGATTTTGATATTAAACTTAATAAGATTTTAATAAGATGTGATAATATAAGTAAAATTAATTTTACTAAAACTTCAATTCAACACTCAAGATCTAAACACATTGAGATAAGATATCATTTCATAAAAGATTATGTACAAAATAGTGATGTAATGCTTGATTCTGTTAGCATTGATAGACAATTAGCAGACATTTTCACCAAAACCCTTAGTCAAGATTGATTTAGCATGATTAGGGGGGAGCTAGGAGTTTGTAATCCTTTAGACTAGATCTTTCTTCTCTCTCTCTCTCTCTCTCTCTCTCTATTTTAGTCAATTTAATCTGATTTAGATTCAAATCGATCAAAATCTCTTGATTTATCTTCATTTGAAATCATTAGAAAACTCTTAACATCCTTAGATTTCTGAATTTTCTAAAAAACCATAGGCTGTTCCTGACTTATGCTCAAGTCGACTCGAGTGTGTATCCAAGTCAACTCCTACTCAAGTCGACTCAAATGATAATTCGAGTTGACTTGAAAGTTTGGACCACAAAACCTTTTAATTAGACCTGCAGCTTTATTTTTCACCCTAAACTCAATTGAACTATTCCTAAACAATCATTTTGCCTCCCCAAAACCCTAGAAATAGTAGTCCCCATCCATCCTTGCCCTCCATTTTGTCCATTTCTCCTTGATTCTTCCTTGGATTTGAGCAAGATGGGACCATGGATGTGGGCTATGTGAAAATTGAAGTGGTCTTTGTTCGAAGCATTTGAAGAAAGGTGCTCCAAGGCTCGGACTGAAAATGCTTCATCTTGAGGAGTTGAAGTGAGCTAACCCAATGATCAGACCAAGGGAGAACTAGAGCATGGACCTAATCAAGGTATTGTTACCCCTCCTCCTCCTTAGTCCTCGCTGGCAGAAAGAATGGCTGCTAGGGTTGTTACAATGAGAAGGAGAATAGACTTTTATTTCTTTAAGCATTATGGATTTCCAATAGGATAGTGGATTGAAACTTTGGGGCAAAAGAGTTTTTGTTCCTTGGATCTGCCCTCATCTTGTTAGAGAGATTTATGCTAATCTGGGAAGAGGTCCTAGTGAGATTGTTTCATCTATCAAAGGAGTACAAATTGAGGTCTCTAAGGATAGATTGGCTAGGATCTTTGATCTTTCTAAGCATGAGATTGTGCCTGATAGATTGGCTAACAAGAAGGAAGGAATGCAGCTCATTGTTAGAAGGGATGATGTTGTTGGAGATGTGCTGGCTAACTCCTTGACCCTAGAGATGAGAGTGTTGCACCACAATACGGTTGGAGGGATCTTCATTTCGAAGGTTGGATGATTTGATTTTGCATCCAAAAGGGAGTTGATGCTGATGTTCTATATTGTTCAGGGTATGCCCTGAATCTTCCTACTATGATGATGCAACAAATGGGAGAGGCAGCTGCAAAGAAGAAAGTATGTTTGCCTT
This sequence comes from Cocos nucifera, assembly GCA_006176705.1. Taxonomy (NCBI): domain Eukaryota; kingdom Viridiplantae; phylum Streptophyta; class Magnoliopsida; order Arecales; family Arecaceae; genus Cocos; species Cocos nucifera. Next base: position 802,131 of record QRFJ01000393.1, on the reverse strand, counting down.
ATAGAATGCCTCTAACCAAAGTATTTTGTGAAGTAGGAATATCTTTGGAAAATGAGACTAGCAAGAAACTTTCCTACTTTGATGTTTATTATGTTAGGACACTACAGTGCATGGGTTATAAAGTGGCTAGAGGTAGATGGATTAAGAAAGTATTAGGATAGGAGAGATGGGAGCGAAGAGCAGAAAAGCCTAGAGAGCCTTCCATGCCTATTGCTCTAGCACCTACATTTTTCTCTCCTCCACTACCAGCTCATGCTCCAGCTCCAACATCCCCAGCAGCACGACCTTCAACTTCTACAGCACTTGCTTCACCTCCTGCAGGATCTACCTCACACCCAGTAGCATCAGAGATAGCCTTGTTCGAGAGACCAGTTGACATGATTTTCACATGTATTAAAGCTAAGGTGCGAGTATTGTCAGATAGAGTAGACGATCTTTAGGTAGAGTTTAGAGGACTTTCTAATAAAGTGAAAGCCATGGAGATGAGATAGTTTAGGCCAGATGCACTAGATTATATATTAGACTTGGCCAAAGAGGCTGCCAGACTCAGGAGGAGTTTCGAGTCTAGAGTTATCGAGATACACTCAGCCATCAGAGGACTCGATAATTATTGGGAATTGTATCCCAAAGCCAATCATCAGTCTATTGATGGTTGAGCTATCTTTTATAATTATATATAATTTAATAATGAATAAAATATTTATTTTAACTTTTCATCATAAGTTGTGCACATCTTCTAATGAACTCCTATGTTGTGATGAAGTCCTTAGTACTAATTCAAATCAATAAAAGAGAATTTATCATTTAGTCCTTAAATCTGTTCATGATCAAATGAAACATTGTTACATAGGACAACAACATTTATCGAGTGTAGGTCATTATGTGCCATATGGGTTGGTTGTCCTCTTAATCAAGAAGTATGGAGATACTAGTATGGCATACAGATGAGATGTAGAGGTACATCTACATTGAATGTGACCAACTTTGGAGTATTTTGCTGTCAAGATTTACTCCAAAGAGATATGGGTATAAGTATCTCTCTAACTTAAGATCACCATGGTGACTTGCAAGCAATTTATGGTGCTTTGATGCTAGACTACCTAAATTTTTAATTCAATGATAGAAGATTTTTAGGCATAGTCAAGTACTCATGAAGTCGATGTGTGAGTCAAGATAGGATTGACCACTCCTGATTTCAGTAGATGTGTTGTATTATATTTTAATTTAGCAAAGCCTTGGCTAGGATAGTTCTTATGAGGAGTCATAGAATTGATTGCATTGAGACACATAATGAATATACTTTTCTAGACTTGATAGTTTAACTCTGAGTCATCCTAAACATAGAAGTCAAAGGGATGAATTATACAGTAACCATATTCAAGTAGGTTTTGAATGTTGCATTACAACTATTTAACCTATCCAAATATCGGGTACCATTACTAGATGGTCATATTAATTGGTATAAAAATTGATTTCTATGCTACCGACTTAGATTCGGACCTATGGGATCATACACATTAAAGATTCCTACCTGATCTGATGGCTGATGCTGAGTCCTACTGGACTGAGACTCTATGATCAAGAGTCCCACTGGACTAAAAATCTATGATCAAGAGTCCTACTAGATTAGGATTCTGAGTTCTATTGATCTAGGACTCTCTGATCATGAGTTTCATTGTACTGAGACTCTGCAATCAAGAGTCCCACCGGTTTGGGACTCTCTGTTCAAGAGTTCCATAGGGATGGGACTCTATTGCCCAAAGACCCATTGGATTAGGATTTTGTATTTATGAAAGAATTAATTAGTGATTTAATTATTAATTAATTTAATTTAATTGAGTGTTAAGTTTTGGATCAAGTCTAGCTAAATTGGATTCAATTAGGTATAATCCGATTAGGTTATGAGATGACTTAATCGCTGAGGAAGATTATTCCTTGATTTGATCAGGGATTGAGCTTAATTAATTTCTAATTTAATTAAAATTTAATTAAGATGGTTTAAGTCTAATTTGATTAGATTTATTTTGATCTAATTAGGTCTATCTAAATTGATTTGGTTATAGATTTAATTGGATAATAGATGGTGTCCAATTTGACTGGACTCTCCAACGCGCCATTACCTTTGACCACCACCCACTTTTTCATGAGAATTTAGAATTCTCATAATGTTTCATGCACCCTAGATGCCTCACACCCTCCTCATTCATGCCCCATTTGGATAAAATTAGGTGGTTGCCATTTGAAATCAGATAGGATTTGAATTCAAGCAAACAACCTCATTATCTCTATCTTATCCCATGTGTTTTCTACACTTTGTCGCATCTTTTTTAAGGGAATGAGAAAGGGGGTGTGCACACTTTTTAGAGGATAGTCCTTCTATGTGTGAGCCACCTTCTTCTACATGTAAAACTTGAGATTTTTTTCCAAGAGAAAAAATCCAGAGAAAGAGAGGCACAGGGTTTTGGGTGTGTGCTGTCCTAGGATTTTATCCTAGGGTTCAGGAAGAGAGGTTGAGAGCTATGAGTGTCACAACTCCACCAGATTTTTTAGAGAGCTTCCTCTTTATCCCTACGACCCTTCTTGTATTTCTAGAGTATTTGGATGATCAGAAGAAGGAGATTGATAGAGATTAATCTACTTTAGCCATCGAAGATTTCGGTAAGGAGCTAGTACTCCAGAGAAGCCGATCAAGACTTGGAGCCTCATGTGGATGATCCATAGAGGTCAAACACTCTGTATGGCTGCATTGCGATCAGAGGAGCTCCCATCCAAGGTTTTGATAGTGGTGATGGACTACCCGCACATAGATATCATGTTCTAAACATGAGTAGTACAAAGTAGTGAATAGGATTTACTGCTTTATGTTTATTCTTTCAAATTTTTTAATATGCATATATATCATGTTACGATCCTAAAGTAGGGTGTTTAATGATTAGATCACTAGCATGTTAGATTAATTAGATTAATCTTTTAGTATTCCACTATAATTTATTTGAAAAATTTTGAAATGCATGCTAGAAACCCTACAATATTTCCATCAATGGTATTAGAGCAATAGGACATTTAATATGATATATATGCTATTTAAAAATTTGAGTACTAACATATTAGATATATTTTATGTTCAAATAGCTTAGTATCAAATTGAATGAACTAGCATGCTGTCCGATCATAAGAGATAAGAATGGTTTAAAGGCCATCTCTTCCCATTCTATAGGAATCTCTTATGATGGTAGGGATGCCATCATGAACTCATTCATGAAGATAAACAATGAAAGAAGTTTATTAAAATTATTTCAATTTGAATATTGATCATGAATATGTTTAGATTAGATCTAAAAAGAATTCATGATTTTATTTTATATGTTATACATAAATATTGATTCAAACATGCAACCGGTTGCTGTTTATGAAATTAATGAGCCGACCCATTTCTGAAATGAATTGATCCATTTAGTGGACAATACAAGATTGTAAAAATATTTTACAAAACTCAAAAATTATTTTCAAAATATCAAACTCTAATCCATCAGCTCAATACTTAATTAAGAATTAAGGATTATAAATTAGAATCTAGAATTATGAATTAAAGATCCTAAGACAAAAGCATAACACATGGGTTAATGGGTTAGTATGAATTAGGTCTACTAATTGGATTAGATCTAAGGTTAGATTAAAGAATGGACTTAATTAGAGTAATTGATCAAATCTAATTAAGTATTATTTTAGATTAGATCAAGGGCACTCTAGATCAATTGCAATAGTTGTAGTTGGTCAAGTTCATATCTTTAATAAGAACCAAATGAACTTAATTTTTGGCTTAGCAATCAAGCCAAAAATTACTAGGTGGATCAAATTCAAATTAATTAAGCAGTTGGTGACTAAGATAAGTCTTGCGTCTAGACCAGTAGTTTTTAATTGAAAACTACTCATATAGATTCGGTCAATAGTGAGTTAATGGCATATCCCTTCCACTGATCTCACTTACCTTGCCAACATGGTGAATTAGATTTTGATAAGATCACTGGTGATTCGAGCTGACCCATATTAACTAAATAAATCAGTGTGATTGATTTAGATGCCCCTAGATTGACGTATCTCTAGTCTCTATTAATCTAACTTGGTGAAGTCAGTGGAGAATCATGATTAGCTAATTAATCTTCTCTCTTCTCTTAAAATGACTTAATCAAATTTTCTAAAATTATTAGATTTTTAAAAATAAAATAGTTATGATGATAATTAGATCATAGTCTCTCATTAAGTTGAGTGATAATGAGTCAATTAGTTTGATAATCATTGGAGAGCCAAAGGCCTGGTGCTTATCAACTATTGGAATTATTATTCATAATATGATTATTTTGGCCGTGTCTCTCTAATGGTGGTTAGGTTGGCCGACCAAAGTCAGGCTTAATCATTCGTTGGCTAGATGCATCAAGTATGGTCATGTTAATGGTTGGATTTAATCGGACCTTTTTAGTGAAGGTCAAAGCCTACTGATTAGGCTTTTGGGATAAAATTAAATTACTAAAAATTATTTAGAGAAATAATTGATTAAGAATCTATCCATAGATGTATTAGATGTGTGTCTTAGAAGCCAAATTGACCGACACTTGTAATACATTCTAAGAGCATAATTATAATTTTGACTTATTATTAATAAAATTAAGTTATTCTTTTAATCACATATGTGTACTATGTTTTTATGATTTATCCATTAGGTTAATGGAAATGATAATAAATATTGTTAAAAGTTGATAATTTGAGATATATATTATCATAATTAACTCATAAATTGCTTTCGATCATAGGATCGTTATGAGGATGGTGATCGATCCGAAAGATTGGTGTATGATCACTTTCTTAGGATGGATGAGCCTTGAATCTATCCTGTGTTTGGTTCTTTGACCTTCAGTAGTTCACCTTGAGGATGTTATAGTTTGATTACACCATAACTTGGTCTCCTAGCTATTTAGAATCTTGAGGTGTATGTTGACTATAGCATGTTCATTGTAGGAATTGGATCGTATTAAGATGGAATTTATTAATCTCGGTAGAGGAGGTGTAGTCGTATGATGATCATGAGATTGACTTCTAAAATCCATGGCCAAGATAGTGTGAAATAATAGAAAAAAGTTTCTATTAGGATTTTACATCAAACTTGAATCAATTGATTCAATTATATGATAGGAATTGGGTTTGACAAGTCTATCTTAACCTAGATCCTGTTGAGACTTATGATAGAAGAATCCAATCACATGATAGCTGCACCGAGAGATTCTTATTCAATTTTGATGGATTGCCACTATATACTACTAGGTGTCACTGATGGATTATAAGATCAATTAGAATTATTTCAATGATCAATAATTCTAATTGGATGAATCAGAAAGAGTTCTAGTTCATCAAAAGATATTTTGATGATATCAATGACGGAGATCACTGTTGGAAATAGTATCCCAAAGCCAATCGTCAGTTTGTTAATGGTTGTGCTATTTCTTGTATTTGTATATGAATTATTAATAAAAAAAATTTATTTTGATATTTTATCATCATAAAATCTTACATCTTTTAATGAACTTCTGTGTTATGGTGATGTCCTTAGGACTATTTAGAATCGATAAAGAAGGATTTGTTATTTAGTTTTTAAACCTATTCGCGATGAAATAATACATTGTTACTAAGGATAATAATGTTTATCGAGTGTAGGTCATTGTGTGCTATATGGGTTGGTTGTCCTCTTAATCAAGGAGTGTGTAGATACTGGTATGGTATGTAGGTGAGATGTTGGGGTATATCTACACTGAACGTGATTAACTTTAGAGCTTTTCTACTATCAAGATTTGCTCTAACTTGAGATCACCATGGTGACTCCAAGCAATTCACTGTGCTTTAGTGCCGGACTATCTGAATTTTTAATTCAGTGATGGAAAGTTTTTGGGCATAGTCAAATACTTGAGGAGTCAGTGTGTGAGTCAGATGGAATTGACCATTTTAGTTTAGGAGTTGTGTTTAATTATATTTTAATTTAACAAATCCTTGGCCAGGATAGTCCTAGTGAGGAGTCATGGGGCTAATTGCTTTGAGACATGATTTGGATGTATCTTTTAAGGTTGATAGTTTAACTCTGAGTCATCCTCATACATAGAGGTCAAAGAGATGAATTATGCGGTAACCATATTCACGTAGGTTCTGAATATTGTGATTACGATTATTTAACCTATTCGAATATTAGGTACTATTATTAGATGGCCACTTCAACTAGTACAGAAAATGGTTCTTGTGCTATTGGCTTAGGTTCGAACCTGCGGGGTCACACACACTAGAGGTTCCTATCTGATCTGATGGCTGGTGAAGAGTTTCACTAGATTGAAACTCTATGATCAAGAGTTTCACTAGACTGAAACTCTTCGATCAAGAGTTTTACTGCATTAGACTCAAAGTCTTGGTTGTTTGGGACTCTGTGATTAGGAGTTCTAGTGGACTAGGACTCTATGGTCAAGAGTTCCACTGGACTGAAACTCTTCGACCAAGAGTCCTACTGCTCTAGGACTCTAAGTTCTACTTGTCTAAGACTCTATGATCGAGAGTTTGGACTCTATGATCATGAGTTTCACTCGTTTCAGACACCGGGATCAAGAGTCCCATTGGTTTGGGACTCTTCGATCAAAAGTTTTATTTTGATGGGACTCTATTATCCAGATATTCACTAGATTTGGACTCTATATTTATGAGAGATTTAATTAGTAATTTAATTACTAATTAAATCAATTTGATTGAGTAATTATTTTTGGATCAAGTCTAATTGAACTAGATTTAGTTGGATTTGATCCGATTAGGTTATGAGATGACCTGATCATCGAGGAAGTATGATCGCTGATTTGATCAGAGGTTGAACTTATTTAATTTCTAATTTGATTAAAATTTAACTAAGCCTAATTAAATCTAAATATGTTGGATTTAATCTGATCTAATTGGGCCTAACCTTTAGATTGGGTTGGTTCATTTAGATGAATAATTATGAGACTATTTTGACCTAGTCTTCCATGTGCCACCTCACCCTCTTTGCACCATTTTTTTCTCCATGAGAAAGATGTTTGCATGAAATCTTTTCCATTGAAAAGAAGCCTTTCACCCTCCCTTCTCACATCCTAAATGGATGGGTTTGATCTGGTTGCAATTTGAATTCAAATGGACCACTTCATCCCAACTCTTCCACATGCCATCTTGACTTGTTCACCCTATATAAAATTCTTGAAATTTTTTTTGGCCAAGATTTTTTTAAAGACCTCTCTCCTCTAGTTTTTGAGTCTTTTCATTGCTTGAAAAAAATAAGAAAAAAATATGAGAAGAAAAATTGGGAGAGAAAACTAGGCACCAAGGTTTGAGTGTTGTGTTGCCTTAGATCTTGATCTAGGGTTTCTATTCTGATTTCACAAGATCTGAGAGTCAGATCTTCATGAATTTTTTTTGAGCACTTTATCATCCTCTCTTCTACCTATCCTACTAATTTAGAGCATCCATAGTTTTGATGGAGGAAGATCAAAATTGTTAGATCAGATCTAGCTATCAAGAGCATTCTTCATCGAGCTAGCACTCGAGAGGAGCCGATCGGGATCAGGACCTCGTGTGGACCATTCATGGAGGCTAGATATCTGTGTGGCTGCATCACAATGATCAAATCTACCTAGTGATTAGATCAATGGTGATTCAATTATGGAGTTCGTCTACCCATGCAAGGTAACATGTTTTGAAAACATAGATTAGTAAAATTGTTTTACTATCTATAGCTGTTTTATTTTCAGATTTCAAAGCATGCATGTATGTCATATTAGATCCTGATAATATAAGATTTGTAGATCAAATCTATAGCTCTTTATAAATTAATTAGATTAATTTTTATTTTTACTATAATTAATTTTTAAAAAGTTTCAAAAGTAGAGCAAGAAACCCTGCTTGCTTCCCATCAATGGTATCAGAGCATCCAGATTATTTAATGTGATCTATATGCATGTTTAGATTATTTTTTAGATTAGATCTAAATAATAATCTAATTTGTTAGATCTCAAAATAAAATAATATGATTGCATGGATCATAGGTTGTCCTGCTGTGGGGTTTACCCCCTATAGTGTAGGTTGTCCTAGTACGTGCTGATCTAGATCATTAAATCATAAAATTTTAGATTTGATCTAATAATTTTTATGATTTGATTGTATAATTTAGAACTAATTTTTAATCATAAATAAAAGTTTAGATTAGATCTAATTTGATTCATGATTTTTATATATTATACATAGATTTAGATTGAAACCTATAACTATTACTATTTGGGAAATGAGCCAACCCAATTTTTGAAATAGGTTGACCCATTTGGTGAACAGTGCTAAGTTATGTTGAATCTTTCAAAAATTTTAAAAATATTTTTGAAATGCCGAACCCTAACCCTTAGTCAAAAATTTAATTAAGAATTAAGTATGTTGAATTAGGATCTACAATTGTGAATTAAAGATCTTAAGTCATTAATCATAAAAAGTGGATTATTGGGTTAGATGAATTAGGTCCATTAATTGGGTTAGACCTAAGGTTAGTTAAAGAATGGACTAATTTAGAGTAATTGATCAAATCTAACTAAATATTAATTTAGATTAGGTCAAGGATTCTTTAGACTCAATTACAATAGTTATAGTTGGTCGAGTCCATGCCTCTAACAAGAACCAAATGACTTGATTCGTGGTTACGCAGTCGAATCTAAAATTGCTAAGTTGGTCAAATTGAAACTAATGAACTGGATGGTGTCTAAGATAAGTCTGATAGTTCAGACCAATGGTTTTTAATTGGAAGCTACATGCACTGATTTGGTTTTTGATGAGTTAATGGCATATCTCTTCCACTGATCTTACTTACCTGGCTATCCTGGTGTGTTAGGTTTTGATTAGATCACTTAGTGATTTGGGCTCACCCATGTCAATTAGGTAAATCGGTATGACTAATTTAGGTGCTCCTAATGTTGGCTTGAATTAGATCTTTTTTTTTATCTAACTTGGTGAAGTCAGTGGGAGGATCAAATTTGACTGGTTAATTTGCTTTTCTTTTTTTTAAAAATAAGTTAACCAAATTCTCTAAAATTATTAGATCTTTAAAAATAAAATAGTTATAATGATAACTAGATCATAGCCTCCAATTAAGTTGAGGAATAATGAGTCTGTTAGTTTAATAATCATTAAAAGCCCAAAGGCCTAGTGCTTATTGACTAATAAAATTATCATTCATAATATGATGATTTGGTCATGTCTTTCTAATAGTGGTTAGGTTGGCCGGCCAAAGTCGAGTTTGATTATTCATTGGTCAGATATACTAGATATGGTCATGTTAATGGTTAGACCTAACCAAATCTTTTTAGTAAAGGCCAAAGCCTACTGATTAGATTCTCGGGGCAAAATTAAAATATTAGAAGTTGTTTAGAGAAATAATTAGTTAAGAACCTACCCATAGATGCACATGGGTTGACCAACCAAAGTTGGACTCATGTGTAGTCTGTGTGGATTTTAGTATCCATTAAGAAATTAAAGTAATTCCTCGAATTGGAGGTAGAGGCTATCTGTTCGAATAAAATAGTGGGAGGACCTTTAGACTAAAATTCAAGTCTTTAGGATTAATAATTCATATACTAATTAGATTTAATTTTTCTTAATGCAGAAATGGCCACTATCTTGTCGCTCCGATCATTATTAAATAATGATAAATTAATAGGATCCAACTTTGATGGTTGGTATCAAAAGTTGAAAATCATCCTAGAGTATGAGTGGATCTTGTATGTATTGACTGATCTAGCACCTGAGAAGATAGCTTCGAATGCTAGAGGAGTAGTCCAAGATACTTACCAAAAGTGGCTCAATGATCGCACCATCATTCGGTGCATCATGTTGATGGTAATGAATGATGAGTTCAGCCATAAGTTCGAAAATGCCTAGCCTCAGGGGATGCTTTAAATATTGAATAACTTCTTTGGCACGCCTGATGACGTTGAGAGGCACAAGACTAGTTATGCCATTTTCAATACTCGAATAAGGAATAGGACCTCAGTCATCGATCATGTATTATACATGATCGAGATAATTGAGCGCCTGAGTAAGCTAGGCTTTCTCTTGCATGAGTAGTTCGGAAAGGATGCGATCCTTAATTCTTTGTCCAAGCCTGCAGTAAACTATCATGGTTTATTGGGGTTGCTGTAAAACTTTGAAAACGATCACCAGCTCCATAAGGAGATGGTGAATGTAGTGGAAGGGTCTTCTTCTAGTCATCGATCCTTTAAGAAAGAAAAGAAGGACAGGAAGAAGAAGAAGAAAAAGGTGCAGCCTTATGCTATGATAAATGCATAGGGTCAGACTAAGAAGTTTAAGCCCGACCAAAGCCAGGCGGAGTGCTTCTTTTGCAAGAAGCAGGGGCACTAAAAGAGAAATTATTCTTAGTACATTGCCTTCCTAGATCCGAACAGGCCGAGAAAGAAGCAAGCTATTATTGGGCAAGGTAATTATATGATAACACCTTATAACTTTTTAATATGTGATATTACTACTTGGATATTAGATACTCGAAGTTCTTATCATATTTGTAATTTGATGCAGGGTTTACAGGTCAGTAGAAGCTTTGATGAAGGTGAGAGATTCTTGAATGTTAGAGATAGAAGACAAGTTTCAGTTCTAGCTTTAGGAGCCATGAACCTTGTAATAAATTCTTATAAAGTTGTTCTTAGTGAATGTTACTTTTGTCCAAATTTTTTATTGAATGTTATTTTTGTAGGTCTTTTGGCCAAGAATAGTTATCAATTTTCAATAAAAGAAAACTTTTGTGATATCATTTTGAATGGTGTTATGGTTTGTATTAGATAATTGAATAACGGTATTTATTTACTATCACAGCCTGTTAACATGGTTCAATTCTTCGGTAAATATCCTAGATTAGATGATGTATTAGAAGTCTACCTTTGGCACTATAGGCTAGGTCATATTAACAAGAATAGCATAAACAAGTTGGCTCAAGAAAGAATCCTTGAAATTGATGATTATGAATCACTTCTGACCAGTGAGTCCTATCTTCTTAGTAAATGATCAACTCATCTTTTATTGAAAAAGATGAGCGAGCTAGTGAACTCTTAGGTCTAGTACATACTCATGTATGTGGACCCCTAAGTTCAAGTGCTAGAGATGAATATTTCTACTTCATAACCTTCACAGATGATCTATCGAGGTATGGGTATGTCTATTTAATGAGGCATAAGTCAGAGTTATTTGAAATGTTCAAACTATTTCATAATGAGGTAGAAAAATAAATTAAAAAAAGTATTAAAACTCTTCAATCTGACCGATGGGGTGAGTACCTTTCCAGCAAATTTTTGATATATTTAGGAGAGAATAGGATTCTCTCCTAATGGACTCCTCCTGGAACACCATAGCATAATGGTATGTTTGAAAGAAAAAATCGGATCCTGTTGGACATGGTTTGATCCATGATGGAATTTGCTGGTCTACCTATCTTCTTATGGGGATATGCACTCAAGTCAACCTGCTATCTTCTAAATAGGGTTTCTAGTAAGTCTATCTTCAAAATGCCATATGAGATATGGATAGGACATAAGCCAGCACTCTCATACTTTAGGATTTGGGGGTGTCCAGCTTATGTCAAACGTTTAGTAATGGACAAGCTTAGATCTAGGTCTGACAAGTGTTATTTCATAGGATACCTAAAATAGATCAAAGGATATTACTTCTACCTAGCTGATGAGCAAAAGATGTTTGTCTATCTTAAGGTAGTCTTCTTAGAAAAGAAGTTCCTAGGTGAAGGGACTAATGCCTCTAAGATTGAACTTAAGAAAGTTCGGCAGGTAGAAAAATCGACACAACTAGCTAAACCTAAATCGAATTTGATTAGATCAAATTCGGAGCCTATTGAACTTACACCCTTAAGATGATTTGGTAGAGTACCATGTCAACCAGATAGATACTATGATTTCTTGGTCTGGGACGGTGATCCTGTTGAACTCGATGAGAACAATGAGGATCCGATCATTTACATGGATGCAATATAGAGATCCAACTTTGAGAAATTGCTTAAGACCAGGAAATTCAAAATGGAGTTCATGAAGGTTAACAATATATGGACATTGGTTGACACACCTGAAGGGATAAAATTCATATAGTATAATTAGATTTTCAAGAGGAAAAGAAGCACAAATGGAAAGGTAGAGACCTATAAAACTTGTCTGATTGCCAAGAGGTATCGTCAATATTATGGTATAGACTATGATGAGATATTTTCTCCTATGGCAATGCTCAAATCCATTCGGATCATGCTTACAATAGCTATCCATTTGGACTATGAGATCTGGTAGATGGATGTGAAGATAGCTTGCTTGAATGGAGAGCTGGAAGAAGAGGCATATATAATACAACCTGAAGAATTCACATCCATAGATGAGTCTAAGATGTGCAAGCTTCAAAGATCCATTTATGGACTAAAGCAAGTATCTCAGAGTTGAAACATACGTTTTGATAGGATGATTAAGACGTATGGCTTCATTAAGAATGAAGAAGAGCCCTGCATGTATAAGTGGGCTAATGCTCTAGTGGTTGTATTTCTAGTATTGTATGTGGATGACATTTTCTTAATTAAAAATGATATCCTTGCATTACAAGGAATCCTGCTTGCTTCCCATCAGTCGCGACATGTCCCATTACTATACATAATTGAATCTATTAAGTTACACAAACAAGGATTTAGTTCTGGATGTCATTAATTAGACTCTCGTAGTTCGATTGATTTGGGTTTGATCCAATTAGGTTCAAAAAAATCATGCTAGCACATGATTTGGACCTAACTTTTTCCTGTATTGAATTTTCTGATTGGTTTGGACTTAGTTAAATTAGATTTGGCTTGTCTAGAAGCCTGTATGGGTTTGTCTTAGACTGACTAGACCTTGTCCTAATCAAATTAGGTCTTGTCTTGATTACCCTTGAAGAAAATTAGGATAAGGGGGCGCCAAAAGTTGGTGCCCCCCTTGACTTGGTCTTGTGTGTAAGAAAGAAAGGAAGGGACGCACGCCCCCTAGAAATTCTCTAGGGGCAGATGCCTCTAGATACTTTCTTGGAGAGAGAAGCTCAGGGGTGCATGCCCTCTTCCTTTTGTCGTGTGCCCACTAGAGGATAAGGATGAGGACTTTTTGGAGGTGGTTGGCTCGTTTGAAAATGTTTGAATGAGTCAAATAAGAGTTTGAAATGTTCAAACTTTGGAGAGAGAGTCCTTGGTGCCAAACCACCTTATCTGGATAAGGTGGCATGCCCAAGAGAAGCATTTTGTGTGACAAAATGCTACGAAAAAGTTAAGGGAGGCACCACTTCTCATTCTAGAGTTCTTCTGCTTTAAGCAAATTGACTTGGTTAATTGCTTAAAGCCCTAGGACTCTAGGTCTCCCATTTTCTATATAAATAGGAGACTAGGCCAAAATGTTTGGTCATTCAACTGACCCATGGTGAAGCCCTGCTCCTCCTCTCCATGCCTCCTCTCCCTCTTCTTGTTCCTCTCTTCCACACCCAAGAGTTGGACTGATTGCATCTCCAAGTGTTTAGGTGCTATCCATGCAAGTCGAAGTCGAAGGAGTTCTCGATCGTGTGTGGATCAGACTGCTATCGGAGATTAGATCAAATGCATGCAAAGAAGATCCTAATCTGATTTTTTAAAAATCAAATTCAAAAGGAGAAGATCTCCAGATTTGATCCGAGTGGATACTGGTAGAGATCGGATGTGTGCATATCTCATGTCGAACCTTGGGATAGCTTCAGATCATCGCAATGAGTAAATTATTTACTCATAAATAGGTGGTATTTTGAATACCAATTTGTATTTTGGTTTTAGATCTATATAAACAAATCTAAGAACCTTCAAATCTGATTAGATTAGTGTAAATTTTTAAAATTTTCATTGCTTAAATCTGATCCGTTCAGGCTGATCCATCAAAACCTTCAACTAGTACCAGAGCAGGATTCTAGGTTCTATATCTAAATTGTTTTAGATCTTAATCTAATTTTTGATGAGATCAAAATAGTTTCTATTTTTTATTACATGAGATGTAATATGAAATGATAATGAGATGTATGTAAAGCATGTTTAGAATAGATCTAAATTCATATATATGAAATATGTTGTAAATCTAGTTCTAGTAGCAATAGTAAAATTATTTTTTGATTGAGGTATTCCTCTTGGCCATCCAGTCATAAGAGTAAGAAAGGTTTAAAGATCCTTACTTTTTATTCAATGGGGTGCTCTTATGGCATGTAGGAGTGTTCTATGTCTATCCTCAATCAAGAAAATCAAAAACTTACTTTCTACTAAAACCTAAATCCAAAAATTCTAGGATCTATTTTCATGCTTTGTTATTTTGAACCCTATTACACTTAATTAAGAATTACGTTATGAAACTAATTAGATCTAAAAATTGAGAATTTAAAGATCTAAGACACCTTCATAAAATATGGGTTCAGGGTATAGGTGTTGGAAAATGTGTCCTAAAATCAATCATCAGCCTATTGACGATTAAGCAACCTTATAATTATAATTAATTTATTAATAAATAATAAATATTTTGACATCTTTTTCATTATAAAATCTACATCTTCAAATAAACTCCATTATTGGGATGAAGTCCTTAGGACTATTTAGTTTCGATAAAGAAAGAATTTATCGATTAGCTCTTAAACTGTTCATGACCAAATAATAAGCTGTTAATAAGGATGACAGTATCTATTGAGCATAGTCCAAATCTAGGTATCTAGGTGAGAGAACAAAAAAGAAGAAGAGGATCTTCTTCTAGATTTCTTTTGTTCTTGCCTTCTCTTCCTCCTTGTTAGAGATATTTGAGAGTTATCTCAGATTTAAAGTTTCTCTTCTTTCTTTTGATCCTTGAGGAGTTCAAATCTTGAAGAAGGAAGAACCGAATCGACCGTCAAAGAAGGATCAGCACAGTACTAGTATACTATGTTGATTTTCGAGCATCAGACTTCTGATCAAAATTTGTGGGCTCATGTGGATATCTTTCAGGGTTGGATGCATGTGCAGCTTAGAGCTATATCTTTAAGCCTAGATCAACAAGTTAGAAAGTCTAACTTATAGGATCTGGTATGGTGCTTCCAAGCCTTGGTGGACCACAGGAGAAGTCAGGATGTTTGCTCCAGGAGACTAGGATGGGTGTGAGTCCTAGGGCTAGGATAAGAATTATCCTAGGGTGAAGGTGCATGTAGCCCTACACGGGCGCGAGGTTTAGGTGTGAAGACCTTGAGGGGCTTGGTAGGTGCTCTGGAGACCTGGACACAAGATGGAGCAAAGGACCAAAGCCAAGAGAAGAATCAGCCAAGACAAGGAGCTGTCACACAGATAGGCTGGCTCGGATACACAGTCGAGCTGGCTCGGACTAACCAAGCTGACTCAGGGTGCAGTTGAGCTGACAGACAAAAGATAGGATTCGAGCAATACGTAGTCGAGCCAGCTTGGCTCCTGATAGAGCTGGCTCGAAGGTGGTGAATAGAACTAGATGGAGATTTTCTATTTGGGGTCTTAAGGCCTAGTCCAATAAGATCTTAAGATGGCTAACATATGTATGGGTCGGATTTAGATCCAAAGGATGAGAGTATGGGAGACATGGGTGTACGGAGGCTCGATGAGTGCTTTCATATATTAGGTTAGCCAGAAAAGGTTTTGGTCCGATCTAATAGCTATGTATAAATACATAGATTGTATTAGAGTTTTATAACATAGATTGAAATATAGATCTTTTCTCCCTCAATCTCTCTTCTCTCTAGAGTTGCTGCCCAAAAGGGGCACCTCCCTCAAGCACAAGGAAGGAGGCACCCCATCACAGATCCAGATTAAGTGGATCGATAGTCTGCTACCTTAGAGAATGTCAAAGTTCTTCTCAAGTCCATGCTAAAGATCAGGAATTTCTACAACACGTAGTATAAGAGTTAAGTGATGCCATGGTGATGTTACAATAATTAGTATCAGAGCCTGATGGTGCATGGAAGCAAAGGAGAAGTCATATAGGGTGAAATTAGAAATCTGCATAAGTATTCTATGGTATGTCTCAGATCTACCCTTGTTATTACTGTGGTTTGGTCAACTGGGAGCAGCGGATTGAAGGTGGAGGCTGAGAGGATTAACGAAAAAGATTTTTTCTGGGGTAAAAGATTTGGATGCATGATTTTCTGATCGATCTTGGTTGGACAGATCGGGGATGTATGACAGCTAATAAGGTTCTCTAGGAAGATGGGTAGTGTGGGATAGTTTGGCGGATAAAGAGAGTTTTTCTAAGGGATAATGGTTGAAGAAAAGTTGAAGAAGCGACTATACATCCTTCGGTTGTAGGAAGGTGGGAGAAGTAGTCGGAGATGCATTTAGCGATTCGACTAGAGCATAAATTTACAAAGCCTTGAAGGTGATGAAGATGGATGATCCATGAAGGTCCAGCAGATCAGTGCTGGATGACTGATTTTGGATCAGGTTTCTTCTATAGGAGCACTAGGAAGAGTCATGATTCAGGTGGAGGATGGGTTATGTGCAGCAAGAGAGGATCCAGATATCTATGAAAAGGTAGTGTAGAGATGAGATAGGAAGCATTGGTATGCTCTCGTAGTATTTTTCTGGAGGCATGAGGTTGAGAGAGGCTCGATGGTGCAGCAATCGAGGGAGGTATCTTAGTAGAGAGTGTCAGAAGGCATCTCAAGGAGATCAAGAGCAAATCTCAGAGAGAGCCAAGAAGTTTTAAGAGTCTCAAAATGAGATAGTTGGGTCTAAGCCCAGGATAGGGTTTGAGCTATAGTTTCTCTGGGCGCAACTGAAGTGATGGCTAGTGCAGAGGTAGAAGAGGAGAAAACTAGGATGAAATTTTCTAGAATTCAGTCATTGATTTTAAAAATTTGGATGAGCTCTTAGATTTTGGAGGTTCCTGCGGGTTGCAGAGGTATCCGAGATGGCTTTGGAGGGATCCATGGAGTGTGAAGGATTCAAAAGGATAGCGATGGTATTCGAGGTACAATGACAAGCGCAATAGTGCAGTGTTGAGTAGTTGGCCTCAGGAGATCGGTTATAGAGTTAGCTTCTGTAGCATCAAGTGGGCTTCGATTTTAAGTGGAGCACCAGGCAGAGGTGGCTTTACCGATGGAGATGTGACATGAGTTTAGAGCGGAGGAGTGTAGAAGGACCAATATCCTAGCACCAACATCGAAGATGCATAGTTTTAGGTGGAGCAGCACGTACAGAAAAGACTGACAAAATTTTGAGGAGACCTTGTTAGGATATGCAGCGAGTGCCGATACAGAAATGCTGTGGGATCTCAAGAAAAGTCTAGGATAATTGATGCAGCTGCCAAGCAGAAGGATTCCTATAATTTTAGGATGGTGCAAAGAAGCAAGCTAAGATCTTCAGCGATGGAGGTGGTCCTTCTAGGCCTCAAAGGTGCACAATAGCTGAAGAGGATTGACGAAAGCGGTATTTGCACAAGAGACTGTTAGGATGTGCAGCGATAGCGAGATCATGCTAGAGAACATTGCTAGGTATGCCAAGGCTTGGGTGCACCAAGGTGGAGATTGTAGAATCTAGTATAGTGCTTCCAAGCCTTGGAGGGCCATAGGAGGAGCCAGGATATTGGCTCTAGGAGACTAGGATAGGTGTGAGTCCTAGGGCTATGATAGGAGTTATCCTAGGATGAAGGTGGTTTGTAGCCCTGCACGAACTCGAGGTTCAGATGTGAGGACCTTAAGGGGTTTGGTAGGTGCTCCAGAGATCTGGAACATAAGATGGAGCAAAGGATCAAAGCTAGGAGAAGAATCAACCAAGATAAGGAGCTGACATATAGGCGGGTTGGCTCCGATATGCAGTCAGGCTGGCTTGGATATGCAGTCGAGCTAGCTCGAACTGAGATCGAGTTGACTCGGGGTGCAATCGAGCCGGCTATCTTAGGCAGATAGAAGATGGAGTTTGGATGATACGCAGTCAAGCCAACTCTGCTGCTGACAGAGCCAGCTCGATGGTGGAGAACAGAACTAAACGAGAGTTTTTTATTTTGGATCTTAAGCCTAGTCCAATAAAATCTTAAGATGGCTAACACATGTATGGATCGAATTTAGATCCAAGGAATGAGAGCATGGGAGACATGATTGTACATGGGCTCGGTTTGTGCTTTCATGTATTGGTTTAGCTAGGAGAGCATTTGGTCGGACCTAATAGCTATGTATAAATATACAAGTTGTATTAGAGTTTTATAACATGGATTGAAATATAGATCTTTTCTCCCTCAATCTTTCTTCTCTTTTCTCTCTAGAGTTGCCGCACAAATGGGGGCACCTCCCTCAAGCCTAAGGAAGGAGGCACCCTATCATAGATCCAGATTAGGTGGATCGGTAGTCTGCTACCTTAGAGAATGTCAAAGTTCTCCTCAGGTCCATGTTAAGGATCAGAAGTTTTCGCAACATGTGGTATCAGAGCTAGGTGATGCCATGGTGATGTTACAACATAACTTGCATAGATAATATGGATTTAATCTCTTATTTCATACCTAAATGCGATCTAGTATAGATCAATGTTGATGTGATCAACATATCTTTCTTTTTTAATATTTTTAATTTTTGATTTAATCACATGCTATAATCATATAATAGGATCTTAGATCTAGGGTTCTTTTGATTTTTATGAATTAATTTTGATTAATTTCTATCTTCTACTACCTAGATCTAAAAAAATTTCAAGATCTAGCCCTAAAATCCTAGATTTGGTTCCTTCTATTGGTATCAAAGTCAGATTTGTTATTACATGACTATATGTGCATGTTTAGATTATTTTTTTTAGATTAGATTTAATTTATAATCTAATTATTAAATCTAAAATTAAAAGTTTTGATCACACAAACTGATATAAGGTTGTCCTGCTGTAAGGTTTATCCCTTACAGTGGAGAGGTTGTCCTAGTTCATATAGATCTGTTTCTAATCATAAATCTATTAGATGTGATCTGATTTTATTTATGATTTATTAGATTTAAAAAAATTAAATCAGAAAGTAAAAGTTTTAGACTGCATGGATTGATTATAAGATTATCCTACTGTAAGATTTATCCCTTACAATGGAGAGATTATCGTAGTTCGTGCTAATCTAAAACATTATTCATAAAATTTTACATTAGATATAAAAAATTTTATGATCCAATTAAAAATATTTTAATCTAATTTTAATCATTATAAATATGTTAGATTTGATTTAAGATAATTTATGATTAATTGAAATTGAAACCGTTTCAATTACATGAACTTGTTTAGATTAGATCTAAAGTAGTTTCATGCTTATCTTATTTGCATATTGATTATGAATCAAACATGCAATTTGGTAGGTAGAATCATATTGTAATAATATTTTATAAACATGAAAATCATTTTCAAAATACCGAATCCCAATCCTCTGCCCAAAAATTAATTAAGAATTAAGAAGTTGTTTGATTAGGATCTAGGATTATGAATTGAAGATCCTAAGACACAAATCATAACACATTAGATTAATGGGTTAGTAAAGATTAGGTCCATTAATTGGGTTAGACCTAGGATTAGATTAAAGAATAGACTTAATTAGAGAATTGACTAAATCTAATCAATTATTGTCTTAGATTAGGTCAAGGATTCTCTAGATCACTTATAATAGTTGTAGTTGGTCAAGTCCATGTCTTTAACGAGATCCAAGATGGACTTGATTCTTGGCTACGTGGTCTAGCACGAACTATTAAGTTGATCCAATCGAGACTAATTAAATCAATTGATGTCTAAGGTAAACCAGATCGGTGGTCTTTAATTGGCAGCCCGCTTACCTGATCATTTTTTATGGTGTCTAAGGCAAGCTTTGGCAGACCCTTCCATCAATTGAACTTACCTAACCTCTTGGTAAAATTATATTTTGATCGGATCACTTAACTATTCAAGTTGACCCATGCATGTCAGCTAGGTAAACTAGTGTAACTGATTTAGGTGCTTCTAGACCAACCTTTTAATGGTCTCCCTTAAACTGACTTGATGAAGCTAGTGGGAGGATCATGATAAGCTAGTTCATCTAACCTTCTCTCTCTAAATCAAATTAATTAAATCCTCTAAATCCTTATAATGAATTAGTTATGGTGATAATTAGATTATAGCTTCTCATTAAGTGGATGATAATGGATCCATTAGTTAGATAATCATTGGAGGCCCAAAGGCCTGGTATTTATCGGCTAATGAAATTATCATTCATAATATGATTCTTGGCCACATCTTTCTAAATGATGGTTAGGTTGACCAACCAAAGTTGGGCTTAATTATTCATTGGTTAGATGGACGAAGTATGGTCATGTTAACAGTTCGATCTAATTGGATCTTTTTAGTGGAGGCTAAAGCCTACTGATTAGGAACTGAGGCAAAAATTAAATTACTAAAAATTATTTAGAGAAATAATTGATGGTGAACCGATCCCTAGATGTACATGGGTTGATCAACTAAAGTTGGATGTGTGCTGTCTATGTGGATTCTAGTATCCACTAAGAAATTAGGATAATTCTTCAAATTGGAGGTAGAAGCTATCAATTTGAATAAAATAGTGAGAGTACCTTTTGATTAAAGTCCAAATCTTTAGGTTTAATGAATCAATTACTAATTAAGTTTTGATTTTTCTTTGTGCAGATATGGCCACTTTTCTATCACTCCGATCATTGTTGGACAATGATAAGTTGGTGGGATCCAACTTCGGTAGCTAGTACCGAAAGTTGAAGATAGTCCTGGAGTATGAATGAATCCTATATGTGTTGATGGATCCTGCACCTGAGGAGCCAGTCCCCAATGCATGTGGGACACATAGAGATACTTATTAGAAGTGGCTCAGTGACCGAACTATGGTGCACTACATTATGCTGGCTACCATGAGTGATGAGTTTAATCGTAGATTCAAGATGGCTTAGCCAAAGGATATGCTTCAAGTGTTGGAGGATTCTTTTGGTACAACTAACAACATTGAGAGGCACAAGACTAGTTGTGCCATCTTCAATGCCAGGATGCGAAATGGAGCTTTTGTCACTGATCATGTACTACACATGATCGAGCTGATGGAGTGTTTGAGCAAGTCAACTTTTTCTTGCATGAGTAGCTTGGGAAAGATGCAATACTAAACTCACTATCCAAGTCCTATCTCCCATTTCTTACTCATTACAGAATGAGAAAGCTTGAAGTAAACTACCATGGGTTACTAGGGTTATTTCAGAACTTTGAGAAGGATCATCAGCTCCACAAGAAATCAGTAAACTTAGTGGGAGGTTCGTCTTCTGGTTCTCGATCCTTTAGGAAAGAGAAAAAAAATAAGAAGAAAAAAGGCAAGAAGGTGCAAGTGTAGGCTAGGACATCTGTGTAGGGCCAGATCAGGAAGATCAAGTTCGATAAGAGTAAAGATGAATGCTTCTTTTGCAAGAAGCGGGGGCACTGGAAGATGAACTATTCTCAATACATTGCCTCTCTAGATCCGAATAGGTAGAGAAAGAAGCAAGCTATTGTTAGGCAAAGTATTTATATGATAACTTCTTATAATTTCTCTATTTATGATATTACTGACTGGGTATTGGATATCGATAGTCCTTATCATATTTGCAATTTATTGTAGAAATTATTGGTCAGTAGAAGATTCGAGCAAGATGAGACATTCTTGAACATTGGAGATGGAAGACCAGTTCCAGTTCTAGCATTAGGAATCTTGAAACTTGTATTTAAGTTCCATACTATTATTCTTAGTGATTGTTATTTTTGTCCTAGTTTCTTTTTGAATGTCATTTCTATAGGTCTTTTGGCCAAAGATAATTATAAAATTTTAATAAAAAAATAATTTTTTAATATTATTATGAATGGTGTTACTGTTTTCTCTGGATATTTGAACAATAGTGTGTATATGCTATCACAACTTGTTAATGTAGTCTTTTCAACTTGCAAGCACCCTAAATTAGAAATATGTTTGATATCTACTTATGGCACTGTAGGCTAAGTCACATAAATAAGAATAGGATAAATAGGTTGACTCAAGAGAGTATCTTCAAAGTTAGTGATTGTGAATCACTTTCAACCTGTGAATCTTGTCTTCTTAGTAAAATGACCAAGTCATCTTTTACTGAAAAAGATGAGAGCCACTGAGCTCTTAGGTCTAATACATATTGTAGACCAATGAGCACTAATGTCAGAGGTAGATATTTTTACTTCATCACTTTCATAGATGATCTATCTAGATATGGATATGTCTATCTGATGAAATACAAGTCGGATTCATTTGAAATGTTCAAATGATTCCAAAGTGAAGTAGAAAAATAAACTAGGAAGAGTATTAAAACTCTTCGATCTAACTGTGGAGGGGAATACCTTTCTGATGAGTTTCTCACATATCTAGGAGAGAATGAAATTCTCTCCTAATGGACTCCTCCAGGAATACCATAGCATAATGGTGTATCTGAAAGAAGAAATTGGATTCTATTAGACATGGTCCAATCCATGATGAGTTTTGCCAGCTTGTCGATATTCTTTTGAGGATATGCACTCGAATCAACTTGCTATCTATTAAATAAGATTCCAAGTAAGTCTGTAGTTAAGACTCCATATGAGATATGGATAGGACGTAAGCCAATACTTTCACACCTTAGGATCTAGGAGTGCCCGGCTTATGTCAAACAGTTAGTATAGATAAACTTGGACCTAGGTCTGACAAGTGCACATTCATAGGATACCCAAGAGAGATAAAAGGATATATTTTCTATCATACTGATGAATAAAAGGTATTCATCAGTCTTAAGATAATTTTTTTAGAAAAGGAGTTCCTTGGTGAAGGAACTATTGCCTCTAAGGTTGAACTTGATGAAGTTCAACAAGTAGAAAAACCAACAACTATGGCTGAACCTGAATTGGATTTGATTAGATCAAATCCAGAGCCTAATGTACTTGCACCATTAAGGCGATCTAGTAGAGTACCGCATTAGCCGAATAGATACTATGATTTCTTAATCTAGGATGGTGATTCCATCGAACTCGATGAGAACGATGAGGATCTGATCATCTATATGAATGCAATGTAGAGGCTTGATTTCGAGAAATAGCTTGAGGCCATATAATCCGAGATAGAGTCCATGAAGATCAATGATGTGTGGACTTTGGTTGACCCACTCGAAGGAGTTAAATCCATTGGATGTAAATGGATCTTCAAAAGGAAGAGAGGTGCAGACGAAAAGATAAAGACCTATAAAGCCCGTCTGGTTGCCAAGGATATCATCAATGTTCTGATATTGACTATAACGAGATGTTCTCCCCTATGGCAATGCTCAAATCCATTTGGATAATACTTGTGATAGCTGTCCATCTGAATTATGAAATCTAGCAGATGAATGTGAAGATAGCTTTTCTAAATGGAGAGCTAATCGAAAAAGTATATATGATACAACCTTAGGAGTTCACATCCATATATGAGTCCAAGATGTGCAAGCTTCAGAGATTCATTTATGGATTGAAGCAAGCATCTCGGAGTTGAAACATACATTTTGATAAGATGATCAAAACATATGGCTTTGTTAAGAATGGAGAAGAGTCCTACATTTACAAATGGGCAAATAGTCCAGTAGTAGTATTATTTATCTTATATGTAGATGATATTCTCTTAATCAAAAATGACATTCCTGGATTGCAGAGAATAAAAGTTTGGTCATCGTAGTTCTCCATGAAAGACTTGGGTGAAGCATCCTACATCCTAGAGATGAAGATCTATAGAGATAGGTCTAAACGGATGCTTGGATTATCCCAGTCCACATATATAGATATTGTGCTGAAGAGGTTCAGTATGAAAAATTTCAAAAAGGGCTATCTTCTGATAGGCCATGAAATTTCTCTCTCTAAGAAGGATTGTTCGACATCTTCTGAAGAAAGAGAACATATGAGTAGAGTTTCATATGCTTTGACAATGTGATCTATCATGTACGCCATGACATATACAAGATCAGATGTGGCATACTCACTAGGAGTAGTGAGTAGATATCAATCTGATCCTGAAGAAAACCACTGAAAAGTAGTTAAAGCCATCCTTAAGTATTTAAGAAATATTAAGGACCAATGATTAGTTTATGATGAGTTAGATCTAAAATTTATGGAATTTACATACTATAGCTTTTAATCTGACCATGATGACAGTAGAAGTATGTTGGGTTACATCTTTACTCTAAATGATGGAGCAATCAACTAGAAGAGTTTCAAGTAGCATACTATGGCAGACTCTATTTGTGAGGTAGAGTATATTGCAACATCAGATGCTACGAAGAAAGCTGTGTGGCTAAGAAAATTTATCATCGAGCTAGGAGTAGCATCCTCCCTTGATGAAGGCACTAGTGGTGTGCTTCATCAAAGGCACAGATGTGCTTCATCTACTGGTGTGCCTTTGATTTCTTCGCCTGAGCAATGGCACTAGTCCTTAGGAGTTCTGCTCTACTGCGATAGCACTAGTGCCATTGCTCAGACGAAGGAACCAAAGGCACACCAGTAGATGAAGCACATATTGCACCGCTTCCATATGGTCTGGAAGATCATGGATCGAGGTGACATCAACCTTTAGAAGATCAACAAAAAGAAGAACCTAGCTGATCCCTTCACTAAAACCCTGGCAATAAAGAAGTTCAACAACCACAAGTTGAAGATGGGTATTAGATACTATGCCGAGTGACTTTAGGATAAGTGAAAGTTGTTGAAAAATATGTTCCAAAGTCAATCGTCAGCCTATTGATAGTTAAGCAACCTTGTAATTAAAATTAATTTATTAATGAATAATAAATATTTTGATATCTTTTTCATCACAAAATCTACATCTTCTAATGAACTCCATTGTTGTGATGAAGTTCTTAGGACTATTTAGTTTTGATAAAGAGAGGATTTATCGATTAGTCTTTAAATAGTTCATGATCAAATGATAGGCTGTTAATAAGGATGACAACATCTATTGAGCATAGATTGTTGTATGCCATATAGGTTGGTTGTCCTCTTAATCAAGAAGTGTGGAGATACTAGTATGGTGTTGACCCCCATGATTGATTTTAATGATTGTCAAACTTTGAGTGTTTAAGAATTTAACCATGTATTTCAAGAATGGATGTAGGTCTTTTGAGATTTTCAAGTTAAAATTATAATTTTATCAAGTTGGAGATAAAAAAAGATGACAAGAGGCAGAATCATAATTTTATAAAGTTGAAGAAAATCTATTTTGGAAGCCTTAAGAACAAGCTTAGAAGATTTCTGATCTTTTGGAAGTAGTTTCATAATTTTTGGATGCATAAATTAGAAGAAAATCAAGTTTTAGCAAAAGGATCAATCTAAGATATGACTCCTAGGTCATCCTCTTTTGAAATGGGCTGCTCAGCATGCTTGGCATGCAAACTAGGCTGACCCAGTCTAAGATTGAGCTGACCTAGTCTCAGTGGAAGCAAAAGATAAAAAATGCAGAAAGCTAGATTTTCAAGATCCAGAGAACTGAGTCGACCTAGTTAGGACTAAGTTGACCTAGTCAAAAACTGAGCCGACCCAGTGATCGTAATGGCTAATTTTCTGCAGCTTTTTCAAATGATCATTCCTTCACTCTAACGGCTATTTCAAGGCTTCCAATGACTAGAACTGATCCTCAAGCTATCACAAAAAATATAAAAGGCTAGAAAAATATTTGGGAAGGAAGATCAAGTGAATTGAAAGTAGAAATCATTAAAATAGTGAGGTTCATTGAATATCTAAAGGAAAAGAGAGAAAAGAGAGGACCTTATGCATCAAATTCAGAAAGCTTCAAAGTGTGATTATTCTTATTCATTCAAGCTTCCTCTCAGTCTTCAAAGGAGAGAATACAAAGCTTCAAGAGCCATCTTTCAGTCTTTCCATTAAACTTCAAAAAGAGTTCTTTTTCTTTTTGTTTTTGTGCTGAATTTTATACTTGTATTTTTGTTTGTTTACAAATTTTTTTGGGAAAAGAAACTTGGGGTGTAGGTTGGTCTAAGCCAAAAATTGGATAGTATAAAGGTTGTAGTTGGTGCTCTTAGATTAAAACCAATCAGATTGATAGTAAACCCGAAAAAACTATCGATGTAGGGTTATGGTTGGAAAGCCTAGCAAAACTAACTAGATTTATTTATGATCTCAGATCAAAACAAACATACTATAATCTCAGATTATAGTGAAATTTTCAAGGGGATAGCTTGGAGAGTGGACATAGGTGCGAGATTGCACAGAATAACTATAAAATTTTTATATATTTATTTTATGATTTTGCCTTTCTTGCTTTCCTTATTTGCTTTACATATTTGCATTAGTTAGTTGCTTTTAATTCCACTGCTATACATTGCTCATTCACCATAATAATTCAAGTTTCTCTTAATTAGAAGCACATATT
This sequence comes from Cocos nucifera, assembly GCA_006176705.1. Classification (NCBI taxonomy): domain Eukaryota; kingdom Viridiplantae; phylum Streptophyta; class Magnoliopsida; order Arecales; family Arecaceae; genus Cocos; species Cocos nucifera. The sequence continues at coordinate 775,651 of QRFJ01000393.1, read as the reverse complement.
TATTTTAGAGCATAATTTAGTCAAAAATTTTATAAACCTAATTCACCCTCCCCCTATTGGATGGCCATACCTGGGCAATATATGACATACAGGTGAGATGTAAGGATATATCGTCACTAAATATGACAAACTCTAGAGTATTCTGCTGTCAATAATTGCTCTGATGGGATATAGGTATAAGTATCTTTTAGATCTGAGATCATCTTAGGGGCTTGCAAGCAACTCATGGTGCTTTGGTACCAGACTAACTAAATTTTTAATTCAATAACAAAAGGTTTCTGGGTATAGTCAAGTACTTGCAAAGTCGGTGTGTGATCAAGATGGGATTGACCACTCTAAGAGTTAGAGAAGAATGTATCACTGTGTTTCAATATAGCAAAACCATGATCAGGATAATCCATGAGATGGATTTGGTATTTTAAAATATAATCTGGATAGCTTAATTAAAGTTGACAGTTGAACTTTGAGGTATCCTACGAGCTTTTTGATCAAGGGGATGAATTATATGGAAACTATATCCACATCGATTCTAAGGATGTTGTTCTACACATTCGATCCATCCAGCCATCGGATACTATTGCTAGATGGTCACTTTGATTAGTATAAAAATTTATTTCTATACTATCGACTTAGGTTCAGACCTCTGGGGTCACATACATTAGAGTTTACAATTTGATCGGATGGTTGATCAATGATTAAGAATCATTCTAGGGTTAAACGATCAATACGATTGATATTTAACCTAGTGCAATTATTGTAGAAGAATTGATTAGGAATTGAATTGCTAATTGACTTAATTTGATTAAGCTAGAGAGTTGAGATTAAGTATAATTAAATATAATTTAATTATATTTGATTTGGGCTTGATTAGATCATGTCCAATTGGTTTATTGGATAAGCCAATTGCAAGGAAGAACTACTCCTTGTTCAATTAGAACTTAGGTCAACCCGGTTTCTAATTTGATTTGAAATTAAATTAAAATTAAATATAATTTAATCTAATTTAAATATAATTTAATTGAATTAGGGCCTAATTTAACTGGGTTGATTTGCTTCTGGTTTAATTTGGTTTGAGAAACCATATTTGACCAAGTTAAATATGGAATCCTAGCAAGACTAGGATTCTCCCCTTACGCCATCTATATCCCATGCCCCCATGCCTACTCTCTCTTGGTTTTTTGCGTGGAAACACCCCTCTCCCTGATCTTCACACACGCCCACCCTCTCCCTCTCTTTCTTATTGGGCAATTGGTTGTGGACCAAGTCAAAAGAAGGTAAGTAATTTTGGTTTCGAATTCTATATAATAGAATCCTAGGAAACCAAAACACCTCCCTTACTTGCGCTGCCAACTCCTATTTTTCCCCTGGTTTCCACGATAAAAAGAGAGCCTTTTGTGCACTTATTCTTGGTGAACCACGGCATAAAGAAAGGAGGGGGCGCCCAAGTGTTGAGCACCCTAACTGGTTGCCTTATATGGTCCTGCCTTTTTTAGGTATTTGATTTAGACAAGGATTCATTCATATCTCACTATATAAAGTAAATTTTAATCTATTTTTCTAAGAGATTCCAGACCATTGAGAGGGCTCTTAGGCATGTGAAAATCAAAGAGAAGCATCTTGGGTGTTGGAATTTCATAGACACCAATCTAGGTGTCTAGGTGAGAGAATAGAGAAGAAGAAGAGAGTCTTCTTCTAGGTTTCTTTTATTCTTCCCTTTTCTTCCTCCTTATTAGAGATATTTGAGAGTTGTCTTAGATTTAAAGTCTCTCTTTTTCCTTTTGATTCTTGGAAAGTCCAAATCTTGAAGAAGAAAGAACTAAATCGATTGTCAAAGAAGGGTCAGTACAGTACTAGCATACTATGTCACTACTACAAAAAGAGCCTACGATAGCGCATATTATGATAGTGGTTTTTGAAATCACTATAATAAAATCTACGATAGTGGTTAAAAAGAACCGCTGCTATAGGTCGACCTATGGTAGCGGTTATAAGAAACCGCTGCCATAGGCCGACCTATAGCAGCGGTTCTTTGTAACCACTATAATAGGTCCGACTTATAACAGTGGTTAACGACAATCGTTATCATAGGTCGGATCTATAGTAGCGGTTAGAGAAACTGCTGCTATAGGTCGGTCTTATGGCAGCGGTTATTGTTAACCGCTGCTATAAATTTTTTTCTAAATATTATATAATTTTAAAATTTAATATCCATCTTCATCATTCATTATTTACATAATTATCATTAGAGTGTCATCACAAAATGTCACCTCGATCTGATGGCCCTAGCTTCATCGATCAAAAAAATTTGATTTCGATGATCACGAACGATGATGTGATGATCTGATAGATGAAGACTTCCGATGGGTGCAAAAATCTGCAACGATGATCTCAATTATATTTGTAGCATATTATCAAAGTTTTACTTCAATCGGATATCGTTCTCTTAGTCAATTTAGTATAGATTAATTTCAGTTGTTAAATGATAAATGAGTGATCAAAGGAGCAGACGGTGTCCGATTATGAGATAATTTTTTTTATAAATGATCTTAGCTACTACTTAAATTATTTTTTATGGTGATGATTATAAAATTCAACTTGTGAGAGTAAGAACGATCTTAAACTATACATCGTCTGATAACCATTCTTAAACTCTGTTGACTGCTATACTCATGCTTTTGCAATATCTACTTAACGTGAATAATTCATATGAAAATAATTTAAATTTTACTATCATCATCATATAAAATAATTAAAATTATAGTAAAAATCATTTAACTAAAAAATTATCTTATAATCGAACGTCGTTTAGCCCTTTGATCGCTTATTTCTAATTTAACGGTCGAAATCATTCTATACTAAATTGACCATGATAACGATATTCGATTGAAGTAAAACTTTGATAGTATACTACAAATATCACCAAGATCATCGTTACAGATTTTTGGATCGATCGGAGGTCTCCATCTATCAGATCATCGTATTATCGTTCGTGATCGTCGAAATCAAATTTTTTTGATCGATGAAGCTAGGGCCATTTGATCGAGATGATCTTTTATGATGATACTCTAATGATAATTATTTAGATAATGAATGGTTAAGATTGATATTAAATTTTAAAATTATATAATATTTAAAAAAAATTAAAAAAAATTATTTTCAATCTATGGCAGTGGCTACTGAAAACCACTGCTATAAATCTATGATAGCGATTAAAAAATCATTGTCATAGATCAATTACAATAATTTTCAATAACTGCTGCCATAGATCTATGGCAGCAGTTTGAAAACTGCTGCCATAGGTTAGATTAAAAATCTCTAAATTTTTCTTTCCTTTTATGCGTGGTCTCTCTCTCTCCCCTCCTCTCCGTCGTCGGTGAGACTCCACCCAAGTTCTTCGCCCTCAGCTAGCACTGCCCCTCCTACCCCCCAATCGACCCTACCTCTCGGTGCCCCCTCCTCCCCCTTCACCTCCCAATCCCCAGCAGCTGCCCACCCTGCTCGAGCATGCCACCCCCATCCGCTCATCCCCCCCCGTGCTGGCCCCTCCCCGATGGTCTTCGCCCCCCTACCCGTCCAACCCCCCGAGCAGCCCTTCCAACCGCCGCCGCCACCTCCTACCCTCCACATCCCGGATTGTCCAACCTGCCCTCCCCGACCATCGCCCCTACCTTTCCCATCCCTGCCGCCATCGCCCACCCCTGCCTCCCCATCCTCAATTGCCTACCCCTGCCCTCCATCCCTAGCCCACGACCGCTCCTGCCACCCCATCCCCAGCTGCCATCGTCCCTACCCTCCTCGTCCCCGACTGTCCACCCCTACCCTCCCTGGCCACCAACCCTGCCCTTCCTATGCCTGGCCGTCACACCCACCCCCTGCCTCCCTGACAGCCCACCCCCTGCCCTCCCATCCTCGGTCGCTCGCCCCCTACCCTCCCTCTCCCTGTCCTCCCTATCCCGGCAGCCACCGTCTCTTTCTCTCTCTTTTTTTCTCTATCTCACTATCTTACTCTTATTTCATCGATTTTCTCTAGCACCATCATCTTCCTCTAGTGCCCCATTGCCGATGATCCATGAAGCTTTCGGTGGCGACCCCTCTCTGTAGCCGTAGATATAATTATTATTTTTATTTCATAATATTATTTATTAATCATTGGATTAGACCTATCAATGGGTTGGGTTCAGGTCAAAACCTGGATATTTAGATTCAAACTCGATTTTAATACTGGTACCAGATCTGAACTCGAATATTCGATGGATCCATACTTGAAGTACCAGACTTGGATCCTAATGGATCTCAGGTATCCAAACCTAATTCCAGGACCCAAAACTAAGAAAGGGAGAAGAAGAGAGGGAGGGAGGGAGGGGTTCGGCCTTGCCGCCATCGTCGATGAGAGAGATCGAGAGAGAGGGAGGGGATCCGGCCTTGCCGTCATCACTGGGAGGGAGGGGGTCTGGCCTCACCGATAAGGGAGATTAAGTGAGTGGGAGAGGGAGGAAGGGGTTTGGCATCGCCGTCGTCGTCGATGAGGGAGATCAAGAGAGGGAGAGAGGGAGGGAGGGGGTCCGACCTCACCCACGAGGAAGATGGAGAGAGGAAGAGAGGGAGAGAGGGATCAGGGAGGGGGTCCGGACTTACCGATGATGGAGATTGAGTGAGAGATGGGCAGTCAAAAAGATGAGGAAAGGGTAGAGACAGCCAAGAATAGGAGATGGCACAGAATCGAGCTGGCTCGAATACGCAACCGAGCCGACTCAGGCCTAGATCGAGCTGGTTGGGGAGGATCCGAGTCAGATATCTCAGGTGTGGAGCTGGCTATCTCAGGCATGAAGCCAGCTTGGCTTATGAGCAAGCTGGCTTGATGGGTGCAAATAGAATTTGATATGTCTCTCTAAGGTTCCAACTTTAAGCCCTAAGATGCCACCATCATCTACTTCATTCTTCTTTCAGGTTTCTGGATTAACATCTAGATTTGCGTAAGAGATTGGATCTACGACTATTGCTCATCCTTAATTATTTATGAATGTAATTCATGTTGTAGAATTTATTAGATAATATTTTTTGGATATTTATAACTTGTTGCTTTTGTTTATTGCATTGTATAATGATAGACCTGTCAATTAATTAGTATACATAATCTTCAACATTCATACAATTATATGTAATTATATAGATGGAAGAATTATGTACAATGATCAATTAATTATCCAATTTGAATAGTTTGAAAATTATAGTATATTCTATAGGTAGTTGTAGTAATTAAATGATATGCTAAGAATTTTGAATAAAATTTTGGACAGTATTTTCCTTTTGTTCTTCCTACACAAGAGAATTAAAAAAAAATGCTGCCAAAATTTCATTCAATTCCTATTGTATATCGTTTGATTACTATAATGAACCTATAGAATTAATATAATTTTTAAATAGGATAGGACCTATTTTTACCTATTAGTTGGTGATAGGATGCATTTAATGCATATCTAAAAATGATATTTAATATGAATTTCACATATGATATTTATTTCAATCCTTGTTTATGATGCATTTTTTATTTATAATGCATATTTGTTTATAATGCATTAGTATATAATTTAAGTTCCACACATAATTTAATTGCAGTATCATCATTTTTAAAATGGATAAGGGGTGGATGAAGTTTAGTAGGCTCTTGTCAGAATATGAGGCTGGACTTTAAAATTTTTTTAATTTTATTATAAAAAAATTTGGAGACCATGGACTGATCCAATGTTCTTGTAAAAAGTGTATAGGTAGACTGTGTCTATCTCTTCAAGATGTAAATGATCACCTCATTATTTATGGCTTTAAAGTCAGTTATAAAATTTGTTGGGACCAACATGGTGAGGACATATTGCAAGGAGGCAATCAACATGATGGGGTAGTGGAACAAATAGTTCGTGATATTTTTTTATTTGTTGGCCATAATAATGGTACATCTACGTCCATGTCTGATCCTATGATTTATGGAATGACAAACAGTGAGGATGTAGAGAAGATCTGCAAGTTGATAGAGGATGCTAATATTTTGTTGTATCCTAGATATGAAAAGATGACGAAGCTAGAGTTTTTAATCCAGTTGTATCATGAAAAATGCTCCATTGGATTTAGTAATAATGCAGTGAACTACATATTAGAACTTTTGGGAGATATTCTTTTGGATGATGCATAAATTTCAAAGAATAATTATGAGACATCGAAGATTATTGAACACCTGGACTTTATTTACACCAAGATACATGCTTATCCCAATGATGGCATGCTCTATTGGGATAGGGATGTCAACCAAATGAGTGCATGAGGTGCGGTGTGTCAAGATGGAAATAGAATAAAGATGGCACATTAACTCATGTACCACAAAAGTTGATGTGGCACTTTTCTTTGATTTCGAGACTACAAAAGTTATTTATGTCGGTAAGAACATCGAAGGACATGAGATGGCATGAAGAAGATCGAGCAAAAGATGATGCATTGAGACATCAGCCGATGGAGAGGCATGACAAAAGTTTAATGAATTACATCCTGACTTCGCACATGAGATACGTAATGTGAGATTGGACTTGTGGTGCAATGGTTTTAACCCATTCAAGCATATAAATTACATCCATAGTGTATGGCCAGTATTTATTCATGTTTACAACCTCCCACCGTGGATGTATATGAAAAAATCATTTGCTTTCATGATAGTGCTCATCCCTAAATTGATGAAGGTAGATAATGATATTGATGTTTATTTGTAGTCTCTTATTATCGAGCTAAAATAGTTATGGAGCATTCAAGGTGTTCCAACTTTTGGTGCTTTACTGAATGAGTCTTTCTCCATGCATGCAGCATTTTTATGGACAATAGATGACTTTCTAGCCTATGCCCTAATGTCGGGTTGGAGCACCAAAGGTGAGCTAGCATGCCTAATTTATGAAAAAAATATCTAATCTAGAAGGTTGACACATCGAAGGAGCTTTAGTTATATGGGGCATCGACATTTTTTCCGTCAAAACCATCCATACAGAAGAGATGCATGCTCCTTCGATGGCATTGTTGAAGAAGTTGAGGCGCCTATTCGGATGTCTGAAAGTGATGAACTTAGAGAGTTGGATGGTCTCAGTGTTGAATTTAGGAAAGGTAATCCGATTGATGGTAAAAAGAGGAAGCATCGATCAAAGAAAGATGACACATATTTTAATTAAAGAAAAAAGAGCATCTTCTTTGACTTGTCATATTGAAAAACAAACTTATTGCGCCACTGCTTAGATATAATGCATATTGAAAAGAATGTGTACGAGCTCCTATTGGCAACAATCTTAAATATCAAAGATAAGACTAAGGATGACTTGAATTCTCGATTTGACTTGAAAGAATGGGATATTAGGAGATCACTCCATCCAGAGCCGGTAGGAGGAGAATAGTGGAGGCTCCCTCATGCATGCTATGTTATGAATGGCTCTAAACGGTCCACATTTTTTCATGTGTTGGAGAACATAAAGATCTCTGATGAATACTCAAGCAACATATCAAAATGTGTGAATAGTAAGAATGTCAAACTTGGGGGATTGAAGACATGATTATCATATGCTAATGTACAAATTGATCCCAATAGCTATTCACCACGTATTGCCAAAAAATATCAGAATGACTGTTGTTGATGCAGAAACTTATCGTCGCCAGAGTTGAGGCTGAAGAGGCTGCCGTCGGGGACCTGCAAAACAAAGTCTCGCTCGAAACCGATGGGGGTGGCTCTGAAAGACCCTCCGATGCTCAAGTTAGTTCCTGTTAATAGGAATGGAGTGCTCGACAGGATATGGAGGTGAAGAAAAGGGTTTTCAGAACCTGTCGTAAAGGTATCCGAAGGGTCCTTTTTATAGAGGGAGCTTATTGTAACCGTCCTGCCGGTCGTTATTGTCGATCGTTATTGCTGATAAATGCCGATCATTATTGCTGATAAATGCTGATCGTTATTGTCGAACGTTATTGCTGATAAATGCCGATCGTTATTACTGTTGTGTAACCGTAGTGAGATTGCCTGCAGGAATCCATCATAAGGAGTTCGGTCATTGAGAAGCTCGTCCATTGAAGAAGTCTATAGGGAGTCCGGCTTCTGTAGAAACTCGGCCCGAGAGGAGATTTTGGGAAAGTTTGGCTCCCACAAGGGTCTGGCTGAAGCCCGATCGCTGGGAGTCCGAAGGAGTTTGACCCGGAGCCTGGGCGCTGGGGAGTTCGATCGCTGGACAGAAGTTCGGGGAGCTCGACCGCTAAGAGGGTTGAAACAAGCTCGGCCGCCGGGGTCTCGGCCGAAGCTCGGTCGCTCGGAGTCCAAAGGGGTTCGGGCAATAAGTAGTTTGGCCGCTAGGGGTCTGAAGCTCAGCCACTTGATAGTTTGGTTGGTTGAAAGACTTCGGCTGAGGCTCAACCGCTGAGAAGCTCGGCCGGATGTAGTAGTTCAGCTAGGACGCATCCACTGAAGTTCTTCCGCATTGACCACATCAGGCTGGGATCGAACTTGACTTTGGCAGGAGCGGGATTTATCCCCAACACTAGCCCCCTACTCCCGAGTTCGAAATTTGAAGGAAGGGAGTGCGGATAAGGCGACTGCCAAAGTTTTTCTTCCAGACTTCGTATTGGTCCATGTCGAAGTTCGGGGGAGATTTCATTTCTAGCTAAAGTTGATGCTGAAGTTGAGGCTCTCCAGCCGAGGTTGATTCGGTCAAAAATCCTATCTCTCGTCGAGGTCAAAGTCGGTGCTCTTCAGCCGAGGTCAGCCTAGTCGCTCAGGGGGATCTTATTTGGCTGAAGTTGATAAGATTGCTCGGAGGATATCTCATCTCCTTTGGCTGAGGTTGATGTAAGTGCTCGCGTTAGGACGAGGTCTTCCTCTTGTTCCTAACAGGCTGTGGGGGCACATGCGGACCATCGTCCGAGCTTCTCCCCCCATCTCGTCTAAGGTGAACGAGGTCTTCGACTTTGCTCGCGTTAGGACGAGGTCTCCTCCTGTTCCTAACGGGCTGTGGGGGCACATGCGGACCGTCGTCCGAGCTTCTCCCCCCATCTCGTCTAAGGTGAACGAGGTCTTCGACTTTGCTCGCGTTAGGATGAGGTCTTCCTCCTGTTCCTAATGGGCTGTGGGGGCACATGCGGACCGTCGTCCGAGCTTCTCCCCCCATCTCGTCTAAGGTGAACGAGGTCTTCGACTTTGCTCGCGTTAGGACGAGGTCTTCCTCCTGTTCCTAACGGGCTGTGGGGGCACATGCGGACCGTCGTCCGAGCTTCTCCCCCATCTCGTCTAAGGTGAACGAGGCCTTCGACTTTGCTCGCGTTAGGACGAGGTCTTCCTCCTGTTCCTAACGGGCTGTGGGGGCACATGCGGACCGTCGTCCGAGCTTCTCCCCCATCTCGTCTAAGGTGAACGAGGCCTTCGACTTTGCTCGCGTTAGGACGAGGTCTTCCTCCTGTTCCTAACGGGCTGTGGGGGCACATGCGGACCGTCGTCCGAGCTTCTCCCCCCATCTCGTCTAAGGTGAACGAGGCCTTCGACTTTGCTCGCGTTAGGACGAGGTCTTCCTCCTGTTCCTAACGGGCTGTGGGGGCACATGCGGACCGTCGTCCGAGCTTCTCCCCCCATCTCGTCTAAGGTGAACGAGGTCTTCGACTTTGCTCGCGTTAGGACGAGGTCTTCCTCCTGTTCCTAACGGGCTATTTTTACTCATTTTTCTCTTGCCATCCCACGAATTCTTATGCCAAAAACCAAAAACGCAGAACAAAGAAATTCATTGATGATACATCCTCAGATTTTCTGAGTTCCATGGTCCGAGGAAGCATTATCCCTCCGAGTTCCTTCAAGGCGATAAGTTCCGGGTCGGATGACTTCCGTCACCTTGTACGGACCTTCCTAATTTGGAGGCGAGCTTTCCTTGACTCTGAGGCTGAGTGACAGCGGCTCGTCGGAGCACTAAGTCCCCTACTCTGAACGTCTTATTTTTAACCCTGGAGTTGTAGTACCGAGCCACCTTCTGTTTATAGGCTGACATCCGGATGCGAGCTTCCTCCCTCTTTTCTTCCAGAAGGTCGAGGTTGACTCTGAGGTCTTGGGGGTTGTGCTGCTCATTGAAGCCCACGACTCGTGCGGAAGGGAGCTTAAGCTCGACCGGGATGAACTGCCTCAGTATCCGAAGGCCAAAGCGAAGGGTGTTTCTCCAGTTGGCACCCTCTGAGTAGTTCGGTATGCCCAGAGGACATGGTAGAGTTCGTCTACCCAGGCCCCTTTTGCCTTATCTAGTCTCGCTTTGATTCCCTTGTAGCAAGGTCCGGTTGGTTATCTCAGCTTCCCCATTGGCCTGCGGATGAGCCACAGAAGTGAAGCGCTGGGAGATGTTTAATCCTTCACAAAACTCGGCGAACCTAGCCCCGGCGAACTGTCGCCCATTGTCGGTTATAAGGGTTCGGGGCAGGCCGAACCGACAAACTAGTGACTTCCAAACAAAGTCCTGTACCTTGGCCTCGGTAATTTTCGCGAGTGGTTCGGCTTCGACCCACTTGGTAAAGTAGTCAATCGCGACCAAGAGGAACTTCCGCTGTCCCGACGCTGTCGGAAAGAAGGGCCGAGTATGTCCATTCCCCATTGCGCAAACGGCCAGGGTGAATTGAGCGGAGTGAGTTCGGATGCCGGCCGTCCTCTGCACACTAGGCATTTTTCTGGCAGCGGTCGCACCTCTTTACGTATTCCACAGAATCGCGAAATAAGGTCGGCCAGTAATACCCTTGCCGAAGTAGCTTTAGCGACAAAGACCTTGCTCCTAAATGGCTTCCGCAAAGTCCTTCGTGCACATCCCATAGTGCAAGGTTAGCCTTCTGAAGGTCGGAGGCATCTCAACAATGGAAGGGAGTACGACCTTTTATACAACTGGCCTTCGTATAAGACGTAGCGGGAGGCCTGATTTTTGAGTTTTCCGAGCTTCTTTTCGGTCGTGAGGAAGAACCCCCTCTTTAAGGTAGGCGACCAATGGGTCGAATCCAGCTGGGCTCGAATTCCGTCTGTAGGACATGTCCTGAGATTCTTCCGTGGTCGGGTACTTCAGAGTTTCCAGAAAATACTTCTTTGGGTAGTTCGGCTGGAGCCGAAGTGGCCAGTTTGGAGAGAAAATCGGCTCTCGCATTTTCTGTCCTTGGGATATGCTGAATGACGAAAACTATCGAAGGCCGGGGTCAAACTCTTCACTTTCCCGAGGTATCTCGCCATGCTCTCCTCTCTTGCTTCGAAAGTTGCCGCCAACTTGACCGACCACTAATCGAGGAATCACTGTAGACTCGAAGCCGATCTACTTTTAGCTCCTTTGCTATTCTTTAATCCGACAATCAGTGCTTCATATTCGGCTTCATTGTTGGTAGCGGGAAACTCGAAGCGCAGCGCAAACTCGGCGACAACTCCCTCGGGGCTGACCAAGACCAGCCCCGCACCAGCTCCAATGGAGTTGGAAGAACCATCCACGTGCAGAATCCCAGAAGCCTTCAGAGAGGTCGGCGCTTTCCTTCGGGGAAGTTCGGCTGTGATGGTTCGACTTCGTCAAGGCTCGATCTCGCCTTGTGTTTGTCTTGCTTGATTCAAGTTCGGCTTCATCTGGAATGGTGCATTCTAGTACAAAATCCGCTCAGTATCTGGGCTTTGATTGATGGCCTGGGCTGGTAGTTGATGTCGAACTCCGTGAGCTCCATTGCCCATTTTGCGATTCTTTCGGAAGCGTCTGCTCGGTGGAGAACTGCTTTTATTGGTTGGTCCGTGAGGACCGTTATGGTGTGCTCCTGAAAGTAAGGTCGGAGCCTCCTGGCAGCAATTACGAGAGACAGTAAGATAATTTTTCTATCCTAGAGTATCTGGTCTCCGCGTCCCTTAGGACTCGGCTCACGTAGTAGATCGGTCGTTGCTGTCTTTGCTTCTTCCCTAACGAGAACTGCCGCCAGGGCCACCGAGGAGACAGCTAGATACAAGGAACAATTCTTCCCCAGGTTTCAGGTTTTGCCAGCAGCGGGGGCATGCCGAGGTAGTTTTTGAGTTCCTCGAAATGCTTGTTGACACTCTGCCGTCCAGCTGAAGTCCTTTGGTCGCCTGAGAACCTCGAAGAAGGGCATGCAATGTTCAGCCGACCTTGAGACGAAGCGATTTAGGGATGCCACCCTTCCCTGGCCAAGGCGCTGAACTTCCTTGATCATCTTTGGAGTGGTCATTTCTTGAATAGCTCGGATTTTCAGGGGGTTTGCCTCGATTCCACGTCTCGACACCATGAACCCAAGAAATTTTTCCAGGAGGTTACGCCAAAGGCGCATTTGGTTGGGTTCAGCTTCATCTTGTGCTTCCTCAATGCACCGAAGGTCTCTTCAAGGTCGGCCAGATGGTCTGCTGAAGCTCGGCTTTTGACGAGCATATCATCTACGTACACCTCCATGTTGCGGCCGATCTGCTCCTTGAAAATTTTATTGACCAAACGCTGGTATGTTGCTCCCGCATTCTTGAGTCCAAAAGGCATGACCTTATAGCAATAAAGACCTCGGCTTAGTGAATGAAGGCTGGTCTTTTCTTCATCTTCAGGCGCCATGCGTATCTGGTTGTAACCAGAAAAGGCATCCATAAAGGTGAGGAGCTCATGACCCGAGGTTGCATCCACCAACTGATCGATCCTGGGCAAGGGGTAACTATCCTTTGGACAAGCCTTTGTTCAGCTTTTTGAAGTCGACGCACATCCTCCACTTGTTGTTTGTTTTTCTTGACAAGAACCACGTTCGAAACCCAAGTCGGGTAGTGAACTTCCGGATTAGTCCGGCTTTAAGGAGTTTATCTACTTCTTCAGCGATCGCTTTCTGCCTCTCCGGGGCATGTTGGCGTAGTTTTTCTCTTACCGACCGGTGTTTCGAGGTCGATGGCCAGCCGATGTTCCATGACCTCGGCGTCGATTCCTGGCATATCTCCTGGGGTCCAAGCGAAGACGTCTGCATTCCTTCTGAGAAAAGCGACGAGTTGCTCCCGAACCTCGGTCGCTAGGTTGGAGCCGATCTGCACCACATGGTCCGATTTTCCATCATTTAATGACACAGAGACGAGGTCCTCTGCAGGCTCAGCTCGTTCTTCAGCGAGGTCGTCATGGACATCCAGTCCGTCAACCAGAAGGTGGCTCGGTACTACAACTCCAGGGTTAAAAATAAGACGTTCAGAGTAGGAGACTTAGTGCTCCGACGAGCCGCTGTCACTCAGCCTCAGAGTCAAGGAAAGCTCGCTCCAAATTGGGAAGGTCCGTACAAGGTAACGAAAGTCATCCGACCCGAAACCTATCGCTTGAAGGAACTCGGAGGGATAATGCTTCCTCGGCCATGGAACTCAGAAAATTTGAGGATGTATCATCAATGAATTTCTTTGTTCTGCGTTTTTGATTTTTGGCATAAGAATCGTGGGATGGCAAGAGAAAAATGAGTAAAAACAGCCCGTTAGGAACATGAGGATGACCTCTTCCTAACGCGAGCAAAGTCGAAGACCTCGTTCACCTTAGACGAGATGGGGAGAGAAGCTCGGACGACGGTCCGCATATGCCCCTATAGCCCATTAGGAACAGGAGGAAGACCTCATCCTAACGCGAGCAAAGTCGAAGACCTCGTTCACCTTAGACGAGATGGGGGGAGAAGCTCGGACGACGGTCCGTATGTGCCCCCACAGCCCGTTAGGAACAGGAGGAAGACCTCATCCTAATGCGAGCAAAGTCGAAGACCTCGTTCACCTTAGACGAGATGAGGGAAGAAGCTCGGACGATGGTCCGCATGTGCCCCCACAGCCCGTTAGGAACAGGAGGACGACCTCGTCCTAACGCGAGCAAAGTCGAAGACCCTCATTCACCTTAGACGAGATGGGGGGAGAAGCTCGGACGACGGTCCGCATGTGCCCCCACAGCCCGTTAGGAACAGGAGGACGACCTCGTCCTAATGCGAGCAAAGTCGAAGACCTCGTTCACCTTAGACGAGATGGGGGGAGAAGCTCGGACGACGGTCCGCATGTGCCCCCACAGCCCGTTAGGAACAGGAGGAAGACCTCGTCCTAACGCGAGCACTTACATCAACCTCAGCCAAAGGAGATGAGATATCCTCCGAGCAATCTTATCAACTTCGGCCAAATAAGATCCCCCAAGCGACTAGGCTGACCTCGGCTGAAGAGCGCCGACTTCGACCTCGGCGAGAGATAGGATTTTTGATCGAATCAACCTCGACTGGAGAGCCTCAACTTCAGCATCAACTTTAGCCAGAAATGAAATCTCCCCCGAACTTTGACATGGACCAATACGAAGCCCGAAAGAAAAACTTTGGCAGTCGCCTTATCCGCACTCCCTTCCTTCAAATTTCGAACTCGGGAGTGGGGGGGGCTAGTGTTGGGGATAAATCCTGCTCCTGCCAAAGTCAAGTTCGATCCTAGCCTGATGTGGTCAATGCGGAAGAACTTCAGTGGATGCGTCCTAGTTGAACTACTACATCCGGCCGAGCTTCTGAGTGGCTGAGCCTCAGCCGAAGTCTTTCAACCAATCGAACTATCAAGCGGCCGAGCTTCAGACCCCTAGCGGCCGAACTCCTCAAGCGGTCGAACTACTTATTGCCTGAACCCCTTTGGACTCCGAGCGACCGGGCTTCGGTCGAGACCCCGACGGCCGAGCTTGTTTCAACCCTCTTAGCGGTCGAGCTCCCTGAACTTCTGTCCAGCGGCCGAACTCCCTAGCGCCCAGGCTCCGGGCCGAACTCCTTCGAACTCCCAGCGACCGGGCTTCAGCCAGACCCTTGCGGGAGCCGAACTTCCCCAAAACCTCCTCTCGGGACGAGTTTCTACGAAAGCTAGACTCCTATAGACTTCTTCAATGGACGAGCTTCTCAATGACCGAACTCCTTATGATGGATTCCTACAGGCAATCTCGCTACGGTTACACAACAGTAATAACGATCGGCATTTATCAACAATAACGATCGACAATAATGATCGATATTTATCAACAATAACGATCGGCATTTATCAGCAATAACGATCGACAATAACGACCCACAGGACGGTTACAATAAGCTCCCTCTATAAAAAGGACCCTTCGGATACCTTTACGACAGGTTCTGAAAACCCTTTTCTTCTCCTCCATATCCTGTTGAGCACTCCATTCCTGTTGACAGGAACTAACTTGAGTGTCGGAGGGTCTTCCGGAGCCACCCCCACCGATTTCGAGCGAGACTTTGTTTTGTAGGTCCCCGGTGGCAGCCTCTTCGGCCTCAACTCCGGCGACGATAAGTTTCTGCGTCAACAGCTGTTATTCATCTTTGCAACTTTTACAGAGATATTTGTGCAAAGAGATTGCTTAAGAAAGATGTGAAGAAAATGAAGGCAAGGACGGTGACTATATTATGCGATCTAAAGAAGTTATTTTCACCATCATTTTTTACGATTATGATGCATCTCACCATGCACCTTGCGGAAAAAATTGCACTTGGAGGCCAAGTATTCTACCAATGGATGTATCCTACTGAGTGGAATATTCAAACTCTAAAATCTTATGTAAAAAATATGAATCGTCTGAAGAGATCCATAGCAGAAGATTATTTAGATCAAGAGTGTATGGATTTTTGTACCATATACTTAAACAAGCTCGAGACACGTCGTAATCGGCTAATGAGAAATTAGGATGATTAGTATGAGCTAATTGAGCCTACATTTGAGTCCATTCTACAGCTAGGTGGACTTTTTACTTCATACCATCTCACTAATTTAAGTATTGAGGAAAGGAATAAAGCACATCGCTACGTGCTCTTCAATTGTGATGTCATTGAGCCTTACATAAGATGAGTCACTCAGCCTTATTTATTTTATAATAATTAAAAAAATATTTAATTATATCTAAATTTATTCTTTGTGCATACAGTAAACATAAGAAGATCATAAGGATAAAATATGGTGCTCTAAGTTTACGGGAGAAAGAGAAAAAGCATAGCAAAGAATTTTTTGAATAGTTTAAAGATCATGTAAGCGATTATATATTCTTGCCTTGTACAACTTATTTGAACTTGTTTACTAATTAGATGTCATCTTCTTAATAGGTGTGGAGATTGCCACTCAGTGATGTGAAACCTAAAGTGCATGCTCTTTAAATGGGCCCTAATTGTACTGTGTGTGGGAATAAACAGCTCATCATTAATAGCTATAGGTTTAATATTCATAGCAGGTCCGTAAATATGGCAACAAAAAATAGTGGCATCATGTTGAGTGCCACCATTAGGTGTTATGCTAGCTCGAGGGATTCACAGCCTCGTATGGAGGATTTGAACTATTATGGCATGGTGGAGACGATAGTCATCTTAGACTATTATTCTAAAGGGAGGATTGCATTAATGAAGTATGATTGATTCGATATCTTATCATAGTCTGGGATGAAGAC
>QRFJ01000393.1:560570-759187 GCA_006176705.1 Cocos nucifera | reverse complement strand
ACCATCTCTGGTCTAATGTTAACGAGGTCTCGACTTGCTCGGCCGTTAGGATGAGGTCTTCCATCCTGTTTCCTAAATGGCTATAGGGGCTATGCGGACCGTGCGTCCGAGCTTCCCCTTCCCCATCTCGTCTAAGGTGAACGAGGTCTTTCACTTTGCATCGCGTTAAGGAAGAGGTCAATCCTCATGTTCCCTAAAGGGCTGTTTTTACTCATTTTTTCTCTGCCATCCACGATTCTTATGCCAAAAATCCAAAAACGCAGAACAAAGAAATTCCAATTGATGATACATCCTCAAATTTCTGAGTTCCATGGCCGAGGAACAGCATTATCCCTTCCGAGTTCCCTTCAAGCGATGGTTTCGGGTCGGATGACCTTTCGTGTACCTTGTACGGACCTTCCCATTATTTGGAGCGAAGCTTTCTCTGACTTGAGGCTGAGGTTGGACAAGCGCTCGTCGCGAGCAACTAAGTCTCCCTACTCTGAACGTCTTATTTTAAACACCTTGGAGTTGTAGTACCGGACCACCTTCTGGTTGACGGGACTGGAGTCCATGGACGACCTCGCTGAAAGTACGAGCTGAGCCTGCAGAGGACCCTGGCTCTGTGTCCATTTAAATGATGGAAAATGCGGAACATCGTGGTGCAGATCCGGGGGCTCCAACCTGCGACCGAGGTTCGGGAGCAACTCGTCGCTTTTTCTCAAGAAGGAATGCAGACGTCTTCGCTTGGACCCCCAGGAGATATGCCAGGAATCGTACGCCGAGGTCATGGAACATCGGCTTGCGCCGTTGACTCGAGACCACTGGTCGGTAAGGAGAAAAACTATGCGAACCAGCCCCGAGAAGTAGCAAAGCGATCGCTGAAAAGAGGTAGATAAACTCCTTAAAAGCCGAACTAATCGAAAGTTATGTAACCCGACTTGGGTTCGAATGTGGTCTTGTCACAGAAAGCAAACAACAATGGCAGGATGTGTGTCGACTTCAAAAAGCTAAACAAGGCTGTCCAGAAGGATAGTTACCTTGCCGAGGAATCGATCAGTTGGTAGAATGCAACTCTGGTCAATGAGCTCTCAGCTTATGGATGCCCCTTTTCTGGGTATAACCAGATTTACGTATGGCGCGCTGAAGATGAAGAAAAAACAGCCTATCATCACTAGCCGAGGTCTTTATTGCTATAAGGTCAGCCTTTTGACCCAAGAATGCGGGAGCAAACATTGATCCAGCACGTTTGTCAACAAAATTTTCAAGGAGCAGATTCGGTCCCGCGAACACGGAAGGTGTACGTGAGATGATATGCCGGCAAAAGCCAAGCTTCAGCTGACCATTCTGCCGACCTTGAAGAAGACCTTTCAATGCATTGAGGCAGCATAAGAGAGACTAACCCCAACAATGCCGCCTTTGGCGTACTCTGGAAAAATTTGCTTGGTTCTGGTGTACCGAGACGCGGAATTGAGTTAAACCCCCTGGATAAACCGAGGCTATTCAAGAATGACCCACTCAAAGATATTAAAGAAGTTCAGCGCTTGGCCAGAAGGGTGGCAAATCCTAAATCGTTCGTCTCGAAGTCGGCTGAACATGCTTCCCTTCTTCGAGTGTCTCGAGGTGACGCAAAAGACTCAACTGGACGGCAGAGTGTCAACAACATTCGGAGACCTCAAAAATTACCTCGCATGCCCCCGCTGCTGCAAACCTGAACCTGGGAAGATTGTTCTTGTATTTGGTAGCTGTGCTCCTCGTGGCCGCCTGGCGGGTGTCTGTTAGGTATAGTCATAATAAACACAATGCCCGACTACTAGGAGCCGAGTCCTAAGGGAGCGCGAGATCAGATACCTTCCCGATAGAAAATCATCTACTATCTCGTAGTTGCCACCAGGAGGCTCCGACCTACTTTCAGGAGCACACCATATAACGGTCCTCACGGACCAACCAATAAAAGCAGTTCTCACCGAGCAGACGCTTCCGAAAGATTCGGCAAAATGGGCATCGGTAGCCTCACGACAGATCTCGAACTATCAGCACCCCAGGCCCACCAATCACAGCCCAGGTACTGCGATTTGTAATTAGAATGCAAATATCCGGATGAAAGTCAAAACTGAAATCGAAGCAAGACAAATCAGAGGCGAGATCGAAGCCTTGACGAAGTCGAACCATCATAGCCGAAACTTCCCCAAGGCAAAGGGCCCGACCTCTCTGAAGGCCTTGGATTCTACCACGTTTGGAGGTTCTTCCACCCATTGACTGGGCGCGGCTAGATCTTGGTCAGCCCCGAGGGGATGGTTGTGCCGCCGATGTTGCGCTGCGCTTTCGAGTTTCACGCTACCTAACAACTGAAGCGAATACGAAGCAACATTGCGGGATAAGATACAAAGAGCTAAAGAAGAGATCGCTTCTCGAGTCTATAGTGATTCCGATTGTCGTGGTCGGGGGGAGAAGCTCGGACGACGGTCCGTATGTGCCCCCACAGCCCGTTAGGAACAGGAGGAAGACCTCATCCTAATGCGAGCAAAGTCGAAGACCTCGTTCACCTTAGACGAGATGAGGGAAGAAGTCCGGACGATGGTCCGCATGTGCCCCCACAGACCGTTAGGAACAGGAGGACGACCTCGTCCTAACGCGAGCAAAGTCGAAGACCTCATTCACCTTAGACGAGATGGGGGGAGAAGCTCGGACGACGGTCCGCATGTGCCCCCACAGCCCGTTAGGAATAGGAGGACGACCTCGTCCTAATGCGAGCAAAGTCGAAGACCTCGTTCACCTTAGACGAGATGGGGGGAGAAGCTCGGACGACGGTCCGCATGTGCCCCCACAGCCCGTTAGGAACAGGAGGAAGACCTCGTCCTAACGCGAGCACTTACATCAACCTCAGCCAAAGGAGATGAGATATCCTCCGAGCAATCTTATCAACTTCGGTCAAATAAGATCCCCCAAGCGACTAGGCTGACCTCGGCTGAAGAGCGCCGACTTCGACCTCGGCGAGAGATAGGATTTTTGATCGAATCAACCTCGACTGGAGAGCCTCAACTTCAGCATCAACTTTAGCCAGAAATGAAATCTCCCCCGAACTTTGACATGGACCAATACGAAGCCCGAAAGAAAAACTTTGGCAGTCGCCTTATCCGCACTCCCTTCCTTCAAATTTCGAACTCGGGAGTGGGGGGGGCTAGTGTTGGGGATAAATCCTGCTCCTGCCAAAGTCAAGTTCGATCCTAGCCTGATGTGGTCAATGCGGAAGAACTTCAGTGGATGCGTCCTAGTTGAACTACTACATCCGGCCGAGCTTCTGAGTGGCTGAGCCTCAGCCGAAGTCTTTCAACCAATCGAACTATCAAGCGGCCGAGCTTCAGACCCCTAGCGGCCGAACTCCTCAAGCGGTCGAACTACTTATTGCCTGAACCCCTTTGGACTCCGAGCGACCGGGCTTCGGTCGAGACCCCGACGGCCGAGCTTGTTTCAACCCTCTTAGCGGTCGAGCTCCCTGAACTTCTGTCCAGCGGCCGAACTCCCTAGCGCCCAGGCTCCGGGCCGAACTCCTTCGAACTCCCAGCGACCGGGCTTCAGCCAGACCCTTGCGGGAGCCGAACTTCCCCAAAACCTCCTCTCGGGACGAGTTTCTACGAAAGCTAGACTCCCTATAGACTTCTTCAATGGACGAGCTTCTCAATGACCGAACTCCTTATGATGGATTCCTACAGGCAATCTCGCTACGGTTACACAACAGTAATAACGATCGGCATTTATCAACAATAACGATCGACAATAATGATCGATATTTATCAACAATAACGATCGGCATTTATCAGCAATAACGATCGACAATAACGACCCACAGGACGGTTACAATAAGCTCCCTCTATAAAAAGGACCCTTCGGATACCTTTACGACAGGTTCTGAAAACCCTTTTCTTCTCCTCCATATCCTGTTGAGCACTCCATTCCTGTTGACAGGAACTAACTTGAGTGTCGGAGGGTCTTCCGGAGCCACCCCCACCGATTTCGAGCGAGACTTTGTTTTGTAGGTCCCCGGTGGCAGCCTCTTCGGCCTCAACTCCGGCGACGATAAGTTTCTGCGTCAACAGCTGTTATTCATCTTTGCAACTTTTACAGAGATATTTGTGCAAAGAGATTGCTTAAGAAAGATGTGAAGAAAATGAAGGCAAGGACGGTGACTATATTATGCGATCTAAAGAAGTTATTTTCACATCATCATTTTTTACGATTATGATGCATCTCACCATGCACCTTGCGGAAAAAATTGCACTTGGAGGCCAAGTATTCTACCAATGGATGTATCCTACTGAGTGGAATATTCAAACTCTAAAATCTTATGTAAAAAATATGAATCGTCTGAAGAGATCCATAGCAGAAGATTATTTAGATCAAGAGTGTATGGATTTTTGTACCATATACTTAAACAAGCTCGAGACACGTCGTAATCGGCTAATGAGAAATTAGGATGATTAGTATGAGCTAATTGAGCCTACATTTGAGTCCATTCTACAGCTAGGTGGACTTTTTACTTCATACCATCTCACTAATTTAAGTATTGAGGAAAGGAATAAAGCACATCGCTACGTGCTCTTCAATTGTGATGTCATTGAGCCTTACATAAGATGAGTCACTCAGCCTTATTTATTTTATAATAATTAAAAAAATATTTAATTATATCTAAATTTATTCTTTGTGCATACAGTAAACATAAGAAGATCATAAGGATAAAATATGGTGCTCTAAGTTTACGGGAGAAAGAGAAAAAGCATAGCAAAGAATTTTTTGAATAGTTTAAAGATCATGTAAGCGATTATATATTCTTGCCTTGTACAACTTATTTGAACTTGTTTACTAATTAGATGTCATCTTCTTAATAGGTGTGGAGATTGCCACTCAGTGATGTGAAACCTAAAGTGCATGCTCTTTAAATGGGCCCTAATTGTACTGTGTGTGGGAATAAACAGCTCATCATTAATAGCTATAGGTTTAATATTCATAGCAGGTCCGTAAATATGGCAACAAAAAATAGTGGCATCATGTTGAGTGCCACCATTAGGTGTTATGCTAGCTCGAGGGATTCACAGCCTCGTATGGAGGATTTGAACTATTATGGCATGGTGGAGACGATAGTCATCTTAGACTATTATTCTAAAGGGAGGATTGCATTAATGAAGTATGATTGATTCGATATCTTATCATAGTCTGGGATGAAGACTGATGAGGATGGTTTTACTCTTGTTAACATGCAACGCCATCTCTGCACTGAAGAACCATATATACTTGCCTTCCAAGCTAGTCAAGTTTTCTACGTTAGTGATCCCTTAGAGCCTCAATGGAATGTTGTTGTGAAGATGGTGCCTAGGCATATTTTTGATGATACCAAAGTTGATGATGATGTTGGACCATGCGTGCAAAGTATTTCTCTAGGATAAAACGTATCTGATATTATCGAGGTTCCAGACACATTTGTCAGTAGCGATAATGATGTCTATATTATAGATACCACTAGGTGATGACTTCAACATTTTGGTATAAATTATTAGACTCTATTTATTGATGTGTTACTAATATTATTTTTCAACATGTTATATTTGTTGTCTAGAGGTTGCAATCCAAGAGGGGGGGGGGGTTAATTGGATTTCTAAAATAGAGATGGTTGGAGAGAGATTTCGAGACCTCTCGATTCTGAATGAGATGTCTCGCTGAAACCATGAGACCTCTCGAGAATCCTGCAAGACTTCTCGCTCTCAGAGCATAGAAACTAAGTTTTTATCTCCTAAAAATGAGATGTCTCAAGTTCAACTCGAGACCTCTCGAAATTATGTCAGAACTTCACTTGGGCATGCTTGTTTACTCGAGAGCTCTCAAAAAAAATTTGAGACATCTCAAAAACTACTTCAAGGCTATTTTAAAAATTTTTTGCTACCAATCAAAGAGATTTGGTTTTTATTTAAATTTTTTTTATATCTTTCTTATTTTGATCAAAGAGCTCTCTTTCTTCTAATCTTTAGAAGCTTAAGAAAAATTTCTTCTTTAAGGATCTTCACTTGATGAATTTTTATAGATCTTTTCTTGAAATGATTTTTTAATTTAAATATCTGAAAAGACCTACATCTACTCATCAAACATATTGTTAAATTCTCAAACTCATGTTGATTAACGTTGCAGGTCACAATGGCACTGAAATGCCATTTAGCTTTCACCCCCATCCCTCGATGTACTACACAGAGCTCCACATCTAAGTCATGCTAGTAGGCCATGCCGTGCCATGCCATGGGCTATGCTGTGCCGTGCCTTGGGCCCTGCCATGCCGGTATGCCATGCCGTGCTGTGCCATGCCTTGGGTCATGCTGTGTCGATAGGCTATGCTGTGCCATGCCATGCTATGCCGTATCGGTAAGCCGTGTCTTGGGCCATGCCGTGCTATGCCGATCTTTAAGAAAACCCCCAGTCGCTAAGAGAACCCCCATCTTGTTGCTTTTGTTTATTGCAATGCATAGTGATAGACCCATCAATTGATTAGTATACATAATCTTCAGCATCCATATATTTATATGTAATTGTATGGATGGTACCTAGATATATCTTTGATTATTGTTCAACATATTATATTGGTTAATGTTCATTAACATTGTAGATCACGATGGCACCGAAATGCCATCTAGCTTTCACCCCTACCCCTCGATGGGTTTTGTGGAGTTCAGCATCTGAGGAACAGTCAGAGCATACCCCATCCACCTCCATATTGGCTGCTCAGGGACCTCCACTATCGGCATCTACTCCACCAACGATATCTACTCCACCGACATCTGAGCCTCCATCATCATCCACATCTTTGACACATACTACTCCATTGACATCTGAGTGTATATTTTTATTATATTATTTATTTATTTTTATATAGTATTTGTATACTTATATATTTGCATAACATATTTTCATTGCAGGTGCATCATCCAGTCAGATATTTCATGGTCCCACATGTATGGCGCATGTGTGGAATCGCTAGCATCAGGTGATGGTGCAGTATGATGCAGAGGAGAGGCCAGTAGGAGAGACCGCATGGAAGATGCATTCCTTTTTTGGAGTACTTATGAGGTGGTCAGACATTATTCTTATAGAGCCCAGAGATTGGCGATTGAGGGATGCTGCTGTCAAGGACTGGATGTGGGAGGAGATATGGATAAGTGCATCTTAATTATATTTATGTATTTTACATGTTTATACTATGTTTGATTAGAATAATTTTGTAACTGACTTTGATAACTTTGTGTAGAGAAGGTATGATTTTTTTGATCATGAGAGGGCTCGAGATATCGATTGAAGAAAATCGAAAAGTTGTACCAGGGCTACAAGGTCAAGCTTTATAAAGAATGGCTCGAACATCGACAAGACACTCCGAAGGAGCTTGTTCCTTGGATACAGAACTGTCCTCCGAGTCAATAGGAGAGGATGGTTACATATTAGAGGAGCCATGAGTTTGAGGTAAAATTACTAACTTTTAAATTTTTTAGTATGCTTAAATTTATATTTAAATATTTTTTAAATATTTATTATTTATTTGAATACTTGTTAGGCTATCTTTTGTCAGAACTGGGAGATCGGATAGCTCAAGAGTGTATGCACACTCTCAACCGTGAGTCTATGGCCAGTCGTATGTATAGAGAGGTAATAAATTCTAAATCTTACTAGATAAATTAAATTAATATTTTTTTTATATTTTTGATAAATTGATCCATTATTATAGCTGATAAGAGATGGAGTGTGCCCAGCCATAGCGAGATATTTCGATCCAACTGTACGGACAAGAAAGGTAGGCTGATGAATGACACGATCGAAAAGATTTTTGTAAGTATTAAATATATTAGTATATATGATTAGTATTATAGCATTTCTTATAAAATTTTATTTGAATTTATAATTATTGGATCAGTTAGATGAGCTCATGAGCGAGGGCTCGGATACCTTTGGCCTTCATGACCATCTGTCTCAGGTCTTAGGACCTAAGCACTCTAGGAGGATCCGATGTAGGCCCGAACATACACCGACCAGCTATTGGTTTGAGGCAAGTATCTCTTCATAGGCTTTCAGTGTTGTCAGTCGGGAGGAGCTTGAGGAGGCATTGGCATGGGTAGATCATGCTGTGACTCGAGCAGATCAGGTTGAGGAGTGCGCATCTCATCTGGAGGACATAATGAGAGACATGGTGTCGATGCTCAATGCACATTTTGGAGGTACCTTCATGGGCTTTGAGGATATGTTTGCCCGTATTTCAGCTCCGACTCTGGCTCTAGCTCCATCACCCGGTGACGACGACGATGTAGATTTAGGAGACTTTTGATGTATTTTTTTAAAAAAATATTATAATAAATTTTATTTAATAATAAAATTTTAGTATTTTAAAAATATTTTTATGTTTATAATATTTTTTTATGTTATATATCTCTACATTTATTGGATAAAATATATAAAAAATTAAAAAATTTATATTTTTTAATTATTTAAAAGCTACTGTAGCGATTTTACAACTGCTATCATAGACGTGCCAACTGCTGCCATAGGTAATGTATTAATCACTGCATTAGATCTATGATAGCGGTTACATAATCGCTATCATAGACAAGCCTATGACAGTGGTTTTATAATCGTTACCATAGGTAGCTTATGGCAGCGATTTCATAACCACTACCATAGAGCCTATGGTAGTGGTTACATAACTGCTACCATAGGTCAAGCTATGGCAGTGGTTTAGAATCCGCTATCATAGACCCACGATAATGGCTGCAGTGGTAGCGGTTAGCTAACCATTGCTATAGCTTATAACAGTAATTTTTTGGGCTACAGTAGTGATTATAAACCACTCTCGTAGCCCTGTTCTGTAGTAATGTGTTGATTTTCAAGCATTGAACTTTTGATCAAAATTTATGGGCTTGTGTGCATATCTTTTAGAGGTCGGATGTGTGTGCAGCTCAAAGTTATATCCTCAAGTCTAGATCAGCAAGTTAGAAAGTCTAATTTGCATAGGTAATATGGATCTGATCTCCTGTTTCATACTTGAATACGATCTAGTGTAGATTAATGTTGATGTGATCAACATGTCTTTCTTTTCTAATATTTTTAATTTTTGATTTAGTCACATATTATAATCATGTAATAGAATCTTAGATCTAGGGTTTTTCTAATTTTTATGAATTAATTTTGATTAATTTCTATCTTTCGCTGTCTAGATTTGAAAAAGTTTTAAGATTTAGCCCTAAAATCCTAAATCTAGTTCCTTCAATAGGTAGCTTGATTAGGTCTAGCTTGAGTGGTTGATCAAACCAAATCAAGAGTTGGTTAGATGGGATCAAGAGTGCTTAATTGACCAGTCCAATAGTTATAAGTTTGGTCAAGATTAATTTACAGCCATATGTGATCGATCACCTCAAGACCTAATCTGGCTCCACAGTTCGAGCCTAGATTGTAGGCGAACTCGATCAGTTATAGATTAACAAATTAGTGTCTAAGATAAGTTTGATAGATATAATTGGTAGTTTTTAATTGAGAGCTACTCGTCCATGATTCATCTGAGGCCAAGTTAATGGCATATCCCTTCCATCAATCTCACTTACTTGGTCGATTGAGTAGATGAAGTTCTATATTTAGATTGCCAATGATTCAAACTAACCCATGCCACTAGGTTAGTCATAATCGTTATGACTAGTTAAGATTAAGATATCTAAATTAAAATCTTTCTAAGAAATATTAAGTTATATGGTCTTCCACCATTGTAGTTATGCGGGCCATTTTCAAGGTTGATTATTCTCGGCTGAATGTAGTGGTTCAGTTGCACTGAAAAGATGCAACCATAGCTATTAAGCATGGAATGCTATGGATTGGAGGAAGGGTTGGACTCAATATTTTGGATATGGTGAGGGTCCCAATTATGAATTCATTTCATGCAAATAGAGGGTTTGACTTAACTAAGAAATGGAGCAATATTTCAGACACGGTAAGCTTCATGAATTAGAGGTCGGAGTTGGGTGCAACATGTTTAGAGAAATATTAGACAAGAGTTGTCCATTCATTAACTGACTCATCATCAATAACTATTAGGTGGGTGGTGAGCCAATCAATGAGACTTCACCACCCACTAAAAATTTTTGATCATGAAGATTTTTGCATCTCTTCTAAGAAAGTGTAGGGATCCAAAAAAATAGTGAAAGATCAAATTTATTTTATAAAATAAAATTTTAAAAATAAATTAGTTAATTCAAATACTAGTCTAACTAGAAATTTTAACTCTTTATACGAAAATATCTGCTTCCAACCCCCATGCCAGGATTCTAAAGACCAAACATTTGACCATATCCAATTTTAACGATTAGCTTTGAAACTTAAAAATAGTTTTGAATTCTAAAAAGTTGACCTATGTCCTAGACTAGGACCTTCTCTCTCTACTAGCTCGTTCGATCGTTGATCAGAGAGCATCTCATGAGAAGTGGCTGGACGATGACAATAAGGTCAAGTACTACGTGTTGGCCCCAATGTCTAACAAACTGCAGTACCAATACGAAGATATGAAGACTGCCAATCAGATGCTAGCTCACCTACAAGAGTTGTAAGTGAGCAAAGTTGCGCAGCATGCTACAAAGTGTCCAAGCAACTCTTTAAGATGCAAATGCATGATGGGCATTCGGTCAATGATCATTGCTTATCAACGATCAAGAACTTAGAGGAGCTTGAGAAGCTCGGCATGTTGATGGACATGGATCTATAGATTAATTTAATTCTATAGTTCTTGACTGATTCATATAGATAGTTTATAGTAAACTTTCATATAAATAAGATCCAGTGCACCCTGGCTAAATTGATGAACATGTTGGTGACTACTAAAGGGATCTTGAAGAGTTCAAGGAGCTCTGTTCTTACTGTGGAGCGGACTTCTTCCAAGAGAGTCCTCTAGGAAGAAGAAGAAATTTGCAAAGAAGTAGAAGATGGTGGAGAAGAAGAAGGAGAAGAAGGTAGAGCCAAAGAAGAAGGCTACGGAGAAGAAAAAGTGTTTCCATTACAACTCCGACATTCATTGGAAGTGGAACTACCCTACTTACCGGGCAAGCCTAAAGAATAAGAGGAAAGGAGGATGTTAATCCCAAGGATTGATTTTATTGAGTAACAAAATATTTGAGTATATATATTTGGACTAATAAATTGTTTGAGATCATGTCTGAGGATGAATTATAGAATATCGAAAGAAAAATTCCTAGAAGTGCATTTGAAAATCAATAAGGAGAAGTTAAAAGTTTTTGCAGTATGAAACACACCCAAGGTAAGGCTTAAAGAAGATATTTCAAGACCAAAATTGAAGAGAAAGTCAATTGGACAAAGCAAAAATTTTTAGTATAAATCCCTCAAGTCGATCCTTGAAGATGGCTATTCAGCTCGAGCTAAAATGGAAAGAAAAAGAAGTTTAGCATGCAAAAATTTCAACCGGCATGCTCTCGAGTCGACTCATGGTTGAGCGCGAGTCGACTCGAGTGAATAGTGACAACAAAATTATTTTTAAAAAGTTTGGTCTTGAGCAGTGGGCTGAGTCAACTCGAGTTCTCGAGTCAAGGTCTTAGAGAAATACAGATAGTATGATTTTCAAGATAGGACTATCAAGTTAACTCGAGTTTCAATGGCTAGTTTTCTGCAGAATATTCAGAACTGTATAAATTACTTCCAAACGGCTAGTTTCAGTTCCTTAACGATCAAAAACCTTCCTCCAACCTACCAAACATGAGAAAGGAGCTACAAAACATCTAGAAAAAGTGACTTGACACATTAATCATTGAGAGCAACCAAAAGTGAAATGACAAATCCACTCCCATCATCAAGAAACATCAAATCAAGAGATTCATTTCAGCAAGAAGATAAGCTCATCTGCTCAAAACGCTTCATCAAAGAAGATTCTACAAGCTTCATCATCTTTCTTGCTCATTAAAGGAGCTTTGTATTTATTTTTATTATGCAATCCTTGTATTTCTTGTAATTTAGTTTCAATAGGATTTTAAAGCTAAGGAAAAAGCCTATCCAAGCCTGAGAATTGGATTGTAAGCCAAGGGTTGGCTTAAGGATTAATTGTGGTTGGTGAATTGATGTAAAATCAATTAGATTTTGGATAGTGAGCCTTGAAAAACTATCCGGCTATAATCTTGAAAAGATTATAGTAAAATTGTCAAGTGGGCTTGGGGGAGTGGACATAGGTGTAAGGGATACCGAACTACTATAAATTTCTTTGTATTTGTGATTGCTCTCATTTCTTACTTTACATTGCATTTACATTTCTGCGTACTTAGCTACATTACATTTCAATATAATTCAATATTTCACTAGTTTCAAAAATAGCACATAGTTTGTTCAAATTTTGAAAAACCCAATTCACCCTATCCTCTTTCTTGGGTTGTCTTACTAGGCAACAAGTAGTATTAGAGCTTATTACTCACTTCATTTGATTTAACAATCAAGAGTAAAGATTAAATGGCAACCTATATGAGTGCTTCACTTGCCGAAAGATAATCGACCAACCGTCCATCCTTGTTTAATGAAATAAATTACACTTATTAGAAAGCATGCATGCGCATTTATATTCAAGCACTTAATTATCAACTTTAGAGAGTTATAATCAAAGGCCTACACAGTCCCATAATTAAAGTAGAAGGTAATGACAATCCCAAACCACAAGAGGATTGGGATGAGCATGACATGAAAATGATAGAATTAAATGCTAAGATCATGAATGTCTTATATTATGTACTAGATTCTAATGAATTCAATAGAATCTCTACTTATGCTTTACCTAAGAAGATTTGGGATAGGTTACAAGTTACCCATGAGGGTACCAATCAAGTAAAGAAGTCTAAAATAAATATGCTTGTACACAAATATAAATTATTTAAAATAAAAATTAATGAATCTATTTTTAGAATATTTACTAGATTTACTGATATTATCAGTGGTTTGAAAAGCTTAGAAAAGTCTTATACTAATAATGAACTTGTTTGCAAAATTCTTAGGTTACTTTCAAAGACTTGGAAAGCAAAAGTTACCACCATTCAAGAAGCCAAGGATCTCAACAAGCTACCATTAGAAGAACTTCTTAGGTCTCCAATGACTCATGAATTGAACATGAGGCAAAATATGAAAGAAGAAGCCAAAAAGAAAAGGACCATCGCTCTCAAAACTACTACTTCCAAGGATGATGAAAGTGAAGAGTCCAATGAACAAGATGAAGAAGAAAACTTGGCATTGATTGCAATGAAGTTTAAAAGGTTCATGAAAAAGAAGAAGCAAGGATATAAGAAGAAGACTTTCAAAGGTGAGCCAAGTAAGGAAAAGGAGAAAAATAGGAGAAGAAGCTACCAATTTATTTCGAATGCAAGAAATCCGATCATTTTAGAATGGACTATCTCCTTCTCAAGAAATCATTCAAAAAGATGAAGATGTAGGCGATGATGGCCACTTGGAGTGATAGTAAGGATTCTAGCTCCAAAGAAAAATTATAAAAAGTAGCCAACCTTTGCTTGATGACACATCATGAGGAGGTAAATGCTGAAAACTCTTTAGATTTTATATTTGATGAATTACAAGATATTATTTCTGAACTTATGATTGAATATAGAAAAGTAACATTGAAGAATAAAGATTTAAAAAAGTAAAATTCTAAATTTATTCATGAAAAAAAAATAACTTTTGAAAAATTGAATTTACTAACTCATGAAAATCAAAAATTGAATGATGAATTAACAAAAATCAAACCATTTGTAGAGAGATTTACTTATAGCTTCGAAAAATTGAATATGCTATTAAATGAGCAAAGAGCTATTTTTAATAAGACTTAATTAGAATTCAAACCTTATAAGAAATAAAAACTATTTAAAAATTTATTTATTAAAGCTTCATCAAATTCTACCTCAAACCTTTCATATTATTATTGTGGTAAAATTGGTTATAAATCCTATGCATGTGATTTCAGAAAGTTAAATGAACAAATGGTTAAAATGGTTTGGGTTCCAAAAAGAACCATGAATACTAATCCTAAAGGATCCAAAATGACTTAGATATCTAAAAACATAACTTGATTTTCTTGTATAGGAGTGTCTTGCAGCACAGGAGAAGAAAATGCTTTGGTATCTTGATAGTGGCTATTCAAGACACATGATGGGTGATAAAACTCAATTTATCACTTTTGAGCCTAAAGATGGAGGAGTGGTTACATTTGAGGGTAATGGAAAAGGACGTATCATTGGTATTGGTAATATTCATATCACTTCTTCTACCTTTATTCAAAATATATTATTAGTCAATGAATTGAAACATAATTTACTTAGTATTAACCAATTTTGGGATAAAAGATTTAAGGTTACATTTGAATCTTTGCTTTGTATTGTCTCCAGTCCCAATGATGATGGTATCATATTCATTGGATATAGACATAATAATATTTACATGGTGGATTTAGATGATCTATATATGATGAATGGACAATGTCTTGTTGTAATGAGTGCCAAAATCAATGAGACTAGTTGGTTGTGGCATCATAGATTAGAACATGCTAGCATAAATTTACTTTCAAAATTAATCAAGAAAGATCTTCTTAAAGGATTACCAAAATTAAATTTTAAAAAGAATCAAATTTGTGATGCATGTCAATTCGAAAAACAAACTAGGAACTCTTTTAAACCAAAAGGAATGATTTCAACTTCTAGACCCTTAGAATTACTTCATATGAATTTATTTGGATCCACAAGAACCATTAGTCTAGGAGGTAAAAAGTATGATCTTGTAATTGTAGATGATTTTTCAAGATTTACTTGGTTGATGTTTTTAGCACAAAAAGACGAAGCCTTCAATGCATTTTCTAAATTTTATCAAAAGATTTTAAATGAAAAGAACACATCAATTATATGCATACGTAGTGATCATGGTATCGAATTTAAAAATCAGCACTTTGAAAACTTTTATAATGAAAAAAAAATTGATCATAATTTTTCTGCACCTAGGACCCCCCAACAAAATGTAGTAGAAAAAAAATCACAGCACGAACTATATTGTGTGAAAGTAATTTACCTAGATATTTTTAAGCTGAGGCTATAAATACTACATGTTATACAATAAATCGTCTTAATGGGGCTTATTTTAAAGAAAAGTCCATATGAGCTTTGGAAAGATAAAAAACCAAATATCAACTACTTTCATGTTTTTAGTTATAAGTATTTTATACTTAATAATAAAAAAGATAATCTAAAAAAAATTGATACCAAGTCAGATGAGGGTATCCTCTTGAGATACTTTTCATCGAGCAAGGCATATAGAGTCTTCAACAAGAGAACTCTCATTATTAAAGAATCTATCTATATAATCTTTGATGAGTATAATGATATATTTTCTAAGAAAGAAAAAGTTTTGGATGAGGATGCAGGTAATCTCAACAACAAGATGGATAGTCTCACACTAAAAGATGCACCCATCCAAAATAGTGAAGAAGAAGAAAAGAATGAAGAGCCCACTCCTAATCCAAGAGAAGAATTATCAAAGGAGTGGAGTTATGCACATGGACATCCTAAAGATTTAATAATCGGTGATCCATCATAAGGAGTAAGAACCCAATCCTATCTTAGAAATGTTAATAATTATTTAGCCTTTGTATCACAAATTGAAGCTAAAATAATAGAAGAAGCTGAAAATGATCCATATTAGATTAATGCTATACAAAAAGAATTAAATCAATTTGAAAGAAATAAGATTTGGACTTTAGTTAATAGACCAAATGACTATCCAATAATTGAATCTAAATGGGTATATAAAAATAAACTAGATGAATATGGCACCATTGTTAGGAATAAAGCTAGATTAGTGGAAAAGGATACAATCCAGAGGAAGGCATTGATTTTGATGAAACTTTTGCCCTAGTAGCAAGATTAGAAGCAATCAGACTTTTACTTGCATTTGCATATTTTATGAACTTTAAATTATGTCAATGGATGTAAAAAGTGTATTTCTTAATGGTTATATAGTTGAGAAGATATATGTTGAACAACTATCCGATTTTGAAAATCATACCTTTCTAATTCATGTATTTAAATTACATAAGAATTTATATGGATTAAAGCAAGCCCCACATGCATGGTATGAACGATTAAGTAAATTTTTGCTAGATAATAAATTCACTTAGAGGAATGTTGATAAAACCCTATTCTTAAAAAAAAAGATGACAATCTATTGGTTGTATAGATTTATGTAGATGATATCATTTTTGGTGCTACTAATGAATTCCTTTGTCAAAAATTTGCCAAGCTTATGTAGGATGAGTTCAAGATGAGCATGATGGGAGAACTAAATTTCTTTCTCAAACTCCAAATCAAGTAAAGTGAAGAAGAAATCTCTATTAACCAATCAAAATGTACAAGAAAAATACTTAAAAAGTTTGGGATAGAGACCTTAAGACCAATTAGCACACCAATGAGTACATCTTGCAAACTTGACAAAGATGAAAGGGATAAGAAAGTAGATACTAAATTATATAGAAATATGATAGGCTTATTTCTTTATCTTACTATAAGTAGACCAGATATAGTATTTAGTGTTTATATGTGTGCTAGATATCAATCATATCCTAGAGAATCTCATTTAAAAGAATTTTTAGATACTTATCTGGGATACTTAATGTAGGACTATGGTATGATAAATCATCACACTTTGAATTAATTGGATATTCTGATGCTGATTTTGCTGGTTGCAAATTTGATAGGAAAAGCACTAGTGGTACATGTCAATTCATAGAAGTTAATTTAATTTCATGATTTAGCAAGAAATAAAACTCAGTAACACTATCTACGGTTGAGGCTGAATATATTACTGCTGGGAATTGTTGTGCTCAAATCATGTGGATCAAACAACAACTTGAAGATTTTAGATTCAAACTTAATAAGATTCCAATAAGATGTGATAACATAAGTATAATCAATTTAACCAAAAATTCAATTCAACACTCAAGATCCAAATACATTGAAATAAGACATCATTTCATAAGAAACCATATACAAAATAATGATATAACACTTGAATTTGTCCGTACTAATAAACAATTAGCTGATATATTCACAAAACCCCTTAGTGAAGAAAGGTTTAGCATCATTAGAAGAGAATTAGGTTTGTGCTACCAATTAGAATAAGATTTGTCTTTATAACTTAAAGCAAGTTGAATCAAATGTAAAAGTCAATTATGTATGCAAAATCAATGATCAACATCATAAGAAATCTCTTAATATTGTTTATGCATTGAATTTTCATTGAAACTATGAAAGTTTCAGAACTCATACTTGAGTCGACTCGAGCAACTCATTGAAAAACACGAGTCGACTTGAGGGTCGGGGCTACAAGTGCTTAAAAGGAACCCATAACTATTTGTGATGCCCTAGATCCGCTTGAGAATAGTGAGTAGAGGGTCCCTCTTCCCCCCAAACTTTCTCAAATAATGTCTGCTTGAATCTTTGCCCTCCATCTCCCTAGACTTGTTTGATTAAGGTTGGATTGGAATCAAAATGGTGCAGGAGAAGTGGGGTGGGTGGAAAATTTGTTCAACCCGAAATGCCGAGGAATGGGAAAGAAAAAGAAAAGCTCGGATGTAACGAGCAGCATCTTGATCCTCGGAACGACCTCAACCACCTGAGCAACACATTCAAGAAGAACCCAAATCGGATCAAGGTATTTTGGGCTCCCCTCCTCCACAGTCCTCTCCCATAAGTTGAATGGCCACTAGGGCAATAGTCATGGGGAGAAGAATTGATTTTGATTTCTTTGAAAGTTATAGTTTTTCTATTGGGAGTTGGATTGAAAAAATGGGATGGAAGGATTTTTGCAAAATGAACATTCCCACGTATCCTAAACTAGTTAGAAAATTCTATGAAAATTTTAAAAGAGGTAGAGCTGATATTGTATCAACTGTGAAAGGAGTTCAACTTGAGGTTTCGCAGGAAAGCTTAGCACAGATTTTTGAAATTACAAGAGATGGATTCATATCCAACAAACTGTCTGACAAAAAAGCTAGGCTAAGATTGATTGTGGGAAGAGATGATATAGTAGGAGATGTCCTAGCACCTACCCTATCAGTAGAAATAAGAGTGTTGCATCACATTATTGGTGGAATTTTTATTCCAAAACTAGGAAGATATGACATTGTTTCTAAGAAAATTATGCATGATGTACCATATTGTTCAGGGCATTCCACTAAATCTGTTTGGTATTATGATGCATCATATTAGAGAGGCAGCTGCTAGGAATAAAGTATGTTTGCCTTATGGTATGGCTTGACCCAAGTATTTGAGACAGCAGGAGTGTCATTAAAAAATGAAGGATGCAAAAGCCTATCTCACTTTGATGTTTATGATATGAGAGCCTTGACTAGGATGCAGTACCATGTAGAAGCAGAAAGGTGGGTTAAGAACATCTTTGGTCAAGAGAGGAGAGAACCAAGAGTGGAGGAGGTAGGAGAGCCCTCTACTCCTACTACACCTAGAGCTACATCTAATCCTAGTACACTAGTGACTCCTCATGCTCCACCTATAGGCACTTTCCCTCAGCCACTAGCTACTGACTCTGCATCCATAGAGAGATTGGCAGACATAATTTCTACTAGAGTCAGTAGAGAGATACAGGCTTTATCTGAGAGGATAGAGAGTGTGTAGGCAGAGATGAGATCTATATCGTTGAGGCTCACTATCCTAGAGCAGAGGGAGCAGACACATGACATACCTACTGACCTATCTAGCATTACTAAGGAGATTGCTTGACTTAAGGAGAGAGCTGAGTCAGGTGGGACTGAGATGATGACAGCTATCAGTGGATTGGATCAGATACAGCAGTAGGACATCATTTCAGTACTTAGAGCCATGGATAATTTGATTAAAAAAATCAAGAGATTTGCTTCAGGTGCGATACCAGTAGTAGCAGCAAATGCAGCCACTAGGGCAGTCATGCCTCATCCTCCACCTCCTCCACCCATGTCTCCTATTCAATCCACTTAGGTATCTACTAGTGAGAATAAACCACCACTCAGAGTCTACACTCATGCTGGTATAGGGTCTACTCCTTTACAGATGGTTGGACCATCAGCTAGAACTAGAAGCAGGAGAGCTAGACCATCCTCATCTCAAGCCTCATCATCCGAGACACTTGGAATACCCTCAGATGATGAGTAGTCACTGTATTAGGACTATGCATTAGAGATATGTATTAATACTATGTGTTAGGACTATGTGTTTACACCTATCTTCATGTTTGTTGCTTTCTAGCTTTGTACTTGACTTAGTTTTGGTATGGAAACATTATGTCATTGTACTAGTGTGTTATGATCAGTATTGGTCTAACACATTCATTTTGTAAATGCAACAAAAATGATATATGATCATTTACCATTACATCATTCTCTTCTCTTGATATGATCTTGTGTGATGTTTATCTATGAGTTACCCTTTTCGAATGATGACAAAAAGAGGAAGTAAGATGTATCTGAGCATATATTCATTTCCTTTGAATTTGTTAAGATGTTTTGAGGTCTTGACCATATATGATGTGTATTTTGATTTTAATGTACATGAGCCCTCTTAGATTTTTATGATGTGTACTTTGGTGTAAATATCCATAAGCATTGAATATATTACTCACTAACATTGAATATCCATGATGAAGAAAGCAATAACATTAGCATTAGTATTGTAAGTTCTCATGCAATTTCAAAAATTAATAAGCATTATGAGTTTGTGCCATAATGTACCAAATATGAGCTTGGCACATGTGAAATATGACTGTTCATTGAAAAGGATTCATGCTTGGCACATATAATGATAAATGTTGATAAATTACCATTCATGCAAGCACATGTAGCAAACTTAAATCTGAATTGTTAAAATACATTAAAGATATAAGCATGAACTAAGAAGGAGCTAAATATGAAATTATGAAAAGGTTGCACCTTCATCTCCAATACAATCATTTTATATATCTCTTGGTCATATACTTAAAGTTTTGTCATCATCAAAAAGAAAGAGATTGTTAATCCCAAGGATTGATTTTGATGAGTAACAAAATATTTGAGTATTTATATTTGGACTAATGAATTATTTGAGATCATATTTTAGGATGAATTGTAGAGTATCAAAAGAAAAATCCCTAGAAATGCATTTGAAAATCAATAAGGAGAAGTTGAAAGTTTTTGTAGTATGAGACACACCCAAAGCAAAGCTTAAAAAAGATATTTTAAGACCAAAATTGAAGAGAAAGTCAATTGGACAAAGTAAAAATTTTTAGTATAAAATCTCTCAAGTCGATCCCTAAAGATGGCTATTTAGCTTAAGCTGAAATAGAAAGAAAAAGAAGTTTGGCATGTAAAAGTTTCAGCCTGCACGCTCTCGAGTTGACTCATGGTTGAGCGTGAGTCGACTCGAATGAATAGTGGTAGAAAAGAAAATTTATTTTGAAAAAGTTTGATCTCGAGCTAGGGGCCGAGTCAACTCGAGTTCCTCGAGTCGATGTCTCAAAGAAATATAGAGAGTATGATTTTTAGGATAGGACTATCGAGTTGACTCGAAAGAACCGACGAGTCGACTTGAGCTCCAATAGCTAGTTTTCTACAAAATGTTAAAAACTATATAGATTGCTTCCAAACGGCTAGTTTCAGTTTTTCAATGATCAAAAACCTTCCTCCAGCCTACCAAACATGGGAAAAGAGCTACAAAACATCTGAAAAAAGTGATGACATATCAATCATTGAGAGCAATCAAAAGTGAAGTGATAAAAGAGCAAAAAACGTTGAAAAGAGAACATTGGACTTCCAACTCCAAGAAACATCAAATCAAGAGATTCTGTTTAGCAAGAAGACAAGCTCATCTGCTCAAAAATCTTCATTAAAGAAGATTCCACAAGTTTCATCAACTTTCTTGCTCATTAAAGGAGCTTTGTATTTATTTTTGTGGTGCAATCTTTGTATTTCTTGTGACTTAGCTTCAATAGAATTTTGAAGCTGAGATGAAGATCTATCCAAGCCTGAGAATTGGATTGTAAGTCAAGAGTTGGCTTAGAGATTGGTTATAGTTGGTGAACTGGTGTAAAACTAACTAGGTTTTAGATAGTGAGCCTTGAAAAGCTATCCGACTGTAATTTTGGAATGATTATAGTAAAATTTTCAAATGGACTTTGGAGAGTGGACGTAGGTGCAAGAACGTCGTACCACTATAAATCCCTTTATGTTTGTGATTGCTCTTGTTTCTTGCTTTACATTGCATTTACATTCTGCATACTTAGCTACATTATATTTCAACATACTTCAATACTTCACTAGTTTTAAAAATAGCATATAGTTTGTTTAAATTTTGAAAAATCCAATTCATCCCCCCTCCTCTTGGGTTGTCTTATTGGGCAACAGAGGACCTTCTGAAGATATGCTCATCATTGAGATGAACTTAATAATTTCTTCTACATCTAGTTAGGTGCTTGACTTTGGATCTAGTGTTCATCTATGCACTTCTTTGTAGGATCCTGAGGATAGCAGGAGGCTGAGGGACGGCGAGATGATCCTACATATCAAAAATGAAGTAAAGATTGCTGCTATGACTGTAGAAATGTACCTTCTACGATTACCATCAATAAGTGTCTTAGTTCTTAGAGACTATTTTTATGTATCTACTGTGAGCAGGAATCTACTTTCTATCTCCTATTTAGCATAGGATGGATATGTAATTAGTTTTTATAAGAACCATTGTATTATTTTTTATAAAAAAATAAAATTGAAAGTGGTTTCTTAATAAATGATCTCTATTAGTTGCATGTAGATATATCTATTAATTATGTTGAGCAAAATATGAATGCCATAGGATGTAAATGACCTACAGATAGTGTAAATAAAAAGCACCTATGGTACCTTAGGCTGGTCATATAGCAGAAGATAGGATTGATAAATTGAAGAAATCCGAACTAATGGGTCCATTGATTTTTGATCATATTTGATTTGTGAGTCATTGCCTTCAAGGAAAAATAACCAAGCTACCCTTTGCGGGACATGAAAAAAGGACTATACAGTTACTTGCTCTGGTGCATGTAGATGTTTACGACCCATTTGATGTGTCGGCCAAAGATGGTTTTGTTTACTTCATCACCTTTATCGATGATTTTTCTCAGTATGGATATGTGTACTTGATGCATTATAAGTTTGACGCCTTTAAAAAGTTTAAAAAATTTAGACATGAAGTAGAAAAATAGATAAAAAATCCCATTAAGTTTCTTTGATCAGATCAAGAAAGCGAATACCTTAGTAGAAAATTTTTGGACAATCTCAAGGAGTATGGCATAGTCTCACAGTGGACTCCACTTGAAACACCTCAACTCAATAAAATTTTAAAATAAAAAAATCGGACCCTATTAGATATGGTCCATTCCATGATGAGCTTCATAGATCTTTTCGAGTTTCTTTGGGGATATAGTCTTATGACAGCTATTTATATGCTAAATAGGGTTCCTTTTAAAATCGTTCCTAGCACACCATATGAGATGTAGAATGGTAAGAAATCGAGTCTGAGTCATCTCAAGATTTGAGATTGTCCAGCCCATGTCAAGCGACAGTAGGCAAACAAGTTAGAATGTAGGTCCCTTAGAGCTCGATTTATTAGATATCCTAAAAAGTTGTTAGGATATTATTTCTATCTTCTAGAGAACCACAATGTGATTTTGAGTTGACATGCTATATTTCTTAAAATATAATTTATTTAAGATGGTGGCATGGGAAGATAGATCAAGCTTGAGGAGAAAGTCTCCGAAGAGCAACGAGCCAAGGAACCTGATCAGTCTGAGCCAATCCACACACACTATCTCTTTTATCCTGTAGGTCAAATAGAATTTTTCATTCACCTAAGAGATACTTAGATATTATTTCAGAGGATGTAGAGAAAATATTCCTCATAGAAAATAGGGTTCATGGAGATGATCCTAAAATCTATGATAAGATGATATCAGATATTGACTTCGAGAAATGACAAGAAGCAATAAAGTCAGAAATTGACTCAATGTGCTTGAACCAAGTTTGGACCTTGGTAGATCCACCTAAAGGTATTGTACCTATTGAGCATAAATGGATCTTTGTAAAAAAGATTGGTGCAGATAAAAATATGGAGACATTCAAAGCTAGGTTAGTGGTGAAAAGATATATTTAGTACAAAGACATTGACTATCAGGATATCTTTTTACTAATGATCATGCTAAAATTCATCCACACACTGCTTGCTATTGTAGTGTATTTTGATTATGAAATATAATAAATGAATGTAAAAATGGCATTCCTAAATGGATATTTTGAGAAAAATATTTATATGGAATAGCCGCTTGTTTCACCTTCAGTGATAGTGATCACAAGGTTTGCAAGCTGCAAAGATCCATCTATGGACTTAAGTAAGCATCTCGGAGTTGGAATGCTCATTTCAATGATGTGATCAAATTATTTGATTTCATCAAGAACGAGGAGGAGTCCTATATTTTCAAGAAGGTCAATAGGGGTGCTGTTATCTTCTTCGTATTGTATATGGATGATATCCTCCTAATTAGAAATGATATTTTCATGTTGACCTCAGTCAAGGTATGGTTATCTAAGGAGTTTTCTATGAAAGACCTAGGAGAAGCATCCTTTATTTTAGGGATTAAGGTCTATAGAGATAGATTGAAGAGGATGCTAGGCCTATCATAGAAGATGTACATAGAGGAGGTGCTGAAGAGATTCAACATGGAGAACTCTAAGAGGTGTCATAAGCAGGTATCAGTCGAATCCAGGCAAAGAGCACTAGAATTCTGAGAAATATATCCTTAAGTACTTGAGAAGGATTAGGGATATGTTTCTAATCTTTGGTAATAGAGAACTCTAAGTGCAAGAAAATACAGATTCAAACTTTATGTCTTACATTGATGATCGAAAGTCGACATCAAGAAGTTTGTTCTTATGCAATGGTGGTGCTATAAGCTGAAAGAATTCTAAGCAGATTATGATAGCAAACTCCACCATGGAAGTAGAGTACATTGCTGCCTCGGAAGCTATGAAGAAGGCATTTTGATTCAAGAAATTTGTTGTGAAGCTAGGAGTAATACCATCCGATGCCATCCCTTTATTTTGTGACAACAACAGTGCTATAGCCCTTGCTAAGGAGCCGAGGTCTCACTAGAAGTCCAAGCATATTAAGCAGCGGTTCCACCTAATTTGCGATTTTCTCGAGAAGGGATATGTTGAGGTGAATAGAGTCAACACCATAGATAATAAGGCTTACCCATTGACGAAGCCTTTGAGCTAACAAAAGACTGAAGCCCATCTTGAGAAGATGAAACTTAGATTTATAGCCAATTGGCTTTAGGTCAAGTGGGAGTTTGTTAGATGTGTGCCCTAGAAGCCAGATTGGCCGACACTTGTAATACATTCTAAGGGCATAATTATAATTTTGACTTATTATTAATAAAATTAGATTATTCTTTCAATCATATCTATGTATTGTGTGTTTATGATTCATCCATTGGTTTAACGGGTATGATAACA
Source organism: Cocos nucifera (assembly GCA_006176705.1). Lineage (NCBI taxonomy): Eukaryota > Viridiplantae > Streptophyta > Magnoliopsida > Arecales > Arecaceae > Cocos > Cocos nucifera. The sequence goes on along the minus strand of QRFJ01000393.1, from coordinate 734,616 downwards.
CATTCTCAAGAGTTGAGAATTTGAGACATATATTGTTATAATTAACTCATAAACTATTTCCAATCGTAGGATCGTCATAAGAATGGTGATTGATCTAAAAGATTGGTGTACAATCATTTTCTTAAGATAGATAAGTCTTGAATCTATGATGTAGAGATACCAAAATGAAAGTATAGGCACTTGATAAGAACAAGGATACTGATCATGACCAACTTCGAGCAGCCATAAGCGAGTCTAACTTCTCGTCAATGACTAGCTTGATGCTATAGTTGTGTTTTTGGTTCTTTGACCTGAGGTGCATTGATAGTTCACCTTGAGGGTGTTATAGTTTGACTACACCATAACTCAGTCTCCTAGCTATTTAGAACCCTGAGGTGTATATTGGCTATAGCATGTTCATTGTACGAATTGGATCACACCAAGATGGGATCTATCAATCTCGATAAAGGAGGTATAGTCCTATGGTGATCATGAGATTAAGTTCTAAGATCCATGGCCATGGCAGTATGAAATAATAGAAAGAAGTTTCTCTTAGGATTTCACATCAAACTTGAATTGATTGATTCAATTATATGACAAGAATTGAGTTTGACAAGTCTACCTTAACCTAGATCCTGTTGGAATTCATGATAGAAGAACCTAATTGTGAGCTCATATGTGGCACTCCCAAGTCTTGAAAATATAAGAAGATAGGTCATGGAAAGATGGGAGTGAGTTGGAAGAGAAATCAGCCTGGGTAGTAAGCTGTAGAAACTTAGTTGACTCACCTTGAGATTGGGTCAGCTAAGTTGAGAACTGGGTCGGCTAAGTTGAAAACTGGGTTGGCTATGTCTCAGAGAAAAAACTAGATAGAAAGTAGTATTTTTGAGATTATTGGCATGGTACACAACTAGGTTGGCTCAGTCTCAGACTAAGTCGATCTAGTCATAGGTTAGCCGGCTCAGTGTCACAAGATTACTTTTATGTAACTGGATTGTTTCGATTTGGGAGAGTTTTTCTATGAGCATGAGGCTTGACTCTTTTGTAAAGTATTTATACTAAAAATAAGTCAAGGATTATAAGATACTGAATACAAGCAAATAAAAGCTCTTTTCTTTTGGAAAACTCTTGTACTCTTTTTCTCACTTTCTTCTCTTGAATCCATTAGTTTTGCTTTCGCATTAATTCTAAGAGTTTGTTTCTTATTGTTTGGCTAATCACCAGTGGCCATGTCGGTCTGAGAGAGGATAGTATTTTTTAACATCTGGTATCAGAGCGGAGTTGTATGGAAGGAAGGAAGACACCTAGGATTTCTACATTTAGGATTTGCTGCACCAAGTTTTATCCTAAAATCTTCTAGTTTTCTTCATGGTTATCTCTAGATTAAGGTGGAGAGTTGTTGCATGAAGGAAAGGTGATACAGGAGGTTAGAAGGAGGATCTAGGGCCTATAGATCTTCATTGAAGGATAGTTTTATTGGTGTGTGATCAAAGAAGGGTGTTAGGGCTTTGCAGTTGACTTGATTATAGTCATGGGATCAAGTAGATTTAAGATGGATTTCGAGAAGTTTGATGATAAGAAAAATTTCTCTATGGCAGCAAAGGGTAAAGTACTTATTGATTTAGTAGAGGATCTATAAGATCTTGGTAAGAGAAAGATCAGAAAAGATTAGTGTTAAGGACTAGGAAGAGTTGGAGGAGAAATTATTTTTAGCACAACCAGAATGTGCTTGGCCGATTAGGTATTGCCCGTGTTATGGTATCAACTCACTCTAGTACCAAACTATTGGAATATCAACTACTCTAATACTGCTTGTTAAGGATCTAGTACCAAATTATTGCGGCAAAAAGAGAAAAAAAATAAAATAAGAAAATAATCAAGTACGTCGATCAGCCTAAAAGCTCATCTCCATGGGACATGTAAAGCTTTACTATAAAAGAAAAAAATAAGTACAAGAGGAGAATACCCACTCTCAACTAATCATACACAAATCTCTCTTAACTAGAAGCTATCCTTACAAAAGCTCTCTCAGAATCTCAAGAAGATCCATAGAAGCTACAAGATGCTCTACCCTCACAGCCTCCTCATCGGATGCTATGCATCTATTGCTTCTCTCTCTCTCATGAGCTGCATGTACTCGACGCTCTGCCAAGGTCCTCTCAATGGCTGCCTGAGCCTCTCTACATGCCTCTCACACCACACGTACCATCTTTTCTGCTCCACAGTACCTCAGTCCTTTAAATAGGATGAGAATTTTCTTCTCAGCCATTCACAAGAGGCCTAACAAGACTCGTTCTCCTAATATGAGTCGAACATATCCTTGATAGAGTCTTGAAATATTTTACAATATTCAGATTATGATCACAACCCTCCATGGCTACTAGATCCTATAGTCCACACGCAACTCCGTAGACCCCTTGGATTAATCACAATTCGAGTCCAAACAAAAAATAACCCTATCATGTTCTGTTTGCCTCCATCGAGCTGGCTCAGTCAAGGGTTGATCTGGCTCAACTACGTCTCATTCGAACTCCTGCTGTCTGTATGCCTGAGAGAGCTGGCTCGATTATGGTTCAAGCTGGCTCGATCTCAATCCGAGCTGGCTCGATCGCATATCAGAGTCGGCCTAACTGCTGTGCTTAAAATTGATTCTCTTCTTACTGTAGATCAAATTCGAGACATCAAATCATAACAATCTCCATCTTGACTTGATATTCAGCCTCCATCTGACTTTAAGAGCTTGTGATCCATCTTGCCCCTATTCCCTGAGGCATGCCTGTTGATCATGGATGGGCAAACAAGGGAGTCAAGCCAGACTGCTCGATCCCACCTCTATCATGGGCTATGTCCACTTTGATCAAAGACCTGCTTGGAAAATTCTTCTATGGCAATAGAAACTTCACTCTATAACATTGCCTCTCATCCTTCCGAGTCTCCCATCTCATGCTCGATCCGTCTCCACCTGGAGCTCTACCTTGCACTGAGCTTCCTCTGACTCCTGAAGCTCCACCTCGCACTGGACTTTATATCTGATAGTAATGTCCTCTTGTCTTCTTTTTCTCCTCCAATATCATCCTATCGTCATGCATGACCTTCAAGATTCCAGCACCAGCTACCAACCTATAGCTGTTTAAATCCAATCTGCTTAGTGAGATAAGATTTTGCCTAAAATTGGATATGTATCGAACCTCCCTCAATCTCCTCATTGCACCATTATGAGTCTTCTAGTTGACCATCCCGATGCCTCTAATCGCATAGCTCAATCTATCTGATAGATAAATAGTGCCATCACTGCTCTCCAGGAAGTCAAACTGCTCTTTTCTATAATAAATATGATATGTGTATGCAGAATCTAAAATCTATTACTGAAAAGAACTAGATACCTCATCAGATATCTTCAGGATATCATCCTCTAACTTTCTATTAGCCATCACTATAGTAGCTCTCGTCCAATTCTTGTGTTATGGGCAATCCTTGACTCGATGCCCAAACTTATCGCATTTATAGCATCTGATCTTGCTAGGATCCCTTATCTTGGATTTGAATCATCCTCCTCACAATCCTCTACCACTTCATCTACTGCCTCCCGCTCCTCCAAAAATTGCCAAAGTTGAGCTGTTGCTATCTAAGCTCGAAGCTAGGTTCTTTCTAATGAGAACCTCATTCTAGAGTATCACTATAGTGACCTCGTCCATCTTGATGGTGCTCTTTTTCACTAGAAGAGTAGTTGCCAGGAACTCATACGAATGAGGGAGCGATGCTAGCAAGATCAATACCCTAGTCTTCTCCTTAACTTTTCACCAATGCTGAGGAGGTCAGTGAGGATCTTCTGAAAGTTGGATAGATGCTTCCGCATGCTCTAGCCTTCGTCCATCCATAGCTGGTAGAACTGCCTCTAAAGGAATACCATGTTGGTGAGCGACTTTGCCATATACAACTTTCCGAGCTTCGACCACAGCACCATCGAAAAGGTCTCATCAAGTACATGGATCCCCACATCATCTGCTAGGTACAAATGGATCATGCTCATTGTCTGCATCTAGATCTGTTTTCAATCCTTCACCTCTATGGTGGCTAGCATCTCGTTATATAAGAGAGCATCGATTAACCCATATTGGATGAGGATATTCTTTATCCTTGCTTGTCATAAGAAGAAATTATCCTTCCCATCAAATCTATTGATCTCCATCTTGATTGTGCTTGTCTTCTTCATATTATTCAATCTCTATCCACTATTATAATCTGTGCTCCGATACTATTTAGCTCTGAAATCAATTATTACGGTATCAACTCGCTTTGATACCAAACTAATGGGATATCAGCTACTCTGATATCACTTGTTAAGGATCTAGTATCAAACTATTATGATAGAAAGAAGAAAAAAATAAAATAAAAAAATAATCAAGTACATGGATCAGCCTAAAGGCTTGTCTCCATGGGGCATGCAAAGCTTCACTATGAAAGAAAAAATAAGTATAAGAGGAGAACACCCACTCTCAACTCACTGTATATAAATTTTTCTCAACTAGAAGCTACCCTTACAAAAGCTCTCTCAGAATTTCAAGAAGACCCATAGAAGCTACAAGATACTCTACACTCAAAGCCTCCTCGTCAGATGCTATGCACCTGTTACTTCTCTCTCTCATAGGCTACATGTACTTGATGCTCTACCAAGCTCCTATCGATAGCTGCCTGAGCCTCTCTACATGCCTCTCACTCCATACATGTCATCTTTTCTACTCCACAGCACCTTAATCTTTTAAATATGATGAGAATTCTCTTCTCAACAATTCACAAGAGTCCTAATAGGGCTCGTTCTCTTAATATGAGTCGAACATGTCATTGATGAAGTGTTAGAATATTTTTCAACCCTCAGATCATGACCACAACCCTCCAAGGCCGTTGGATCCTATGGTCCATGCGCAACTCCCGTAGATCCCTTGGATTAATCATAATTCTAGTCCAAACAAAAAAAACTCCATCATATTCTATTCGCCTCCATCGAGTTGGCTCGATCAGGGATCAAGCCGACTTGGTCAAGGGTCGAGCTGGCTCGACTATATCTCACTTGGACTCCTGCTATCTATCTGCCTGAGAGAACTGGCTTGACTGTGGTTCAAGCTGACTTGATCTTAATCTGAGCCGACTCGATCGCATATCAAAGCTGACCTGACTGTTATCTGAAAATTGATTCTTTTCTTATTGTGGGTCAAATTCGAGGCATCAAATCCTAACAGCTCGAGGTTTGTACAGAAATCATGATAAAGGAGCTCTGGATGAGACTAGAAAATACATATATAGAAAAGAACATGACCAATAAGTTATGGTTGAAGAAACAACTGTACAGTCTGAGGATGCCCGAAGGTGGAGATCTTATTACATATATCTAAAGGTTCAATCAGGTATGTTCTGAGATGATGAGTTTGAATGTGAAGATTGACTAGAAAGATCGGACATTATTGCTACTTTGTTTTCTTCCGAGTTCTTATGATGGTCTCATAACAACTTTAGTTTATAGAAAGAAGATCTTAAACTATAAAAAAGTTATTGGTGTGCTCATATTAAATGAGAAAAGAAAGAAGATCTGCAAGAAAGATCCTAGGTCTGAGATCTTGGCTGTGAATGAAAGATAGAAAAGATTAAAGAAGAAGGTAAGGGAGAAATTTAAGGATAGATCAAAGTCTTGAGATCAGAAGAAGACATTGAAATGCTACAAATGTCATTAACCTGGACACCTAAGGAGAGACTATCCCCTTTTGAAGTCAGAAAAAAGAAAGGCCAGCAAGAATGATGATATAACTTCTATAAGTAGTGGAGAAGATCTATTAGTTATATCAGATGAATCCATAGAGTATGATACTACATGGATATTAGATTTAGCATGCTCACACTACTATACTTCTCATCGAGAGTGATTTGCTATCAACCAGAAGGCTAGTGATGGAAGTATTAGCCTTGGAGATGATCACCCATGTAGAGTAGCTGGAGTTGGCTCAATCAGGATGAGGATGTTTGAGGAGATCATTAATACATTATCAAATGTCAAGCATGTACCGAAGTTGAAAAAGAATTTGATCTCTTTGGGCTACTTGAAGGAGCAGGGTTATGCTTTTAGTAGCCAGGCTGATAGTAGATGTCTAAAAATTTTTAAACGATCTTTGGTGGTGATGAGAGGTAGAAGACTGAGCAACAATCCTTATAGAATGAAAGACTCAATGGTGAATAATAGTGTAGAGGTGTTAGTAGCGGCATAGGAGAAACAACTTCTATATCAGCTATGGTACTATCGGATGGGTAATATGAGTGACCGAGGGCTCACTAAACTTAGTAGAAGAGGGATGATCCCCATCCTAAAAAAGGAGGGCATAGATTTATGTGAGCCGTGAATCTTTAGCAAATAGCATAAGATGAAGTTTGCCAATAGTTTCAAGCACAGTGAAGGAGTGCTGGATTTAGTGTACTTGAATATGTGGGGACTGGCTCCTATATCAGCTAGAGATGGGGTAAAATATTTTGTCACCTTTATTGATGATTTCTCAAGGAAGGTGTGGATTTATCTGATTAGAGAAAAATCAAATATGTTTGTCCGATTTAGAGCCTGGAAAGTTGAAGTTGAGAAGGAGTCAAAGAGACAGGTGAAGTGTCTAAGGTTGGATAATGGAGGGGAGCATACAAGCCTGGAGTTTAAGAGGTACTATAAAAAAAATGGCATCAAAAGTCATTACACAATAAAGATGACTTTCCAGCAAAATGGTATCATAGAGAGGATGAACCAGACACTGATCGAGAAGGCATAGAGTTTGAGGCTACAGACATCACTTCCAAAATCATTTTAGGGTGATGCTCTAACCTTTTCTTATTTTCTTATCAACAGGTCCTCTCATCATAAGCTGAATAGAGGCATTCCAGAGGAGGTCTGGAGTGGAAAGAAGGTGGAGCTTGGACACCTGAAGGTCTTTGGTTGCCTAGCCTATGCACATGTGGAGGCAACCGAGAGGAGTAAGTTGGACCCAAAATCTCAAAAGATGACATTCATAGGGTATCCATAAGGAGTCAAGGGATACCTACTATGGGATTCTCAAGCACAGAGATTAGTGATCAATAGGGATGTAATTTTTGATGAGAAGAGCAACTTAGAGAGGTCTGGGAGTACAGAAGGAACTGGAGAAATGAAGATGGATAGTGGTGGCCAGTTAGGGATTCATGGCATGCAGGTAACATCCACTTATAGGAGTGTTCCTATTGAGATGGAGCTGGATAGGAGAGTACTGACTCAGATTGAAAATTAGCATGAAGAGCTAGCTGTTCAATTAGATGTACAGGAGCAACCACAAAAATTAAGCAGGAGCAATGTGCTAGTGGAAGTCGCTTTGCACAAGCCCCAGCATACTATTAGGAGACTAGTTAGATATGACATTAATGAGGTTATCTCCTATGCTCTCATCACTACTAATAAAGATCTAGAGAATTATGTAGAGGCTATGGAGAGTGAGGATCATGAGTCATGGATGCAGGCTATGATGGAGGAGATGGAATCACTTGAAATAATTCAGACATGGCAGTTGGTGGATCTTCCAGAAGGTGCTAGACTTGTTGGCTCAAAGTGAGTGTTCACAAAGAAAGAGGCACCTTTAGAACAAGATGGAGTTAGATTCAAGGCAAGACCGGTAGCAAAAAAATATTTACAGAGGGAAGAGATTGATTAGACCAATGTTTTTTCTCCTATGGTGCGTCATATATCTATTCAAATTTTGCTGTTACTAGTGGCACAGCATAACATGGAGTTGGAATAGATGGACGTGAAGATGGCCTTTCTTCATGAAACTTTGGAAGAAAAGATCTACATGAAGCGACCAGATGATTTCATGGAGATTGAACAGGAGGAGAAGGTGTGTTTACACAGGAGATCACTCTATGGCCTGAAATAGTCCCATCATCACTGGTATCATAGATTTGATGTATTTGTTTTGAGTCTGAGATTTATCAGATGTGAACATGACTGTTGTATCTATGTCAAGGATGTAGATAAGGAGGATGCCCTGTACCTACTATTTTATGTAGATGATATATATGCTCATAGCCAATAGAAGCATGGAGGCTGTGAAAGAGTTGAAAAGGACGTTATCAGCTAAATTTTAAATGAAGGATTTGGATATAGCAAAGAAAATTTTTAGAATGGAGATTTGTAGAGATAGGTGTAAAGGAGTACTCCATTTATCATAAGGAGGTTATGTCCAAAAAATTCTAGGGAGGTTTGGGATGGGGAAGGCTAAACCTGCAGAGACACCATTGCCGAGCCACATATCTCTCTCTAAATATCAAAGCCTCCAGTCAAAAGAAGAGAGAGAGTATATGGATAAAATTTCTTATGTGAATGCTGTAGGTAGTGTGATGTACCCTATGATGTGCTGTAGATCAGATTAGCATATGCAGTGAGCACGGTTAGTAAATATATGGCTAACCTTGGAAAGGAACATCAGAAAGCATTGAAATGGATATTGAGATATCTGCATGAAACAAGGGATTATGGTTTGATGTTTGGGGGGCAGCTTAGAGGATTTGAAGATAGAGGTTCAGGTGTTCTGAAAGGATTTGTAGATGCAAATTATGCAGATGATCTGAATACAAGAAGATTTACTACTGGATACCTCTTCTGCATGTTTGATAGACCGGTGTCTTAGAGATCAATTCTTCAACTAATTACGGTCTTGTCTACTATAGAGGCCAGGTATATTGGGATAACAGAGACTGCAAAGAAAGCTCTTTGGCTTAGAAGGCTGATTATTGAGATGGGGATGAAGTAAAGCAAGGTTATACTGCATAGTGACGGTCAGAGTGCTCTGCTGCTTGTATAGAATCTAGTCTATCATGCACTCACAAAGCATATAGATGTGAGGTACCACAGGATCAAAGAGCTGATGGAGGAAGATGAAGTTGAACTGATGAAGGTCCATGTAAAGAAAAATCAGTCTGATGCACTCATGAAGGTACTCTCCAAAGATAGCTTTCAGATGTATGTGGCATGGATGGATTTGCAAGGAAAAGATGAGTTCACAATGACTTAGAAGCACTAAGGTGGAGAATGTGAGCTTATATGCGGTGCTTCCAAGTCTTGGAAACATAAGAAGACAGGTCATGGAAAGATAGAAGTGAGCTAGAAGAAAAATCAGCCTGGGTAGTAAGCTACAGAAACTTAGCCGACACCCTAAGACTGGGTCGGCTAGGTTGGGAATTGGGTTGGCTTAGTCCAGGACTAGATTGGTTATGTCTCAAAAAAAATTTCAAATAGAAAGTAGTATTTTCGGGACTGCTAGCATGGTGCACAACTAGGTCGGCTCAGTCTCAGAGTGAGCCAACCCAATTGCAGGTTAGCCATCTCAATCTAAAGCTGAGCTGGTTCAGTGTCGCGGGATTACTTTTGTGTACGTAGGTTATTTGGGTTTGAAGGAGTTTTTCTATGAGCTTGGGGCTTGAGCCTTTTGTAAAGTATTTATATTGAAAATAGATCAAGGATTGTAAAATGCTGAATACAAGTAAATAAAAGTTCTTTTCTTTCAAAAAACTCTTGTGCTCTTTTTCTCACTTTCTTCTCTTGAATTCATTAATTTTGCTTCTACATTAATTCTAGGAGTTTGTTCCTTGTTGCTAGCTAATCACTAGCGACCACACTGGTCTGAGAGAGGGTAGTATTTCCCAACACCAATCATACGATAGCTACATTGAGAGATTCTTATTCAGTTCTGATGGGTTGCCACCATATACTATTAGGTATCACTGGTAGATTATTAGATCAATTAGAATTATCTCGATGATCAATAATTCTAATTAAGCGAATCAGAAAGAGTTCTGTCCATCAAAAGGTATTTTGATGATATTGATGATAGAGATTGTGATATATCTCATTACCATACAAAATTGAATCTATTGGATCGAACAAATAAGGATTTGGATCTGGATGTCATTAATTAAACTCTCGTAGTCTGATTGATTTGGATTTGATCCAATTAGGTTCAAGAAAATCATGCTAGCATATGATTGGATCTAACTTTTTTTATATTAAATTTTTTAATTAGTTTGGACTCAATCATATTGAATTTGGCTCATCCAAAAGCTCTGTATGGATTTATCCTAGACTGACTGGACCTTGTCCTGGTCAGATTAAGTCTTGTCCTGATTTTTCTTGAAAAAAATTAGGACAAGGGGGTGATAAGTGTTATAAATACACTAATAAAAATATTAAATTAAAAAATAATTTATTTTATTTTTAGAAAATTGATGTTTTTATTGATCGTTTATAGGAAAAAAGGTCGCCAATAAAAAGAGCTTGATTTTCTAGTTCAAAAGAAAAATTGAAGCAAATCGGACTTCAATTGGCTCCAGAATTAAGATTCAAAGAAAAGAAGAAAATAATAGTAATAATAATAAACAGCCAACTGGTTCCATCAGAACTAGCTCGGCAAAAAGTGGCTCAAAAAATTGACCGGTCCAACCATAGACCACACGCTTGAACCAATAGCCTAGCTAACATCCCAGTGATGTCAAAAAACAACGCGACTCATCATGAGCCGGAACAGTATGTGGCCAAGGGCAGTTTTGATTCGTGGTGATTCACGCAATCTATGTAAAGGCCCAATCCGCGGGCAGTCTACACAAGTAGATGACTATAATGAAGGCATGGTCCAATAGTTGAGGATGATGTCGGTGTTAATCCTATGGTGGAGGTGGATTCCTATTTTTATTTAAAGACTCAGGCCTTCTGTAAGCACCATCTTACAGTCCAAATTCGATCAACAGAGAGATTCAATGGCTATAACCAATGCTGACTTGATTTGGGATTTTAAAATTGATTTTTCAATCAATTTTGATCCATTTGATGTCCATCCAACGACCAAGGAGATCCAGATTCTTTTATCAACAACAGAACCTCTATTCGACCTATTCTAGGAGTTTTAATCCCAATTTTGAGCAAACTTCGACCCAAAGACCATCTTCAGCCTATTTAAAGGCCTGCTATCAAAAAGAGGAGAGACAAAGCTTAGTAGAGGTGAATAGCATAGGTTCAGAGAGGTCTAGTGATAAAAAAGAGTTAGGGCTTTTAGAGAACAGAGAGTCGAGAGTCTGTGATCAAAGAGAGCCCCTTCTCCCTTCTTTCTTTTTCCTTCTTTCTTTTCTTCTTAGCTCATCTTCCAAGTCTAGCACATCCACTAGCAGCTCTCCTTCATCAAATTTCTCCATGCCAAGAGCAATGATCGATGACAAAATTCAACAACAAGCAGTCTATTGTTTGGATTTATTTATGTCTTTTATTTTATTTTCTATTTTTATTCTATTTATTATGAACTAAATTTATTTTTACTAAGGTTGAGGTGTAGCCACTCTTTTCATGCAATATTTAGTATGATTGAATTTTTGAATTAATTTTTATCCATGAGGGGTATATAAATCAATTCTTAATGCTTTTAGATTACTGGCCATCTTCTAATTATTTTGATGGACATATATAATATAGACCAAGTACATCTATATCAATGGTTCTTGATTTATATACCTTTTGTTTGAATCAGATTAAGGTTCTTATGCATGCAGTAATTTTAGTGCGCTTTGGATGCAGCATATTTTAATTAAAGGATTTCATAAAACTTAAGACATCAATATTTATTTAAATTACGTCTGGACCAAAGGGTACTTTATAAATATTGATAGTTTTGTTACATCTAGACCAAAAGGTAGTAAATATCTTAGGAGACTCTACCATCATATGAAACAAAATTGACCTAATTTACATGACTACTTGAATATTGTATTGATTGAGTTGGTGAATTGATTGCTTTAGTATCCTACTGCTCTTGAATTCAAATCTAATAATTAAGTCCACTTTATTTTCTTATAAATTTTTTAATTATTTCTTTATTTTTTCTTATTTTCTCTATTTTTTATAAATTAATTTTTTAAATAAAGTTTAGGAGAATATCTTTTAGTACTTATTTTTCAATCCTTAAGGGACGATACTCTACTCATACACTTTATTACTTGATCGATTGGTGCACTTGCTATAGTGATAGATTTGTATGAATCAAGTTTTTGATGTCGTTGTTCAGGATTATGTCTAAAATAATATTAAAATTTTGATCCTTATTTTACTTTAAATTTTTTTATTTTTATTTTTTGATTTTATTTTTAGGTGCGTGTTTAGTGCATGACACGCACTGGACATAGTGACTTGGTGCCATTTGACCCAAAAATAAAAAGGACAATCTGAAGATTAAATTAAAAAAGAAACATGGCAATCGAAGATCTTGATGATGTCAATCTGGGATTAGATATGGTAGTACAGGGATGGCAAGAAGCTATTCGAGTGGCACATCATCTATTAAATGATTACATTACACCATCAATAGCCAACATAGCTTTGAGCATCAGCAGACTGTCCGTGTGAGTAAATAACTTTAAAATAAAACCAACGATGATCCAGATAATTCAAGCAACTGTCCAATTTAATGGACACATTCAAGATGATTCAAATGCCCATATTTCTAATTTTCTTGAACTCTATAATACTTTTAAAATTAATGGAGTGTCAGATAATGCCATTAGATTGAGGTTATTTTCTTTCTCTTTATGTGACAAGCTAAAAGTTGGCTTTATCCTCTTCTTACAGATTCTATCACTACTTGGGATGCCCTGGTTCAGAAATTTTTAACTAAGTACTTTTCACCTTCCAAGATTGCAAAGATGCTAACGATATTACTTCTTTTATGTAAATGAAGATGGAGTCACTATATGAGGCTTGGAGCATTTTAAGAAACTGCTAAGAAGATGTCCACATCATCAATTATCCATTTGACTTTAGGTACAAATTTTTTATAATAGTTTATCTTCTACTAATCATTCTATGATTGATGCAGTAGCAGGAGGTACCACTAATCACAAAATAGAAAAAAAAATCTTTGATTTGATTGATAAGATGGCATTAAATAATTATCAATGGCAAATAAATTATATGATACTACTATAAAATGGGACTACGATAGCGCATACTATTATAGTGATTTTGAAAACCATTGCCATAGATAGGATCTATGGTAATGGTTATGCAAAACCACTACCATAGGTTGATTTATGGCAATAGTTACGAAAAACCATTGCCATAGATAGACCTATGGTAGTGGTTATGCAAAATTACTGCTATAGGTAAAATCTATAGCAATAGTTACATTTAACCACCACCAAAGATTCGATTTATTATAGCGATTAGTCAATCGCTGCTACATGCTCAAGACCTATAGCAGTAATTATGCAAAATCGCTACCATAGATTGAACCTATGGTAGTGATTATATATAACCGCTGCCATAGGTCCTATCTATGATAGGAATTTTGTCTAACCGTTGCCATAGATCCTATTTATGGTAGTGGTTACCTATAACTGCTACTATAGATGCATAATATGAATTTTTTTATATTTTTTTGAATATAGTATAATTTTAAAATTTAAAGCCCATCTTCATCATTCATTATCTAAATAATTATCGTTAGAGTGATATCATAAAAGACCATCTCAATCTAATAGTCCTAGCTATGTCGATCAATAAAATTTGATTTTGATGGCTATGAATGATCGTATGATGATCTGATAGATAAAGACCATTGATTGATCCAAAAACTTGCAATAATGATCTCGATGATGTTAGCAGCATACTATTAAAATCTTACTTTAATCAGACATCATTATCATGGTCAATCTAACATGGGATGATTTCGAGCGTTAAATGAAAAATGATGATCAAAAGGCCAAACAGTGTCCGATTATGAGGTAATTTTTTTAGATAAATGATCTTAGATACTACTTTGATCATTTGTATAGTGGTGATCATAAAATTTAAACTACATATATATGAACAATCCAAAATTATATGTCTTCTAGTACTTATTCTTAAATGCCTTACATAATTATGCTTGTGCTTTTATAAGATATGTTTAACGTGGATAGTTCATACAGATATGATTTGAATTTTATGATCACTAGTATACAAATAATTAAATTAGTAGCAAAGATCAATTATCTCAAAAATTATTTATTAATCAGATACTATTTGACCTTCTGATCACACATTTTTTATTTAACAGTCGAAATCATCCTATGCTAGATTGACCATAATAATGATGTTTGATTCTAATTAAAGAAAATTTTGATAGTATCCTACAAACATCATCGAGATCATCATTATAAGCTTTTGGATCAATCGATGGTTTTTATCCATCAGATCATCATACAATCATTTATGTTCGTCGAAATCAAATTTTATCGATCGACATAGCTAAGGCTATCGGATCGAGGCAATTTTTTGTGATGTCACTCTAATGATAATTATTTAGATAATGAATGATGAAGATGAGCTTTAAATTTTAAAATTATATCATATTTAGAAAATAATATGAAAATATTCATATTTACAACTATAGCAGTGATTGGCAAAAATCGCTACTATAGGTTCTATTACAATGATTGATAACCGCTGCTATAGATCAAATGGTAGTGGTTATAAATAACCACTACAAATCTATGGCAGTGATTTTAAAAATCATTGCCACAGGTCTGGCATAAAATTTTTCCTACATACTATTTTTTTCATTTTTCTAGTCTTCACTCTTTGTCTCCTCTCTACTCGAGCCCTAGCTACCCTCCCCACCACCGACTTGCCCCTCCGTCGGCCTACCCCATCGCTATCCACCTCCCTGCCTACCTCCTCTCTCTCTCTCTTTCTCTCATCTTTTCTTGGCTACTTGTGCCCTAGCTACCACCCCGTGCCAACCCATCCATCGCCACCCCATCCCTCAGCCCTATCACCAGCTCCAGCTTCCTCGGCCCCTCCCTCAGCTCCCTCCGGCTCTGGCTTCCTTGGCTCCCTCCCTCTCTCAGGTTCGCATAATCTCCATCCCTCCATCGCTGCCCCATTCCTCAGCCTCATCACCCCCTTCCCTCTAGCGCTGCCATGGGCCTTGCCTCCCTCGATCTTGGCCTTGCACCCCGCACCACCACCGACCTGTCCCGCTGCCAGCAGGCCCCCTTGGCCCTACCTTCCTCCCCCTTGACCCTGTGCCCCACCCGATCGCCCTCCTTGGTTGCGCCCCACTGTCGGCCCACCCTGCCACCGCCCTTGCCTTGCACCCCGCCATCGACCGTCTTCGCCAGTACCCTTTTATCCCACTATTTTTATTGATTTATTTATTAATTTATATTTCTTAAATTTTTTATTAATTTATTTTTCTAAGCATATATATTATATAACTTGGATTGCTAGCACGTTAATTGATGTGATTTTTGATGCTTAATGAATATAATATTAAATTTATTATATTATTCATAAATTATTTATTATTTTATATTCATGAATTAAAATATATTCATAACTTAATATTATATTTTAAATTATTAAATTTAATATTAATAAAAATATTATATATATTCAATTAGGCTGATAAGCCTTCGAGTTGACTTATCTTATATCATTTTATTTTATTATTTTCTATAATATTTTATTTTAAAAAATTAGTTTTTTATAAAGAGGCTGTGATGATTTTTTATGAAAAATGATTAATTCTTAGTAATTTTAGTGATATGAGCTCTCTTATTTTTTTCTTCTTCTATAAATATTTTAATAATTTTGAATGGTAAGACGATCTTGGATGGCCAGCTACTATTTAGCAGGCAACCGTTCGTAGTCCATTTGGTTTAGTTATAGTGGATACTGAAAGGAACATCACAATGCATGATTAAATAATGAATCTGAGCCTCCTTTTCACTTTTACTTTTTTTATTTTTATTTTTTTAATATTTAAGGTAAGTTCTATCCTGACTAATGTAAGGAGTACTCATTAATGCTTTTGAGATAATATATAAGGAGAATGTTAGAGACATAGGTTTTCCTTAATCTTTGAAGGTAGATAGAAAGTAAAATTATTTATTGCTCCTCCTTAATTATTTATGAATGTAATTCATGTTGTAGAATTTATTGCATTTTAATTTTTGAATTATTATTTATATCTTGTTGCTTTTGTTTATTATATTGCATAACGATAGACCCATCAATTGATTAGTGTACACAATCTTTGACACCCACATATTTATATATTTTTATATAGATGAAAGTATTATATATAATGATTAATTGATTATCTAATTTAGATAGTTTAAAAATTATAAATAATTTTATAGATAATTACAATAATCAAATGATATGCTATGGGTTCCAAAAAAAATTTCAGATAGTATTTTTTTTTATTCTCCCTACATAGGAGCACTAAGAAGAAATGCTGCCAAAATTTCTTTCGATTCTTGTTGCATATCATTTGATTACTGTAATAAATCTATAGAATTTATATAATTATTGAATGGGATATAATCTATTTTTATCTATTAGTTGGTGATAGGATGCATTTAATTAGGTGTATATAAAAATAATATTTAATATCAGTTATAGCTTATGAGTTATTTATAATGCATTGGTATGTAATATAAGTTTCACGTATGATTTAATTATAGTATTATTATTTTTAAAATGGATAAGGAGTGGATGAAGTTTAGTAGGCTCTCATCAGAATATGAGGCTGGACTTCAAAAATTTCTTGATTTTACTATAGAAAAATTTGGAGACAATGGACTTCTCCAATATCCTTGTAAGAAGTGTATGGTGAGCTGTGGCTATCATATCAAAATGTAAATGATCACCTCACTATTTATGGCTTTAAAGTCAGTTATAAGTTTTGTTGGGATTAACATGATAAGGGCAGGCTACAAGGAGGTGATCAATATGATGGAGTGGAATAAATGGTTCATGATATTTTTTCATTTGTTGGCCATAATGATGGTGCATCTACGTCTATGCCTGATCCTATGGTTGGAGAATGACAAACAGTGAGAATGTGGAGAAGGTCTGTAAGTTGATGGAGGATGCTAATATTTCATTATATTCTGGATGTAAAAAGATGGCAAAGCTGGAGTTCATAATCTGGTTATATATTATAAAATGCTTCAATAGGTTCAGTAATAATGGAGTGAACTGTGTACTAGAGATTTTAGAGAATATTCTTTTAGACAATGTATAAATTCTGAAGAATAATTATAAGACATCATAGATTATTGAATAACTAGGCTTTACTTATACCAAGATACATGCATATCCTAATGATTGCATGCTTTTTTGGAGGGGGATGTCAACCTAAATGAGTGCACGAGGTGTGGTGTACCAAGATGAAAATAGAATAAAGATGGCACATCGATCCATGTACCTCAAAAGTTGATATGGCACTTTTTTTAATTTTGAGATTATAAAAGTTATTTATGTCGGTAAGGACATCGAAGGACATGAGATGGCATAAAGAGAATCGAACAAAAGATGATGCATTGAGGCATCCAGCCGATGGAGAGGCATGATAAAAGTTTAATGAAATATATTTCGACTTTGCATAAGAGATACGTAATATAAGATTAGGCTTGTCATGCAATGGTTTCAACTTGTTCGAGCATATGAATACCGTCCACACTATATGGCCCATGTTTATTCATGTTTACAACCTCTCATCGTGGATATGTATGAAAAAATTCTTTGCTTTTATGACAGTGCTCATCCCTGGACCAATGGAGGTAGGTAATGACATTGATGTATATTTACAGTCTCTTATTGCTGAGTTGAAATAGTTATGGAGCATTCAAGGTATCTCAACTTTTGATGCTTTGATAAATGAATCATTCTCCATGTATGCAGTGCTTCTGTGGATAATAAATGACTTTCTATCTTATGCCCTAATGTTGGATTGGAGCACAAAAGGTGAGCTAGCATACCCAGTTTATGAAAAAATACCTGGTCTAAAAGATTGACACATCGAAGAAGCTTTAGCTTTATGGGGCATCAACATTTTTTCTATCAAAACCATCCATATAAAAGGGATGCACGCTCCTTCTTTGACACTATTAAAGAAGGTGAGGCGCCTAGCCGGATGTCTGAAAGTAAGATGTTGAGAGAGTTGGATGGTCATAGTATTGAATTTAGAAAAGATGATCTGATTGGTGGTAAAAAGAGGAAGCATCGATCAAAGAAAGATGACACACACTTTAATTAGAGGAAAAAAGCATCTTCTTTGACTTACCATATTAAGAGAAAAACTTATTATGCCACTGCTTAGATGTAATGCATATTGAAAAGAACATGTGCGAGCTCCTATTAGTAACAATCTTGAACATCAAGGATAAGACCAAAGATGATTTAAATTTTTAATTTAACTTAAAAGAATAGGATATTAGAAGATCACTCCATCCAGAGCTAGTAGGGAGAGAATAGTAGTGGAGCTCCCTTATGCATGCTACGTTATGAATGCCTCTGAATGGTCTATATTTTTTTTTGTGTTGGAGAACATAAAGGTTCCAGATGAGTACTCAAGCAACATATCAAGGCATTTGAATAGTAAAGATGTCAAACTTGGAGGATTGAAGACACATGAATATCATGTGTTGATGCAGGAGTTGATCCCAATAGCTATTTATCGTATGTTGCCAAAAAATGTCAGAATGGATGTTATTAATTCACTTTTGTAACTTCTATAGAGATATTTGTGCAAAGTGGTTGCTTAAAAAAGATGTGAAGAAAATGAAGGCAAGGGTAGTGACTATATTATGTAATCTTAAGAAGATATTTTTATCATCATTTTTCATAGTTATGATGCATCTCACTGTGCACCTTGCAGGAAAAGTTACACTTGGAGGCCCAGTGTTCTGGCGATAGATATATCCTATCGAGAGGAATATTTAAACACTGAAATCTTATGTAAGAAATATGAATCACCCAAAGGGATCCATTGTAGAAGGTTATTTGGGTCAAGAGTATTTGGATTTTTGTACAATATACTTTAACAAGCTTGAGACACGTCGTAACCGGTCAATGAGAAATCAAAATGATCAGTATGAGCCAATTAAGCCTGCATTTGAGTCCATTCCATAGCCAAGTGGACTTTCCACTTCATACTTTCTTACTGATTTGAGTATTGAGAAAAGGGATAAGGCACACCGCTATATGCTTTTCAACTATGATATCATTGAGCTGTATATAAGAGAGTCACTCAGCCTTATTTATTTCATAGTACTTAGAAGAAAATATCCAATTACACCTAATTTTTTTTTATGCATGCAGCAAACACAAAGAGGTCATAAGAGTAAAATACAATGCTCTAAGTATGCAGGAGAAAGAGAAAATGCATAGCAAAGAATTCTCTAAATGGTTCAAAGATCATGTAGGTGATTATATATTCTTGTCTTGTGTAATTTATTTGAACATGTTTACTAATTAAGTATCATTTTCTTAATTAGATGTGGAGATTATCACTCGATGATGTTAGGTCTGAAGTACGTACTCTTTCAATGGATCCTAATCATACCATGCATAAGTACAAATAGCTCATTATTAATGGCTATAGATTTAATATTCACAGTCGGTTTATAAATATGGTAATACAAAATAGTGGCATGATGTTAAGCACCAGCACTGGATATTATGCAAGCTCAAAAGATTCACAGCCTCGTATAGAGGATCTAAACTATTATGGGGCGGTGGAGAAAATAGTCATCTTGAACTACTTTTCTAAAAGGAGGATCACATTGATCAAATGCAATTGGTTTGACACCTAGTCTCAATTAGGGATGAAGACTGATGAGTGTGGTTTTACTCTCGTTAACATGCAACGCCATCTCCGCACTGAAGAATTGTATATACTTGCCTCCCAAGCTAGTCAAGTCTTCTATGTTAGTGATCCTATGGAGCCTTAATGGAGTATTGTTGTGAGGATGGTGCCTAGGCATATCTTTGATAATACTGGGGTTGATGATGATGTTGGACCATGCATACAAAGTGCTCCTCTAGGGCAAAACTTACCTGATGCTGTTGAGGTCCTAGATACATTTATTAGGAGCGATGGTTATGTCCATATCGTAGATGCCACTAGGCAATGACTTTAATATTCTAATATAAATATTAGAGTCTATTTATTGATGCTCTACTAATATTATTATTCAATATGTTATATGGGTTAATATTCATTAATGTTGCAAGTCACGATGGCACCAAAATGCCATCTTATGTAGATCAAAATGCTTGGTATGCGGTGCAACTCCGCTTGGAGGGGGAGGGAATCCTCTGCATCTTGTACTATAATTTTTTGGATATCTACGATGAGCTCAACCTGTCCATGTAGATATATCAGAAAGAACAATCATCTAAATTATCCAAAATAAATATATAACAAAATTACAAATCTTAACATTGATTTTCAATGCAACATTTTCTAGATATTACTTGTTTTCCCTACTAGATATGTGCTTTGGTAAGAAACATTATTGTATAGCAATGTTGCTTACCAGAGCACGTATCTAGTAGAAAAAATAAGCAGTATCTAGAAAATGTTGCATTGAAAATCAATGTTAAGGTTTGTAACTTTGTTATAAGTTTATTTTGATTAATCTAGATGATTGTTCTATTTGATATATCTACATGGATAGGTTGAGCTCATCGTAAATATTTGAAAACTTACAGTACATGATGCAGAGGGTTTTCTCTCCCTTCAAATGGAGTTACACCGCATACTAGGCATTTTGGTCTACGCGGAGCTCTGCATTTGAGTCATAGACGGAGCATACTCCATCCACCTCCATATCGGTTGTCCAAGAACCATCAGCATCTACTCTTCCACTGACATCTACTTCTCCATTGGCATCTGAGCCTCTACCATCAGCTACATCTCCAGCACATGCTCCACCCACTGATGAGTCTCCACTAGCATCCACATCAAATGATCCCATGGCCAATGAGTGTATGCTTTTATAGTGTCAATTATTTATTTATTTATTTATATAGTTATTGTATATTTTTATATATTTGTATAATGTATTTTCATTATAGGTGTTGGTGCAGGCTACTCAGGCTAGGGAGCAGGCTGCTCAGCTATAGGGCATCATGACTGCTATTGTGATGAGGCTCAGTGCGTATTTTAGAGCTAACTTCATGAGCCTTAAGGATATGTTGGTCGGTATTTCAGCTCCAGTTTCTCTAGCTCCCGCTCCTCCAGCTCGTGCTCCATCTTCTCCCGATGATGATAACATAGATGTAGATTTAATAGACTTTTGATGTATTTTTTCTAAAAAATATTATGATAAATTTTATTTAGTAATAAAATTTAAGTATTTTAAAAATATTTCTATCTTTATAATATTTTCTTATGTTATATATTGAACTACATTTATCAGATAAAAATAAAAATTAAAAAAATTATATATTTTTTATTATTTAAAATTTATGACAACGATTGTAAAACCACTGTCGTAGTCGTGCCAACTCTGCCATAGATCATGTGCCAACCACTGCCATAATCTATGGCCTATGGCAGTGGTTGGCCAACCACTGCCATAGAAGCATTGTAGAGGTTCACCAACCACTACCATAGGTTACTTATAGCAGCAATTATAGAACCATTACCATAGACCCTATGGCAATGATTGCCAAACTACTGCCATAAAAGCTATTGTAGTGGTTCACCAACTACTATCATAGGTTGTCTATGGCAGCAGTTATGGTAACCACTGCAAAAACCACTGCCATAGACCTACAGTGATAGCGATAGTGGCAGCGGTTAAGTAAGCACTATCGTAAGCTATGGCTGTGATTTTTTAGGCTATGGTAGCAGTTATGAACTGCTGTTGTAGTCCTTTATTATTGTAGTATGATGTCGAGAAGATCAGCAACTGTGTAGGGAGTAGATTGCATTCTAGCCTTATTAGCTGATATTCCAGCCCTTAGGGCAGAAGTCAATAATATGAAGGAAGCAACTATGCATGTACAAAGCATCACTTATGAGCTATGTGTAGGAGGACATGATACAAGCAACTGCTAGACAAGTAATTCATTTGCTAAAGCCTCTGATATAGCTAATTATGTTGATAATTTTTTTCAGGCCATAGCAAAACAATCCTTACTCTAGTATATACAATCAAGGATGGAGATAGTATCCAAATTTCTTATGGAGTAATAAAAATACAGCTCAACAACCACTCTCGAAATTCCAAGTACCTAAGAAAAAGCCTGACATGGAAGAGCTGATGGTCAAATTCATGTAGAATCAAGAAGCGGTCATAAGAAATATGAAAACCAAGCTTAGGCAGGAACAAGTAGCAGCTATTCAAAATTTGGAGATGCAAGTAGATTAAATGGCCAAAATAATCTTCGGAAGAGCATAAGAATCCTTGCCTAGCAACATAGAGACCAATCCAAGGGAGCAAATCAATGCTATCACCTTAAGAAGTGATAAAAGGCTGGAGGAGTCACATAAAAAAAAAGAAACTAAAGAGAAAACTACAAAACAACCAACTAAAGTTCGTCAGTCATTGAAACAACTAGCAGATGGATAGTTCCTGGGTATAAAATTTGCCGATCCAAATATGAAATCCTATGTGCCACCACTACCATTCCTAAAGAGACAAAAATAGCAGCTATATAAGAAATTTTCTAATTTTTTTAATATTTTAAAAAATTTATATATTAATATTTTTTTTGTAGATGCTATTGCTCAAATGTCTAGGTATGCTAAGTTTTTTTAAAAATACCACTTAATCACAAAAATAGAAAAAAAAATCTTTATTTTGATGACTAAGATAGGCATTAAAATAATTATTCAATGGCAAATAAATTATATGGCATACGTACTATAAAATGGGACTACATAGCGCATTACTATTTAGTTGATTTTTGAAAACCATTGCCATAGATAGGATCCTATTGGTTAATGGTTATTGCAAACACTAACCATAGGTTTTGATTTTATGGCAATAGTTTTACGAAAAACCCATTTGCCATAGATTAAGACTATGGTTAGTGGTTATGCAAAATTACGCTATAGGTAAAAATCTATAGCAATAGTTACATTTAACCACCAAAACCAAAGATTTCGATTTATTATAGCCGATTAGTCAATCGCTGCTACATGCAAAGACCGTAATAGCAGTAATTATGCCAAAATCGCTACACATAGATTGAACCTATGGTAGTGATTATATATTAACCGCTGCCATTTAGGTCCATCTATGATAATTGAATTTTGTCTAACCGTTGCCATAGATCCTATATTATGCGTAGTGGTTACCTATAACTCGCTACTATAGATGCATAATATGAATTTTTTATATTTTTTTGAATATAGTCATAATTTTAAAATTAAGCCCCATTCTTCATCATTCCATTATCTAAATAATTATCGTTAGAGAGTTGATATCATAAAAGACCATCTCAATCTAATAGTCCTAGCTATGTCGATCAATTAAAATTTTGATTTTGATGGGCTATGAATGATTCGTATGGATGATCTGATAGATAAAGGACCATTTGATCTGATCCAAAAACTTGCAATAATGATCTCGATGATGCTTAGCAGCATACTATTTAAAACTTACTTTAATCAGACATCATTATCATGGTCAATCTAACATGGGATGATTGTCACGTTAAATTGAAACAATGATTGATCAAAAAGGACCAAACAGTGTCCGATTTATGAGTGTAATTTTTTTAGATAAATGATCTTAGATACTACTTTGATCATTTGGTATATAGTGTGTTGATCATAAAATTTAAACTACATATAGAATGAACAATCCAAAAATTATATTGTCTTCTAGATTATTTCTGAAATGCGCTTTACATAATTATGCTTGTGCTTTTATAAGATATGTTTAACGTGGAAAATAGGTTCATACAGATATGATTTTGAATTTTTTATGATCACTAGTATACAAATTAATTAAATAAGTAGCAAAGATTCAATTATCTTCAAAAATTATTTATTAATCAGATTTACTATTTGACCTTCTGATCACACATGTTTTTATTTAACAGGATCGAAATCATATCTATGCTAAGATTGACCATAGATCAATGATGTTTGATTTTCATAATTAAAGGAAGAATTTTGATAGTATCCTACAAACATCATCCGAGATCATCCATTATAAGCTTTTTGGATTCAAATCGATGGTTTTTATCCATCAGATTCATCATACAATCATTATATGATTCGTCGAAATCAAATTTTATCGATCGACATAGCCTAAGGCTATCGGATCGAGGCAATTTTTTGTGATTGTCACTCTAATGATAATTATTTAGATTAATGAATGATGAAGATGCAGGCTTAAATTTTAAAAATTTATATCATATTTAGAAAATAAATGAAAAATATTCATATTTACAACTATAGCAAGTGATTGGCAAAAAATCGCCTACTAATAGGTCTATTACAAATGATTTGAGAACCGGCTGCTATAGATCAAATGGTAGTGGTTATAAATTAACACGACAAAAATCTATTGGCAGTGATTTTAAAAATCATTGCCACAGGTCTGGCATAAAATTTCCTACCATACTATTTTTTTCATTTTTTCTAGTCTCACTCTTTGCTCTCCTTCTCTACTCGAGCCCAGCTACCTCCCCACCACCGATTGCCCCTCCGTCGGCCTACCCCATCTCTATCCACCTCCCTGCCTACCTCCTCTCTCTCTCTCTTTCTGCTCATCGTTTCTTGGCTACTTGTGCCCTAGCTACCACCCGTGCCAACCCATCCATCGCCACCCCATCCTCAGCCCTCCCTAATCACCAGCTCAGCTTTCCTCGGCACCCTCCCTCAGCTCCCTCGGCTCTTGGCTTCCTTGCCTCCCTCCCTCTCTCAGGTTCGCATTAATCTCCAAGTTCCCTCCATCGCTGCCCATTTCCTCAGGCCTCATACCCCCTGTTCCCTCTAGCGCTGCCATGGGCCTTGGCCTTCCCTCGATCTTGGCCCTTTGCACCCCGACCACCACCGACCTGTCCCGTGCCAGCAGGCCCCCTTGGCGCCTACCTTCCTCCCCCTTGGACCCTGTGCCCCACCCGATCGGCCTCCTTGGTTTGCGCCCCCACTGTCGGACCCACCCTGCCACCGGCCCCTTTTTGGCCTTGCACCCCACCCCGCATCGACCGTCTTCGCCAGTACCTTTATCCCACTGTATTTTTATTGATTTTATTATTAATTTATATTTTCTTAAAGATTTTTTATTAAATTTATTTTTCTAAGCATATATATTTATAAAACTTGGGGATTTGCTAGCCCACGTTTTAATTGATGTGATTTTTGATGCTTAATGAATATAATATTAAATTATTTATATTATTCATAAATTATTTATTGATTTTATATTTCATGAATTAAAATATATTCATAACTTAATTATTATATTTTTAAATTATTATTTAATATAATAAAAAATATGTATATATATTCAATTAGGCTGATAAAGCCTTCGAGTTGACCTTATCTTATATTCATTTTAATTTTTATTATTTTCTATAAATATTTTATTTTAAAAAATTAGTTTTTATAAAGAGGCTGTGATTGTATTTTTTTTATGAAAAATTGATTAATTTCTTAGTAATTTTAGTGATATGAGCTTCTCTTATTTTTTTCTTCTTCTATAAATATTTTTAATAATTTTGAATTGGGTAGACGATCCTTGGATGGCCAGCTACCTATTTAGCAAGGCAACCGTTCGTAGGTCCATTTGGTTAGTTTATAGTGGGATTACTGAAAGGAAACATCCCACAATGACATTGATTAAATAATGAATCTGAGCTCTTTTCACTTTTACTTTTTTTATTTTATTTTTTTAATATTTAAGGTAAGTTCTATCCTGACTTAATGTAAGAGTACTCATTTAATGTGCCTTTTTGAGATAATATATTAAGGAGAATGTTAGAAACATAGGTTTTCCTTAATCTTTGAAGGTAGATAGAAAGTAAAATTATTTATGCTCCTCCTTTAATATTTATGAATGTAATTCATGTTGGTAGAATTTTATTGCATGTTTTAATTTTTGAATTATTATTTATATCTGTTGCTTTTGTTTAATATATTGCATAACGATAGACCACAAATTGATATAGTGTACACAATCTTTGACACCACCACAATTATTTATTTATTAATAGATGAATAGTATTATATATAATGATTAATTGATTATCTATTTAGATAGTTTTAAAAATATAAATAATTTTTATAAGATAATACAATAATCAAATGATATGCTATGGGTTCCAAAAAAAATTTTCAGATAGTATTTTTTTTTATTTTCGTCCCTACATGAGGAAGCACTAAGAAGAAATGACTGCCAAAATTTCTTTCGATTCTTGTTGCATTCATTTGATTTACTGTAATAAATCTAATAGAATTTATATAATTATTGAATGCGGATATAACTCTATTTTTATCTATAGTTGGTAGTAGGATGCATTTAAATTAGGATGTAATAAAAATTAATATTTAATATAGTTTATAGCTTAATGAAGTATTTATAATTGCATTGGTATGTAATATATAAGTTCACGTATGATTAATTATAGTATTAATTATTTTTAAAAAATGGATAAAGGAGTATGAAGTTTAGTGGCTCTCATCAGAATATGAGGCTGGACTTCAAAAATTTTTCATTGATTTTACTATAGAAAAATTGGAGACAATGGACCTTCTCCAATATCCTTTAAGAAGTGTATTGTGAGCTTGGCTATCAAGTCAAAAATGTAAATAGATCCAACCTCACTATTTATGGCTTAAAGTCCAGTTATAAGTTTTGTTGGATTTAAACATGATAAGGGCATGCCTACAGAGGAGGTATCCAATATGAGGATGGAATAAATGTTTCAATGATATTTTTTCAATTTTGTTGGCCATAATATGGTGCATCACGTCTATGCCTGACTCCTATGGTGGAGAATGACAAATCAAGTGAGAATGTGAAGAAAGGTCTGTAAGTTTGATGGAGGAGTGCTAATATTTCTTAATTCTGATGGTAAAAAAGATGGCAAAGCGTGGAGTTCATAATTCTGTTATATTATTATATAAATTGCTTCAATAGGCTCAGTAATAAATGGATGTGAACTGTGTACAGAGATTTTAGAGAATTATTCCTTTTTAGGACCAATGATATAAATTCTAAAGAATAATTATTAAGACAGCATCATAGATATTGAATAACTAGGCTTTACTTTATACAAGAATACATGCATATCGCTAATGATTGCATGCTTTTTTTGGAGGGGAATGTCAACCTAAATGAGGTTGCACGAGTTGTGGTGTACCAAGATTGAAATAGAAATAAGATGGCACATAGATCGCATGTAGCCTTCAAAAAGTTGAGTATGGCACTTTTTTAATTTTGAGATTATAAAAGTTATTAATGTCGGTAAGAGACATCGAAGGACATTGAGAGGCATAAAGAGAATCGACAAAAAGATGATGGCATTTGAGGCATTCCATGCGATGGGAGAGCCCATGATAAAAAGTTTAATGAAATAATATTTCGACTTTGCATAAGAGATACGTAATTAATAATAGGCTTGTCGAATGCCAATGGTTCAACTGTTCGGAGCATAGAATATCCCTGTCCACACTATATGGGCCCATGTTTACTTCAATGTTTAACAACCTTCTCATCGTGGATATGTTATGAAAAAATCTTTGGCTTTATGACAGTGCTCATCGCCTGGACCAATGGATGGTAGGTAATGACATTGATGTATATTACAGTCTCTTATTGCCTGAGGTTGAAATAGTGATGGACATTCAAGTATCTCAACTTTGATGCTTATGATAAATGAATCATTCTCTATGTATGCAGTGCTTTCTGTGAATAATAAAGACTTTCTATCTTAATGCCTAATGTTGGATTGGAGCACAAAAGGTGAGCTAGCCATA
Source organism: Cocos nucifera (assembly GCA_006176705.1). Taxonomy (NCBI): domain Eukaryota; kingdom Viridiplantae; phylum Streptophyta; class Magnoliopsida; order Arecales; family Arecaceae; genus Cocos; species Cocos nucifera. The sequence continues at coordinate 706,825 of QRFJ01000393.1, read as the reverse complement.
CCCAAGTTTATGAAAAAATACCTGGTCTAAAAGATTGGACACTATCAGAAGAGCTTTAGCTTTATTGGGGCATCAACATTTTTTCTATCAAAACCATTCCATTATAAAAGGGATGCACGCTCCTTCTTTGACACTATTAAAGAAGGGTGAGGCGCCAGCCGGATGTCTGAAAGTAAGATTTGAGAGAGAGTTGATTGGTCAATAGTATTGAATTTAAGAAAATGATGATCTGATTCGGTGGTAAAAAAAGAGAAGAGTCAGTGATCAAGGAAAGATGACACACACTTTTAAATTAGAGGAAAAAAGCATCTTCTTTGACTTACCATATTAGAGAAAAACTTATTATGCCACTGCTTAGATAGTAAATGCATATTGAAAAGAACATGTGCGAGCTCCTATTAGTAACATATCTTGAACACATCAATGGATAAGAACCAAAGCATGTTTAAATTTTTAATTTAACTTAAAAAGAATAGGATATTAGAAGATCACTCCATCCAGAGCATAGTAGGTGAGAGAATATAGTGGAGCTCCCTTATGCATGCTACGTTATGAATGCCTCTGAATGGTCTATATTTTTTTTTGTGTTGGAGAACAGTAAAGGTTCCAGATGAGTACTCAAGAACATATCAGGCATTTTGAATATAAAGGATGTCAAAACTTGGAGGCACTGAAGACACCATGAATATGCATGATTGATGCAGGAAGTTGATCCCAATATAATTTATCGTATGTTGCCAAAAATGTCAGAATGGATGTTATTAATTCACTTTGTAACTTCTTATAGATGATTTTGTGCAATAGTGGTTGCTTAAAAAAGATGTGAAGAAAAATGAAGGCAAGGGTAGTGACTATATTATGTAATCTTAAGAAGATATTTTTATCATCATTTTTCCGATATTATGATGCATCTCACTGTCACCTTGCAGGAAAAGGTTACACTTGAGGCCCAGTGTTCATGGCGATAGATATATGTCCTATCGACAGAAGAATATTAAACACTGAAAATCTATATGTAAGAAATAGAGATCACCCAAAGGGATCCATTGTAGAGGTTATTTGGTCAAGAGGGTTATTTGGATTTTTGATACAATATAACTTAACAAGCTTTGAGCACGTCGTAACCGGTCAATGAGACATCAAAATGATCATATGAGCCAATTATAGCCTGGCATTATGAAGTCCATTCCACTAGCCAAGTGACTTTCCACTTCATACACTTTCTTACTGATTTGAGTATTGAGAAAAGGGATAAGGCACGAACCGCTAATTGCTTTTCAACTCAGATATCATTGAGCTGTAATATAAGAGAGTCACTCAGCCTTATGTTAATTTCATAGTAACTTAGAAGAAAATATCCACATTAACTTACGCTAATTTTTTTTATGCAATGCACAACACAAAGATGTCATAGAGTTAAAATTACATTGCTAAGAGTTTGCTAGGAGAAAGAGAAAAATGCATAGCAAAGAATTCTCTAAATGGTTCAAAAATCATGTAAGGTGATTATAGTATCTTGCTTTGTGTTAATTTATTTGAACATGTTTAACTTAAATAAGTATCATTTCTTATATAGATGTGGAGATTATCACTACGACTTCGATGATGTTAGTCTGAAGTAAACGTACTCTTTCAAATGGATCCTAATCATACCCATGCATAAGTTACAAATAGCTCATTATTATGTGGCTATAGATTAAATATTTCACAGTCGTTTTATAAATTGGAATACAAAATAGTGGCATGATGTTAAGCACCAGCCACTGGAATATTATGCAAGCTCAAAAGATTCACAGCCTCGTATAAGGATCTAAATATTATGGGGCGCGTGGAGAAATATAAGTCACTTGAACTACTTTTCTAAAAAGGAGCGATCAACTATTGATCAAATGCAATTGGTTTGAACACCTTAGTCTCAATTAGGGATGTAGAGACTGAGAGTGTGGTTTACTCCGCTTAACATGCCAGACGCCATCTCCGCACATGAAGAATTGTATATACTTGCCTCCCAAGCTAGTCAAGTCTTCTATGTTGAATGATCCTATGGAGCCTTAATGGAGTATTGACTTCGTGAGTGGAGTGCCTAGGCAACTGAATGGCATTTGATAATACTTGCTGGGTTGATAGATGATGTTGGACATGTCATACAAAGTGCCCTCTAGGGCAAAACTTACCTGATGCTGTTGAGGTCCTTTAGATACATTTATTAGGAGCGATGGTTATGTCCATATCGTAGATGCCACTAGGCCAATGACTTTAAATATTCTAATATAAATAATTAGAGTCTATTTATTGATGCTCTACTAATATTATTATTCAATATGTTTATATGGGTTAATATTCATTAATGTTGCAAGTCACGATGGCACCAAAATGCCATCTTATGTAGATCAAAATGCTTTTGCTAGATATCCATCAATTTAGGATTAGATATGGTGACCGAGGGATAGCATGAAGCTATTCGACTAGTACATCATCCATTAAATGATTACATCACACCATTTGTAGCCGATACAGCTTCGAGAATCAGGAGACCGTCTGTACGAGCAAACAACTTCAAAATAAAATCGACGATGATCCAGATGATTCAATCAACTATCTAATTCAGTGGACACGTGCATGATGATCCAAATGCCCATATTTCTAACTTTCTTGAATTTTATGATACTTTTAAAATTAATGGGATGTCGGATGATGCTATTAGATTAAGGTTATTTCTTTCTCTTTATGGGATAAAGTTAAAAGTTGGCTTCATTCTCTTTTTGCAGGTTCTATCATAACTTGGGATGTCCTAATCCAAAAATTATTAGCCAAGTACTTTCCACCTTCCAAGACTACCAAGATGCACAACAATATCACTTCTTTTATGCAGATGGACATGGAGACACTATATGAGACTTGGGAGCATTTCAAGGAACTGCTGAGAAGATGTCCACATCATCAACTATCCGTATGGCTTCAGGTACAAACTTTCTATAATGGTTTATCTCCTACTAATCATTCTATAATTGATGCAGTAGCAGGAGGAACCATTAACCAAAAAATGAAGGAAGAAGCCTTTGATCTAATCGATAAGATGGCATCAAATAGCTATCAGTGGCAGACAGAATGCATGATGCCAAAAAAACCAGCAGCTGTGCAGAGAGTAGATTGCGTGCTAACCTTACTAGCTGAAATTACAACCCTTAGAGCCAAAGTCAACAACTTGAAGGGAACAGCTATACATGTTCAGAGCATCACTTGTGACCAGTGTGGAGGAGGACATGATACGAGCAATTGTCAGATAGGTAATTCTTTTGTTAAAGCAACTGATACAGCTAATTATGTAGATAATTTTTTCAGACCACAACAAAATAATTCCTACTCTAACACATATAATCAAGGGTGGAGGCAGCACCCAAATTTCTCATGGAGCAATTACAATGCAGCACAACAGCCACCCCCGGGGTTTCAAGTATCTGAAAAGAAGTCCAACATGGAGGAGCTGATGGTCAAATTTATGCAAAACCAAGAAGCAACTATAAAAAATTTGGAAGCCAAACTTAGGCAGGACCAAGCAACAGCAATTCAAAACTTGGAGATGCAAATAGATCAAATGGCTAACATAATCTCCGAGAGACCTCAGGGATCCTTGCCCAGCAACACGGAGACCAATCCAAGGGAGCAAGTCAATGCTATCACCCTAAGAAGTGGTACAAAGCTGGAGGAGCCACATCAGAAGAAAGAGACTGAAGAGCCAACTACAAATAAGGAACCATCAACTAAAATTCGTCAGTCACCAAAACAACCAGCAGATGGATGGTCTCCAGGTATACAGTTTGCCGATCCAAATGTGAAGCCCTACGTGCCGCCACTACCATTCCCTAGAGAGACAAATACAGCATCCAGATAAAAGAAATTTTCTAACTTTTTTCAAAATTTTAAAGAATTTATATATTAATATTCCTTTTGTAGATGCTATTCACTCAAATGCCCAGGTATGCCAAGTTTCTCAAAGAAATCCTAACAAATAAGAAAAAGCTGAAGGAGCATGAGAGAATAAATTTGAATGAAGAATGCTCAGCAATACTTCAAAATAAATTACCACAGAAGCTAAAAGATCCAGGGAGTTTTACTATCCCTTGCATTATTGGTGATTGTAGTTTTGATAAAGTTTTATGTGATTTAGGAGCAAGTATTAATCTCATGCCTTTTTCTATTTTCAGGAAGCTGGGTCTAGGAGAACCAAAGCCTACCACTATTACTCTTCAATTAGCCAACAGATCCATCAAATATCCAAAGAGGTATAGTGGAGGATGTCTTGGTAAAGGTAAACAAGTTTATTTTTCTTATTGATTTTATTGTTCTTGATATGGAAGAAGATTATGATGTACCCCTTATTTTAGGGAGACCCTTTTTAGCTACTGGAGGAGCTTTAATAGATGTTCAATAAGAAAAATTAATTCTTAGAGTCCAAGATGAATAAGTTACTTTTAATGTTTTTAAAGTTATTAAACATTCCAATGATAATCAAACTTATTTTCGTATAGATGATATTGACAATTTAGTGCATGAGTATTTTTTAGAAAATAGGTTTGAGGACCCTATTGAAGCTTGCATTGTCCAATCACAAGAGGGTTCAGCTGAAGATGAAAGGCAAACAGAATGCATAAAATTGTTAAAGGCCAGACCATATATTCCACGCACATACAGACCATGATTTGAAGAATTAGAAAGATCATCCACTCCTTTTCCAAAGACATCAATTGAAGAGCCACCTACTCTTGAACTTAAACCTCTTCCTTCTCATTTAAAATATGTTTTCTTGGAAGGTTCATCGCACTTACCTATTATTATTTCTTCTTCTTTGATAGATTTAATGGAAGAAAAGTTGTTAAGAGTACTAAAGAAACACAAAAAGGCATTTGGATGGACCATAGCAGACATCAAAGGAATTAGTCCCTCAATTTGTATGCACAAAATTCTCATGGAGGACAAGAGCCTACGGTCCAACCCCTAAAGAAGACTCAACCCTAAGATGCAAGAAGTGGTCAAAAAGGAGGTAATCAAGCTACTGGATGCAGGTATTATTTATCCTATCTCCGATAGTTCATGGGTGAGTCCTGTTCAAGTAGTTCCTAAGAAAGGTGGGATTACTGTAGTTCAAAATGATAATAATGAATTAATTCCTACTAAGACTGTTACTGGATGGAGAGTATGTATGGATTATAGAAAATTAAATGATGCAACTAGAAAAGATCATTATCCTCTTCCATTCATTGATCAGATGTTAGAAAGGTTAGCTGGACATGATTTTTACTGCTTTCTAGATGGATATTCTGGTTATAATCAAATTGCCATAGCACCTGAGGATCAAGAGAAAACTACTTTTACATGTCCTTATGGTACATTTGCTTTTAGAAGAATGCCGTTTGGTTTATGTAATGCACCAGCTACTTTTCAACGATGCATGATGGCTATTTTTTATGATATGATTGAAAATTATCTTGAAATATTTATGGATGATTTTTCTATCTTTGGATCCACATTTGATAAATGCTTGCATAACTTATCTCTTGTTTTACAAAGATGTGAGGATACTAATCTTATCTTAAATTAGGAAAAGTGTCATCTGATGGTACAAGAAGGCATAGTGTTAGGCCACAAGATTTCATATAAAGGTATTGAAGTGGATAGAGCTAAGCTTGAGGTGATCGAAAAGTTACCCATACCGACCTCAGTTAAGGCTATTAGGAGCTTTTTGGGGCATGCTGGATTTTACCATCGATTTATAAAGGACTTCTCTCTAATTTCTAAACCTTTATCTAAATTATTATGCAAAGATGTCTCTTTTCATTTTTCTGATGAGTGTTTGCAGGCATTTCAACACCCTCAAGGAGAAGCTGGTCACGGCACCTATTATGGTAGCACCAGATTGGTCCCTACCTTTTGAGTTGATGTGTGATGCTAGTGACACAGCCATAGGAGCAGTACTTGATCAAAGAAAGGATAAGATTTTTCAAACTATATACTATGCTAGCCGCACTTTGACTGAAGCTCAACAAAAATATGCAACCACTGAAAAGGAGCTTCTGGCAGTAGTATTTGCATTAGACAAATTTCATTCTTATCTTATTTTATCTAAAGTTATTATATACACCGACCATGCAGCTCTAAAGTATCTCCTTACCAAGAAAGATGCAAAACCCAGATTGATCAGATGGATTCTTTTGCTACAAGAGTATGATTTGGAGATCAAGGACAAGAAGGGCACAGAGAATTCAGTTGCTGACCACCTTTTCAGACTGAAAAACATCACAGAGAAGGAATTAGATATTTGCCCTATCAAGGAGGAATTTTCAGATGAACGCCTCTATGCTATATCAGGTAGAATGTTTCCATGGTATGCTGATATTATTAACTACTTGGTTGGTAAGGTTTTTCCACTTGGTCTTTCTTTTCAACAAAAGAAGAGGTTCTTATCTATTGTTAAACATTATTTCTGGGATGAACCCTTCTTGTATAAGTGTTGTTCAGATCAGGTCATTAGAAGATGCATTCCAGAGGAAGAAATGGAGAAAATTCTGCATCATTGTCATGACCGAGAGGTAGGAGGACATTTCGGCCCAACTAGAACAGCATATAAGGTTCTTCAATCAGGTTTTTATTGGCCCTCTCTATTTAAAGATGCTCATACTTATGTCTCTTCATGTGACCGCTATCAAAGAACTGGAAATCTCTCTAGAAGACATGAAATGCCTTTAAACAATATTCTTGTGTGTGAAATTTTTGATGTTTGGGGTATTGATTTTCATGGGACCTTTTTCCTAGTTCTTTTTCAAATCAATATATACTTGTGGCTGTAGATTATATTTCAAAATGGGTAGAAGCAGCACCCTTTTCCAACTAATGATGCATAAGGTAGTTGTTAAATTTTTGAAAAAGCATATTTTTACATGCTTTGGCAATCCTAGAGCAATCATTAGTGATGGAGGTAAACACTTTTGTAATAAATAATTTGAAAATCTATTAAACAAATATGGTGTCACTCATAAAATAGCTACCCCATATCATCCACAAACCAGTGGTCAAGTAGAGGTGTCTAATAGGGAATTAAAAAGAATTTTAGAAAAAACTATAATTGCATCTAGGAAAGACTAGTCATTGAAATTAGATGATGCATTATGGGCATATAGAACTGCATATAAAATACCTATTGATATGTCCCCATATAGGCTACTCTTTAGAAAAGCATGCCACCTCCCTGTTGAGCTAGAACATAAAGCATATTGGGCCATGAAAATTCTTAACTTTGATATACAAGATGCAGAGAAGAACAGGTTAATGCAAATAAATGAGATGGACGAATTTCGCCACCATGCTTATGAGAATGCCAGGATTTACAAAGAACGTACTAAGAAATGACATGATAACCATATTGTAAAAAGAGAATTCCATGAGGGACAGCAAGTTCTCTTGTATAGTTCATGGCTACATTTATTTTCAGGAAAGCTAAAATCAAGATGGACAGGTCCCTATACAATTACTAAGGTATTTCCATATGGAGCAGTAGAGATCTTTGATGAATCAAAAGGTACCTTCAAGGTAAATGGTCACAGGCTGAAAAATTACATTAATGGAAGTTTTGAAAAGGAGAAGGAAGCATTTCAATTACAAGATCCACTTTAGAACTCAAAGAAAGTCAAGCTGAAGACTATAAATCAGAACTACTAGATAGGTTGTTTCTTTTCTTTTTAGTTTTGATCATTTTTCTTTTCTTTTATTTTTCAGTAATTTGTTGTTGCTCTTTTACTACTTTGGTGTGTATTTTTAATTTTGCAGAAAAAAATCAATGAGAGCTCAAGCAAAATTTCAAAGCTTCAAAGAACCAGATCGAACCAAATCAGGTGTATTCCTTCCTGTCCTTTATTGCACCCTTTATTTTTCTTTCTCCTTTAAGACAATGTAGAATAAGATAGGAGAAGTAAAAAATATATATATGGATAATATGATAATAATAAGAATTTGAGCAATGAATAATGAGTTAAAGAAAGATTAGTTGGTCAGACTTTTAGCAGCCTACTTAGGTCATCAAAAGACTATTAGCACTTCTAATTACACATGCACACTAACAAGGCAAAGTAGGTATTGATTATAAGGCCAACTGAGGATTCAATTATCACTAAAAATTGATAATTAATATACATTCTAATCAAAGAAACTTGAATTTAAGGAAAGAGCTACCTGCCTATAAATAAAGCCTAAAAATAAAGTGCAAAAGATAGAGTATATGTGGATTGCCCAAAGCCTAGTAACTGGGTCTCTGCACCTAGGTCAAGTATGAAAATTCACGTAAAATAGGGGAGGGAAGGCCAGGATGCTTAGCACATCAAAAAAAAAAAAAGGCAGTGTGAAAGCTACCTTAATTCATGAGTATAAAATTGAGAATGTATAGAAAATTGACCAAAATAGGTGATAAGAGAGGATACTTTTGTCCTTTAATTTAACACTAAAATTCTAAAGTTAGTCATCACGAACATAAGTGCTGTAAATCTTTGATGTACTCTAAGAAAGATTTTAATTGTATTGACTGTAAAATTTATTTCTGAAGCTCAACGCTTAGTTAGTGGTATTTTCTAAACTTTTTGATCTTTAGTCCTAGATTTTATCTTTTTAATGGATAATCTTATTGAAATATGGTATTAAATAAAACATTGCTAAGGAACTAGCAATGACTAAGTTGGAGGGTGTGATAAGTGGTAAAAATATACTAATAAAAGTATTAAATTATAAAATAAATTAATCTATTTCTTTAAGAAATTAATACTTTTGTTAATCTTATGTAGGAAAGAAGACCATCAATATGAAAATCTTATTTTTCTGGCTCAGATGAAATAAATTTTAAGCAAAACAGACTTCAAATAAGCCCAAAATTAAATTTTAAAGAAAATATATATATATATATAAAAATTGATCTGGTTCAAATCGATTCAGACAAATTGGCTCAGCAGACCGCACTCAGACTGACCGACCCATTGACGTCGGCATTTTTCATGGTGCACGGTGGACCATTATAGAGGGTATTTTAGAGATTTCACAGGAAGAAGCGTGCTTCGATTGACTGAAGAAAGCGGCGGTCCACGTAACACCAGGCTCGTGCATGATCTACAGAGGGCAATCTAGAAATTCTACCTAATTCGATGGATGCCTTTCACTGGGATTTGATCAAACAACTGATAGTTGTGCACTAACGAATGGCGAATGCAGCTCCCAATCGAGATCCAACGGTTGAGATTCATCCCAACTTTTAACTAAGAATCTAAAGCTCTCCTGTGCGTGATCTGATGGCCTAGATTCAATCTTTAAGGCCGATCCAATGGTCCAAATGAATTTTGACTTGATTTGGAATTTTAAAATAATTTTTGAGTGATTTTTGGACCATTTGATCGGCATCCAATGGTTAGAATTAATCCAGAGCTCTTTTTGAGTTATTTTGAGAGTTTTAAACCTGATTTCAGTAGGATTTTGACCTAAGACCACCCAGATTATTTAAAGGCCTGCTGTTACTGAAGAGAGGAGAGGTAGAGAGAAAAAAATACAAAGGGTTTTGGGAAGAGAGTTTTAAGAGAGAGCTTAGGAACAAGGGAAAAGAAAAAGAGTTCAAAGAGTTTTGAGAGAAAGAAGAGAAAAGATTTATATATATATATATATATATATATATATATATATATATATATATATATATATATATAATATTATATATTTCTTCTTCTGATAATCAAGACATCGATCAAGGAGCTTCTCTTCTTCTTCATCAAGTTTTCCACACAAAGAGCAATGGACAATCAATTTCAGCAATTAAATAGTCTAATTTCTTTATGCTTCATTTATTTTATTTGCTATTTCTTTTTTGAACTTGTTATCATGAACTAAATTTTTTTTTACTAAGGCTAAGGTGTAGCCACTCTTTTGATGCAATATTCAGTATAATTTATTTTTAATTTTAAATTTTATTCATGAGAAGTATATAAATCTGATCTTAATGCTTTTAGATTACTGACCATCTTCTAATTGATCTGATGAACATAGATATTACAGACCAAGTACATCTATGTTATTGCTTTTTGATTATATACTTTGTATTATGAATCAAATTAGAATTCATATGCATGCAGAAATTTTAGTGTGCTTTGGATGCAGCGTATTTTAATTAGAAGGTTTCACAAAACTTAATGCATTAATATTTATTTAAATTACACCTAGACCAAAGGATAATTAATAAATATTGATAGTTTTGCTATGCCTAGACCAAAGGGTAGTGAATAAACTAGGAGACTCCACCATCACATGAAATAAAATTAATCTAATAACCCAAATATTGTATTGACTGAGTTGGTGAACCGATTGCCTTAGTAACCCATTGCTCTTAAGTTTAAAATCCTAATAATTATACTCTCTCTCTATTTTCTTAAAATTTTTAATTATTTCTTTATTTTATTTTTAATTTTTTATTCTCATAAATTGGTCTTCTGAATAAAGCATAAGAAAGAGCTTTTCAGTACTTATTTTTCAATCCTTTAGGGATGATACTCTACTCATTTACTTTATTACTTGATTGATTGATGCACTTGCCATAGCTATAGATTAGCATGCATCAGTGGCCTCATAACTTTGTGCCAGTCAAATAGCATCAAGAGAGCATTCGATCAGATAATAATGCCAACCTCATACACATACAGATCCCTGATATGGCACTCAAGTGGTATGATATAACCCGGTGGGATGACAACCCTCTTCTTCTTTCTGATATGTGCCCTCCTCCACTCCTCCAGCTTCTCATTTCTAGTGACTCCACGAGTCTACCTAATCACAATAGCAGCAGCTACAGCAAAATAAAAGTATAAAATCAATTATTTATACATGATAAAAATTTAAAGCAAATATAGTACAAAAAACTATAATATATAAAATCAACCTATCATGGTAGAAGATGATGTACCTACCTCATTAGATAGCTGCTAAGATGAAGAGGTACTGACATCTCCATATCGATCCTCCCTATTAGCTCATCCTCCCAATGGCATAGCTTAAAATCAATTATTTATGCATGATAAAAAACTAATACAAATTAAATATAAAAAACTATAATATGTAAAATCAACATGTCATGGCAGTAGATAATATGACTGCCTGATCAGGAGACTACTACTGAGATGGAGATGTACCGACATCTCCACATGGGTCTCCCCTCCAGGATCATCCTCCTGATGGCATGCCTGTGTCAAACAACATGTTAGAGATAATATAATATTGATAAAAATTACATCAATACTAAATGATATATGAAATATAAGATATATGAATTTTTTTAAAAAATTACATATTATTATTTAATGTCTGTATCTTCAGGAAGATTATCAACATCTTCATCATCATAATCCAACAATGTATAATCTTTCTTATCATCATTTAATAAGTTGTCATCATTATCATCATAGTCCTCTGACATATTCAGATTTAATCTACTAACATCAATATTATCAGATTGCATGTCATCCCTAATAAGAGGAGATATGCTTTCAATGTCAGTACTGTACTATCCCAAGTCATATGTATTCTATTTCTCCTCAAAGAAATTCTTATCTATTCTATCTTAGAATGAACATATATGTCATAAACACCCCTTGGTGCAATCCTTTGTACAATATGTCATTCATCCTTATATCTCATATCTTTTAGGTATATTATCTACTTTGCCTAACTAGCGAGTATGAAAGGATCGTATTGATACCATGTTCTCGCAAAGTTGACGGTTATGAAGTATGCATCTTTATGAATACCTATCCTATTATTGCTGATATCCCACCATTAGCATTTAAATAGATAAATAAATTATTTTGACCCATATCTTAACTCTATAATATCCATTAGGATACCATAATATTCAATCTCATTATCTCCATCGATTTCCAACATCAAAATTTTACTATTTTGAGTTCGCCATTGCATATCAAACTTTCTTGTATGAAATCTCATTCCACCAATAATACATGAGCTATAATACGAAATCCTAGGATCGAGGTGGCATTCCAAATTATATAATTCCTCGATTGTACCATTTTCTTTATTATGATACATTAACATCATCTACAACAATATATATATAAGTTACGATAAATCATCTGTGTACATTACATGTAATAAAAAGTTGAATAAAACTACTATAGTGCTTATACATTGTCTGAACCAAGCTATAAATTTTCTTTAATGTTGTTCCTTGATATCTCTATTATTTTATTACAATAATATGTCTCTATGCTCTCTATAATAAATACATATTTATTATTTATTTTATCTTATGAAATGTATATAACATTGATTATATAAATATACTTACTCCATAAAATGATAGATTTTTTCATAATTATTTAGTACATAGAAATGCACCAGCTCGCACTCTTCTATGTCCATATGTTTGTACTTTCTTTCACTAGTAGGATGAACATTGTTGGGGATAAACCCCACTCCTGCCGAAGTCCAGTTCAATGCTCAACCTAATGCAACTGGTAGCCATGGAAGAGCTTCAACGGATGGGTCTTAACCAAATTTTGTCAGCTGACCGAACTCCTTAGCGGTCGAGCTCCTTCGGACTCCTAGTGGTCGGGCCTTAGTCGAACTCCTTCCTTCGACCGAACTTCTCAGCAGCCGAGCTTCAGTCGGACCCCCACGAGAGCCAAACTTCCTCCGTGCTCTTCCAACCAGATGCCTACGGAAGCCAAACTCCCTCCAAGCTTTCCCTTCAATTGGACTTCTTTAGGAGTCAAAGCCGAACTTCTTTAGGAGTCAGACATCCTCTTCGATTGGTCAGACTCTTTAACGATCGAGCTCCTTCCGAACTCTCCAGCGATCGAGCCTTAGCTGCACTCCTCCAGTCAGACGCCTACGAGAGCCAAACTTCCTCCGCACTCCTCCGACCGAACTCCTTCCAAGCTTCCCCTCGGTCGAACTCCTCTAGGAGTCCAAACTCCTCTTAATTGATACATACCGAAGTCCATCGATCAATGTCTGCTTTCTCAGAGCTACGGCTATTAAATCTGGACGAACGGTCACCATCAATCTGCCATAGGCGATGCTATAGGTGATGCCCCCCTCCATGACTGACTCCGCCAAACCTCGAGCAGCCCATAATTATCGGATGGTATGGCTGTCACTATCGACCTGATGATACCATCCTCTCCACATCAAATCTTGTGCAGCCTCGAATGGCCCACCACAGGCGATATGACAGTCACCATCAATCAAGCTCCAAGTATAAAAGGAACCCCCCAGATATATTTCCTCTAGGCTTTAAGCTTTCCTCTCCTTCTCGAAACTCTGTCAAACTCATTCTAGAGCACTCTATTTCTATTGACCAGAGCTGACCCGATCGTCGGAGGGTCCTACCGGAGCCACCCCCCATCAGCTTCGGACAAGACTTTATTTTGCAGGTCCCCGATGGTGATCTCGTCCACCTCCACTCCAACTGGATCCAGCAATAATCAGATTCTGCACCAACAGATTTAGTGCTAGAAAGAGGGCCGCCTCTGTTCTTGAGGTGTTCTTGAGGCCTCCTTATTCTTAAAAGAGTGCTCAGTGATGATCTCTCTCTAGAGATCTCCCTTCTTTCTCTTCAGAGTTCTTTTCTAAGAGAAAATGTCTCCCAAGAGAGCTTTGACTCGATGATCGGCAGCCTCCATGCCAGGTCCATCTGCTCCCATTTCAGCCTCGGCAACCCAGGCTCTATCTGAAGCCATGGTAGATGCAGAGCAGTTCAACCTACTAATCCAGCAGGTTCGTGGCCTCACCGAGATAATGCAGGCCATGCGATAGCTTTCAACGACGACTTTGCCAACAAACCCACCATCAGGATGTCAGAAATTGGCCTTAAGGAAGAGCATTTGGTCTAGTATACCAATCGCCCTTAGGAAAGAGAAACAGAGAGTAGAGGTTCTCCCTTAGAAGATTTCACAGAAGGTGGAATGAAGTTCGACATAAGCGAAGCCACCGAACTCCCCCTCGAGCTCATCATTGAGGAAGAGGCCGCCGAACTTCCCCTCGAGCTCATCATCAAGGAAGCTCCGATAAAGATTTCATGGGAGGCAGAATGAAGTTTGGCGTAAGCGAGGCTGCCGAACTCTTCCTCGAGCTCATCATCAAGGAAGCCCCGACAAAGATTTCATAGGAGGATGGGATGAAGTTTGACCGTACTCACGATCTCCCCAGTGCAAGCGAGGTCGAACTCCCCCTCGAGCTCATCATCAAGAAAGCCCCGACAAAGATTTCACGGAGGTAGAATGAAGTTCGACGTAAGCGAGGCCACCGAACTCCCCTCGAGCTCATCATCGAGGAAGCCTCGACAAAGGTTTCACAGGAGAGCGAAATGAAGTTTGACCGCGCTCACGACCTCCCCAGTGCAAGCAAGGCCACCAAAACTCTTCCTCAAGCTCGTCATCAAGGAGGTTCCAACAAAGGTTTCACAAGGAGGTGGAATGAAGTTCAGCATAAGTGAGGCCGCCAAACTCTCCCTCGAGTCATCATCGAGGAAGCCCCGACAAAGGGGCATGAAGTTCTCCCACAGGTTTTATAGGAGGATGGAATGAAGTTCGACCGCGCTCACGACCTCCCCAGCACAAGCAAGGCCTGAACTCCTTGAGCTCATCATCAAGGAAGCTCCGACGAAAGGGCGTGAAGAAGTCCTCCCCTCAAAAGCTAGAACCACTATTGAGGAAGGAATGGCAAGGAGATCGGCCGCCTCCCGGCATCATAGACACTATCTTCGAGGCTTGATACTTCGGTGGGCTATCATCTCCCAGCATCAAAGCCAAGAGAAGCTTGCTCCAAATTGAGAAGGCCAGCTTGAGATAGAGGAGGTCGTCCGGCCCGGGACTTGCTATCCAAGGAAACTCGGAGGAACAACGCCCCCACAACCTAGAAATGGGGATGTGCTGCCCATAACTTTCTTTCGGTAAAATTCTTCCATTTCAATAATATTATTTCTAGGTGTAAAAACTATGTGATGATAGGGAACAAGTAGTCAATAGTTGTCGTGTTAGGAACAGAAGAAGAACCTCATCCTAACACGAGCAGGTCAAAGACCTTCAACCTCGGCCGCAGGAGATGAGATCTCCCCTGAGGATCTGGGCCAACCTTGACTGCAGGAGATGAGATCTCCTCCAAGCGGCCGCATCAACCTCAATCATAGGAGATAAGTCTCTCTCGAGGCAACCTCGACTGTAGGAGATAAGATCTTCCCTGAGCATCCGGGCCAATCTCGGCTGTAGGAGATAAAATCTCCTCCGAGGCAACCTCGACTGTAGGAAATAAGATCTTCTCTGAGCGCCCACATCAACGTCGGCCATAGGAGATAAGATCTTCCTCGAGGCAATCTCGGTAGTAGAAGATAAGATCTCCCCGAGGCAACCTCGACTGTAGGAGATAAGATCTCCCTCGAGCATCCGGGCCAACCTCGGCTATAGGTGATAAGATCTCCTCCGAGCACCCGCATCAACCTCGATCGTAGGAGATAAGATCTCCCCCAAGGAAACCTCGACTATAGGAGATAAGATCTCCCCGAGGCAACCTCAGTCGTAGGAGATAAGATCTCCTTCGAGGCAACCTCGACCGTAGGAGATAAGATCTCTCCCGAGGCAACCTCGATCGTAGGAGATAAGATCTCTTCCGAGGCAATCTCTGACTGTAGGAGATAAGATCTCCTCCGAGCGCCCACATCAACCTCAGCCATAGGAGATAAAATCTCCCCTGAGGCAACCTCGACTGCAGGAGATAAGATCTCCCCCGAGGCAACCTCGATCGTAGGAGATAAGATCTCCTCCGAGGCAACCTTGGCTGCAGGAGATAAGATCTCTCTGAGCGCCCGCATCAATCTCAACCGCAGGAGATAAGATCTCCCCTGAGGCAACCTCGGCTGTAGGAGATAAGATCTCCCCGAGGCAACCTCAGCTGTAGGAGATAAGATCTCCCCCAAATGCCCACATCAACCTCAACCATAGAAGATAAGATCTCCCCCGAGCAACCTCGACTGCAGGAGATAAATATCTCTCCCGAGCATCTGGGCCGACCTCGACTGCAGATAAGATCTCCTTCGAGCATCTGCATCAACCTCGACTGCAGGAGATAAGATCTCCTCCGAGACAACCTCGGCTGTAGGAGATAAAATCTCTCCTGAGGCAACCTCGGATGTAGGAGATAAGATCTCCTCCGAGCGTTCGGGCCAACCTCGACTGCAGGAGATAAGATCTCCTCCGAGGTAATCTCGACTGCAGGAGATAAGATCTCCCCGGAGCGCCCACATCAACCTCGGCCGTAGGAGATAAGATCTCTCCTAAGGCAATCTTGGCAGCAGGAGATAAGATCTCCTCCAAGCGCCCGCATGAACCTCGACCGCAGGAGATAAGATCTCCCTCGAGGCAACCTTGGCCATAGGAGATAAGATCTCCCCTGAGGGTCCGGGCCGACCTCGGCTGCAGGAGATAAGATCTCCTCGAGCGCCCACATCGACCTTGGCTGCAAGAGATAAGATCTTCCCTAAGGATCCGCAGCAACCTCGACCAGAGATAAGATCTCTCCCAAGCGACCGAGACAACCTCGGCCAAAGATAAGATCGGAGACAACCTCGGCTAGAGATAAGATCTCTTTCGAGCAACCGCATCAACCTTGGCCAGAGATAAGATCGGAGACAACCTCGCCCAGAGATAAGATCTCTCCCAAGCGACTGCGTCAACCTCAGTTAGAGATTAGATCTCTCTCGAGCGCCCGTATTAACCTCGGCTATAGGAGAGGAGATCTCCCCCGAGTCATCCTCGATTGCTGGAGACAATATCGCCTCTGAGCAGCTCAACCTCCGACCTCGACCGTAGAAGACGAGATCTACTTCAACCTCGACTGGCAATGAGATCTCCTTCGGGCTTCAACTTTAGCATCAACTTTGGTTGGAGATGAGATCTCCCCCAAGCTTCGACCTAAACTAGCATGAAGCCCAGAAGAGGACTTCGACAGTCGCCTTTTCTGCACTCCCTTCCTTCAAATTTTGAACTCGAGAGTGGAGGGGACTATTGTTAGGGATAAACCCCGCTCTTGCCAAAGTCCAATTCGATGCTCAGCCTAATGCAACCGGTAGCCACGGAAGAGCTTCAGCGAATGGATCTTAGCCAAACTTTTTTAGCCGACCGAACTCCTTAGCGGTCGAGCTCCTTTGAACTACCAATGGCTGGGCCTTAGTCGAACTCCTTCATCCGACCAAACTTCTTAGCGGTCGAGCTTCAGTCAAACTCCCGTAAGAGCCGAACTCCCTCCATGCTATTCCAATCAGACGCCTGCAGAAGCCGAACTCCCTCTAAGCTTCCCCTTCAGTCGGACTTCTTCAAGAGCTAGAGCTAGACTCCTCCTAGACATCCCCTTCAGCTGGTAGGACTCCTCAGCGGTCGAGCTCCTTTTGAACTCCCCAGCGACCGAGCCTTAGCCGTACTCCAGCCAAATGCCTATGAGAGCCAAACTCCCTCCGCACTCCTCCGATCGAACTCCTTCTGAGCTTCCCCTCGGTCAAACTCCTCTAGGAGTCTGAACTCCTCTTAGTTGATACATACCGAAGTCCATCGATCAATGCCTGCTTTCTCAGAGCTACGACTATTAAATCTGGATGAACGGTCACCATCAGTCTACCACAGACGACGTTTCAGGCGGTGCCCCTCTCTATGACTGACTCTGCCAGACCTCGAGCAGCCCACCACTATCGAACGGTATGGCTGTCACTATCGGCCTGATGATACCATCCTCTCTGCATCAAATCCCATGCAGCCTCGAATGACCTACCACTAGGTGGTATGGCAGTCACCATCAACCAAGCTCCATCTATAAAAAGAACCCCCCAGATATGTTTCCTCTAGGCTCTAAGCTCTCCTCTCCTTCTCGAAACTCTGTTGAACTCATTCCAGAAAACTCCATTTCTATTGGCCAGAGCTGACCTGATCATCGGAGGGTCTTGTCGGAGCCATCCCCAATCGGCTCCGGATAGTACTTTATTTTGCAGGTCTCCGACGCCGACCTCGTCCACCTCCACTCCAGCTGGATCCGACGACAACCAGATTCTACACTAACAAACATTAATATTAAAATTAGATAATGTAGATTCAATCTCAGGCCACTCCCTATCTACATTATGCTTTTCATGATTGAATCATGTTTCTACATCATCAAGATACATCGAATAGAATGTAAGACACTCTATGGAAATATATGCTTCCATAATTAATCCTTTTGGATGTGTTTTATTTTGCATATATTATTTCAACTTATACAAGAATCTACACATACAAAATAATAAAAATAAATATAAAATATATATAATTATTTTTTTATTATGATTATAAATTAAGTAAATAAATTAGCTTTTTTATAATATTATTATCGCTCAATAAGATACATCCATCGATACTGAACTGGCATGGCAAGCAAAGCCTCCCTTAAAAGGTAAACCGTCAAGTATACCATAATATCAAAAAATGATGGTAGAAAAATTTTTTGAGTTTATGCAGTAATATGATAATGTCTAATTGAAGCTTCTCAAGAATATCAACTTCGAGTTTCCGACAACATAATTCTCAAAAAAAATATCTAATTCAATAAGTGTATTATGTACCTCTAGGATGAAAAAATCATTCATCACAATGGGTATAAGATGCTGCAAAATAATATGAGAGTTGTGACTCTTCATATCCAAATACTGCCATCTTTCAAATTCACATGGCTTGAAATGTCAGAGGCAAAATCATCAAAAAATTTTATGATTTTTAACCACTTATAGAAACTTTTTTTCTCATCCCCATGCAATGTATAACTTGCATTTGGCATTAAGAATTTTCCACCATCATGGGGCATCAAATGCAACTCTTGCCATATTCCCATTCTTTTTAGGTCTAGCTAAGAATTTGAATTATCCTTTATTTTTTTCTTGCTGTTAAGTAGTGTCTCAATAATATTATCATAAATATTCTTCTCAATGTGCATGACATCCAAGTTATTGACGATATGGAAGATGTTGCCAATAAAGTAATTCAAAAAATATGCTCCACTTCGTCTAGTTCAACTCTGATTCATTACACTTTCACTTACAATCCTCAAAAATTTTGCTGAATTTGACACTACCAATGGCCTCTAGTTGTGCCAATATGTCATCTCCACTCATCACACAAGGTTGCTCATGGATCTCTAACTTTTCATTGAAGTATCAATTTTGATAGGTTTTCTAAAAATAATTAGATGATAAAAATCTGGGATGACCCATATATGCAATTTTTCATCCATGCTTCAATATAATGGAGCAGCTATCATCGTTGTAAATTGGACATGCCAAATATCTTTTTGTGCTCCATCCAAATAGATTGTCATATGTCAAAAAATTATTAATTATCTATATTATCATTGTATGCAATCAAAAAAAAATTTTACTAACTGAATCGTATGTTACAACACAAATCTTTCAAAGTTCTCTTAATTTATCAATTAAGGGTCACAAATGAACATCTATCTAATCACCAAGAGCTCTAGGTCTAGGAAAAAGCAATGATAAAAATATAAATGGCTCTTTCATATATTTCCATAGTGCAATATTGTACAGCATTAGCATAATCAGCCATATACTGTAAGCATTGCTCATGATTCCGAATGGATTGAAACCATCAGACGCTAGGCCAAGGCGAATGTTGTATGGTTTACTAGCAAAATGAGGATATTATTTGTCAAATTTCTTCCAAACTAGTCTACTAGATGACTAATGATGTTATCCTCAAGAATTCTCATCTCATGATGCCATCTCATCACCTTGGCAGTCCTCGATGATTGATAAAGTCTTTGAAGTCTTGGTGTTAATGAAAAGTATCTCAAAACCTTGTGAGGCCGCTTCTTACCACTTTTGAAATCTTCAGCATATCTTGACTCACCACATTCTAGGCAACAATCCAAGTGTTGATGCTCTTTATAAAATAATGCATAATCATTCTTATATGCATGTATCGATATATAATCCAGTTCAGGTTCAGGCATATACTTTTTTTGCCTCTGAATATGATTTTAAAAGTTTTTCACCATCTAGTAATGCCTCCTTGATTAAGTTTAATATAAAGTTAAACAACTTTTGACTCCAACCAAATATAGTTTTATCATGGAGAAGCTTTATCAAGTACTCAAGCATCGAGAACTTCTTACAATTTGAATACAATGGCTCCTTGGCATCTCTGATGAGTTTTTCAAAATGTCCATTATTTATATTATTCATACTATCAAAAGAGTTGTTAGGAGAGTTATCAAAATATATCCCTTCATATAAATCATCTAACATCTCATTGAAGCTAATTGGTTCAGGCTGTTGACCTATATATTAGTCTCTTATGTTAGTAGGTCTACATTCCCTATGCAAATCCCAAATAGTATACTTTGAATCCATACCCCAATTTAACAAGTGCTCTAATATTGTATCTATAGGTTAGAAATAATTATTGTGACATCTCCAACAAGGATATTTGAATCTATTAGGATCATCAACTCTTTCTCATGCAAATCTTATAAAATTTCTAACACCTTGTTAGTATTCAGGTAAGATGATAGAGCAAGCATTCATCCAACTCTTGTAGATATTTTTAAACTATCCACAAGAAATATTCATCATTAAAGTATGTGTTATTAGTAAGGTTTTAAAAATGTATAATCCTATCCATTTCTAATAGGTATAGCCCTATCCCTTTTAGAAGAGTAATAATCTTAATAGTTTTATTAGTCGATATTTTGTTTCATTATTGTAAAAATTTTGGTAGCATCTCCTCATGGTTCTCTAAGTATATGATGTGAATATGGTGCCTATGCACCCTATCCAATATATACCCAAAAAAATGAGGCATCCAAGAGTCAATCCCGATCAGGATCGACTTTTAAATGGGAGTCTAGGCTCAATGTAATTTAGCTACCATCTCTGAACATACATTCGGGGATGGATTCTTAATTTATCAAAAAAGGATAACTCTGCATTTCGATAGAGTTTCTTCTAAAATATGGATATTTTCTATATTAAATTATAAACTTTAGCAGGAACTAAACAATAACATAAAAAATTTTATATAATAAATTTTATAAATAAAAATTATAAACCAATGTAGCTTTAATAATAAACTACCAATATGATCTTAATAAAAAATTAAAAAAATCAAAGTTACACAACATTCATCAACAACATACATTATAAGTATCATCAATCAAGAATGCTAATAAAACATAATATAAATTATATTTCATAAACTAGCCTCAACTAGAGAGAAATTAAACACTATTTTATACTCAAACTTTCTAGGAATGTAGCTCATAACACAATATCTAAGGTACTCAATATCTCAAAACTAAAATAATTAATTTTTTAGTGAAATTGACTTGCACGTGAGCATATTTAATCAAAGATATGCAATAAAAAAATATATACAAGCATAGGTATGGACATGTAAATGTGTGCACAATCATATAACAAAATAATAATTCTTATTAAAATTAAAGATTTTATTTGGATGGGCTGGTATTGTCCAGCTATGCAACCCAAGAGGAAGGGGGTGAATTAGATTTTTAAAATTTTAATGCTAATTTAAAGTTGTTCAGATTGAATGATGATATGCAAGTAGTGTGTGTGAAGTAATTTAGGTTAGATAAATATATAAAAGATCAAAAAGCAAGAATTTAATAAACTAAGAAAAAAAAAGATAGTAAGCACATCATAAATAATAAAGATATATATTGGTTCGGTACTTTCTTTCTACCAACATCCACTCCCCAAGCTCCTACTTGAAAATCAAAACCACTAAATGTATTCAACTAGAATACAACATCGATACCTCCAACTCTAGCTATCCTAAACTAGCATACTTATTTTTTGGATACAAGCCAACTCAATACACTCTGATTTAAGGCTCAAATCAACCCTCCCAAGTTTTGAAACCCTCCAAAACTTGAATCAAAATAATAAAGTAGAGTATAAAAGTTAATGACAATCAAATACAAGTTTAGCTTCCTTAATAAGAAAATAAAATTTTAAGAACGCTTTTCACAATAATGAAGGAAGCTTTTTTTATTTTCCTCAAGATTGTTGGAGACTTGAATAAGCTCTTGAGAGCTTGGTGAACTTGAAATGAAAGCTTCTTTACTTAAAAATGACTTTTGCTTAGGGCTGAATTGAATGTATCAATCTCTTATGTTTTTCTTTTTTTTATAGCTTTTTAAATTTTCAATGGGTGGAGGTGAGAATCTTGGACAAGATTTATAGCCGTTAGAGATCTTAAAAAAACTATTAAAAGCTGTCAAAATGGGATAAGAAGATTTCCATCACAAGGGTCGACTCATGGATTGACCTCTAGCACAGGGGTCGACCACGAGGTCGACCTCTAAGATAGAGTCCAAAAAATTGATTGTTTTGTATTCTTGGCCTTCAAAATAGCAGAGGTCGACCCTGGGGTCGACCCTTAACACAGAGACAGCATACCAAATAGCCTATTTTAGCAGGGATAGATATAGCGGTCGATCCTTTTGCTTCAAACTTGATTTTCTCTCAAAATATGCATAGAAAAATTATGAGATTGCCTCCAAAAGATCAAAAATCTTCTATTCTTGCTCTTGAGGCTCTTAGATCAAAACTTGATAAAATTATGATTTTGCTCCTGAAATACAAAAAGTCTTTTTTCAAACCAAATTCATTAGTAATTCTCTCAAATGCTTTATAATCATCCAAATCAATTTTTAGAGCAACAATCTTCTCCTTTTTAATGATGACAAAATATTTGAGCATAAGCAAAAATAAAGCATGTAGAGGCCTACATTACTTACTAGAATATCATGTTCAGTTATTTGATAAATATTGCATAAAGAGCAATTTGAAGATTACTTATGATTAGACATTCAAATAATTTGTAAAAAAGTTTGACTTATTTTTTTTGTCAGTTTCACTTTAATTTTGCTTATAGCCCAATTTTATTTACTCTACTCCACCTTTTTGACATCATTAAGTAAGATCTTAAGAAATTTTAAAATTCAAAAAGAAAAAGCCTTCTCCTTAATTTATTTCATATATTTTTCTATTAGAACAAGAGTTTATAACAAAACTTTCAATTTGCTTATATACAACATAGTATTTTCAGCATATCATAATGAAATTTTAGCCAATTCATAGAGATTACATTTCACATCATTCAATTGACATCATCATATTTATATACACATATTTACATCCAAATGATTATTATTCCATACACAATAAATCATAACAACAAGTCATCAAAACATATAAGTGCTAAAGATATCAAAAAACATTCATAAGAGTTAGGCCATCAAAATATATAAAATTCATGGATACAACTATCCATATCACAAGCAGCCAATAGTACTAATGCCATAAGTTAGATCCAAAAAAAATATAACCAACCATGACTTGATCAACAACTCATAGAAATAATTAAGAGATACTAGATTATAACCTAATATAAAGATGACTAAACTAGATCTAGTAGAGATTATGGCTGGAAGAATCTAAATCAGATAAGAAATCAGAGATGTGATGAAGTGTGTCAAATGATAGATGTATCAAATTTAAAAATTAAATCAAAAATTTAGAAAATTAGATTAAATCAAATGAATCAGCTCCTCTCAAATATCAAAGGCTCTCCTCCTTTTTAAATGAATATGATTCTTTGAATAGATTTTTAAGTATGTACTTTTAAGCTTTAAGAGGATTAGAGCTTCTCAAAGATTTGAATAGTAGAATCAAGCACAACATTTAATTCATTATTCATTCTTTTTTTTTCTTAAATAAATTTCAATCAATTAAGCTCGTAAAAGATATATATCAAAAATGTATCGAGCAAAATAAAAATAGTATCAGAGCAAAAATGATTTTACAAAGATTTCTAAAGGTACATTAAAAATTCTATATTATATTTATATTTTTAAATAGATTTCAAAATTAAAAGTATGTATCAAAATTAATTTATTTGGAGTGAGAATATATTTCAAATTAATTTTAACTTCAATTAGTTATCAAAAATGATTTGGCAATCAAATCAATTGAATTTAAATTGAATAATCACATAAAGGCTTAAGTTTAAAGAATCATAAAATGATCAAAGTTCATTATCCTTAACTCAAATTAATTAAAATATTCAGTCAAGGCTAACTAGATAATATTTAACAAACAAACATCTTTTTTCTTATTTTTTAAAAGTAAATACCAAAAAATTCATCTCATAATATTTTCTCCCCCTCTTTTTCATAATTATTATTGGATAAATTTATCTTTTAGCTTTTCTTTCCCATTTTGAAAGAATACAATAAATTTAGAATGAATATCTTTTTCTCTTTTTTTTTAAATTCTATTTATGAACAATATGGATTAAAAACATATTTTCCCCTTTTTGAATAAAATAATGCATTAAAAAAAATTATTTTGAACATCAAAGATTCAAAATAGATGGAACATTTCAAAGATTAAAGATTTTAAATAGATCATTCTATGCAAATTATAAGATATATTCAATTTTTTAGGGATCATCTCTTCTTTTCTTTATTATTATTATATATATATATATTTTAGATCAATAAAATACAAGATAAATTCTAAGCTGTTTGATATCAATTGATTAAAAACTAAAGTCCTCTTTGAATATTTGGTTTTAATAGCTTCTTTGAAATATTTTGCTTGACATCAATATCAAAAGACTTAAAAAAAGTATTTTTCTTAAATTTATTTTTTAAAATTAATCAATTTGAATAAGATATGAATATTCATCAATAATCCTCTTTTAAGATTAAAAATGATTTCTTGATATTAATTAATTTTTAAAAAGAATAATAATATGATCAAAATGTGTAAAATATAAATAGTTATTTAAAATGAATCAAATGATCAAAATCATTGGAATGTTCAAATAAATCCATGAGACAAGTAAAGTACCATTGTTTATCCATATTTTTTCTTATTAAGTTCAAAAATAATTTTTCTTCTTATAGCCAAGAAAAGGACAAGAAGGATGGATAATTTTTAACTTAAAGTAATGAAATTAAGTCTCGAGGATTGATCCAAAAATATTAGGAGAGGATAAATTGGGATCAAATGAAGGATATTTAAGCAAAAGGATCTAGAATTTTCAATTCTCTCCTAATTTCATAAAATTTATCTTCACTCAAAGTCTTAGTAAAAATATCAATCAATTATTTTTCAGTACAAACATTATTAAGAATTATGTCATCATTTTGAACATGCTCTCTTATGAAATGATGTCTTATTTCAATGTATTTTGATCTAGAGTGTTAGATCAGATTCTTAATTAGATTTATGGCACTAGTATTATTACATCTTATGGGAGTTTTGTTTAGTTAAATGCCAAAGTCCTTAAGTTGTTGCTTAATCCACAAGATTTGTGCACAGCAACTTCTGGCTGTAATGTATTCGGCCTCGGTTGTAAACAATGCTATCAAATTTTACTTCTTGCTAAACCAAGAGATTAAGTTAACTCCTAAAAATTGGCAAGTTCAACTAGTGCTTTTTCTGTCTAATCTACATCCAGCAAAGTTTACATCTGAATATTCAATTAAATCAATTGATGAATTCTTAGAGTACCATAAACCTATGGATTGAGTTTTTTTTAGGTATTTAAGTATTCTTTTATAGCATTTAAATGTGATTCTTTTGGATTAGATTGAAATTATGCACATAAACAAATACTAAACATGATATCTAGTCTACTAGTAGTTAAATATAATAAAGAATCTATCATGTCTCTATAGACTTTTGTATCAACACTTTTATCTCCTTCATCCTTGTCAAGCTTACATGATGGACTTATGGGTGTACCAATGGCTTTGGAGCTCTCCATCCTAAATCTTTTAAGTAGCTCTCTTGTATACTTGCTTTGGATGATGGAGATCCCTTTCTTTATTTGTTTGATTTGAAGTTCGAGGAAGAACATTAGTTCACCCATCATGCTTATCTTGAACTCTCCCTGTATGAGCTTAGCAAAATCTTAACATAAAGTTTCATTAGTAGACCCAAATATAATGTCATCAACATATATTTGTATTACTAAGATGTTATCATGATCTCTTTTAATAAAAAGGATTGTATCTATATTTTCTCTTAAAACTCATTATTAAGCAAGAATTTACTTAATCTTTCATACCAAGCCCTAGGTGCTTGTTTTAAACCATATAATGCTTTGTTTAATTTAAAAAACATGATTTGAAAAAGCATGATTTTCAAAATTGGAAGGTTGTTCTACATAAACTTCTTCACTAATATATCCATTTAGAAAAGTACTTTTAACATCCATTTGAAATAACTTGAAATTCATAAAGCACGCATAAGCAAGTAAAAGTCTAATTGCTTCAAGTCTAGCAACATGTGCAAAGATCTCATCAAAATCAATTTTTTCTTCTTGATTATAATCTTTTGCAACTAATCTTGCTTTATTCCTAATTACATTTTTATTTTCATCTAATTTATTTTTATATACCCATTTTATGCCAATTATTGGATGATTTTTAGATCTTGATACTAAGGTCCATACATTATTTCTTTCGAATTGATTAAGTTTCTCTTGCATTGCATTTATCCAATTATAATCTTTTTTGGCTCCATCAATAGTTTTAGATTCAAAATAAGAAACAAATGCAAAATAATTGTATGCATCTCTAAGTAAAGAGCGAGTTCTTATCCCATGTGTAGGATCACTAATAATTAGTTCTTTGGGATGATTGTGAACATACAATCATCCCATTTGAATATAGGATCACTAATAATTAGTTCTTTTGGAAGATTATTTGTACTATGAGATTGTTCTTGTTATCCTTCACCCTCATTTTCTTGTTTGTCTTCATGATCCTTTTCATTTTGAATTGTTGAATTCTTTAGGATGATCTCCTTCATCCCTTCTATAAGAGGATCTGCATCATCAATACCCTCACTCTTAAGATCATCAGTCTCATCAAAAATAACATATATTGACTCTTCTACTACTAAGATTTTTTTGTTAAATACTCTAAAAACTTTACTAGAAGAGGAGTAACCAAGAAAAGTAGCTTCATCGAATTTTGCATCAAATTTTTTTAGTTTTTCTTTACCATTATTCAAAACAAAATATCGGCAACTAAAAACATGAAAATATGTAATGTTAGATTTTCTTCCTTTCCAAAGCTCATAAGATATTTTCTTTAAAATTGGTCTGATTAGGGCACGGTTTAAGATGTAACATGCCATGTTAATTGCCTCCATCTAAAAGTATCTTAGAAGGTTGCTTTCACATAGCATGGCACAGGTCATTTCTTCTAGAATTCTATTTTTCTTTCTACCATTCCATTTTGTTAGGGTGTCCTAGGTGTTGAAAAATTATGGCTTATTTTTTTTCATCATAAAATTTTTCAAAGTCTTGATTTTCAAATTTGGTTTCATGATCACTTTGAATACTTTGAATTAAAAATCCTTTTTTATTTATAATTTTTTGATAAAACTTTGAGAAAATATGAAAAGTTTCATCTTTGTGTGCCAAAAAAAATTCATGTAAAACATAAGTAGTCATCGATAATTATAAAATCATAACATTTTCCACCTAAGCTTGTTGTTCTTGTAGGACCAAATAAATCTGTATGCAATAGTTTCAATGGCCTAGAAGTTGAAACAATATTCTTAGATTTGAATGAAACTTTAGTTTATTTACCTAGTTGGTATGCATCATAAATTTTATCTTTTTCAAAATTTAATTTTAGTAAATCGATAACTAATTTCTTTTTGATAAGCTTTGAAAGTATACGCATACTAATATATGCAAGCCTACGATGCCAAAGCCAACTAGTTTTATTAATTTTGGCATTCATGGCTACTAGACATTGCATATTTATCATAAAAAAATCATTCAAATCTATCATATAAATATTACCATGTCTATGTCCAATAAACTTAATGCTATCATCATTGGGACTAGTTAAAATGTATAATAAAGATTCAAAATAACTTTGTAACCCTTATCACAAAGTTGACTAATGCTTAAGAGATTATGTTTCAAACCATCTACTAATAAAATATTTTCAATATACTCGGAGGGAGTGATACCAATGTTACCTATACCGATAATCTTTTCTTTGCCATTGTCTCCAAAGGTGACCATTCCTCCATTTTTAGCATCAAGCATGATGAATTGGGACTCATCACCGATCATGTGTCTTGAGCATCCACTATCAAGATATCATTTTTTATTTTCTTCTTTGGATGCAAGATACATCTACATGCAAAATCAAGTCCTTACTCTAGGTACCCAAATTTTCTTGGGTCCTTTAAGGTTAGTCACAATGTTCCTTTTGGAATCCATATTTCTTTATATTTAAATTATTAGAAAAATATGTATAAGATTTATGTCCTAATTTATCATATTTAAAGTAAGTAATATTTAAAAATTTATTATTTTATGAATCTACAAAAATATTTTTCAAAAATTTTTATTTTCTTAGGAGGTTATAGCCTAGACCGGTCTTATCATAGATGGTCTTTTGATTTTCAAGAATTATATAAAGTTTATTTGAACTTAAAGTAAATTTTTCAACTATCAGTTTTAGCTTATCGATTTTATTTTTTAAATTTAGATTCTCTTGAGTTAAGACTAATTTTTCACTTATGATAGTTTTATTTTTTTTTAGCAAGACTTGATTCTTTAATTTTAGTTCTTTGCTTTTAGTTCCTAACTTCTTTAAATCATCTACTAAATCATAGAAGGCTTCTTGAAGTTCTTCAAATATAAATTCATTTGAGATTTCAGCATTTATCTTATTTTCATATGTCATAAAACATAAGTTGGCTTGTTCATGAGCTTTTTTCTCTTCGAAGCTTGAGTAGTCACTGTCACTCCATGTTACCACTATAGCCTTTTTCTTGTATTTCTTAGAAACCTTTTAAGTTGAGGATATTCAGATCTAAAGTATCCCAGCTTCTTACATTCATTGCAAATATGGGGCTACTTCCTATCCTTTTCCTTGCTATGCTCTCCTTTGGTAGGTAGCATCTTCCTCATTCCTTATTTTCTCTTCAAAAATCTCTTGAACTTTCTTGTGATGAGGGCTATTCTTCATCTTGTTCTTTATCTTCTATTTTATCAGATTTCTTATCTTTTTGAGTGGTGGATTTAAGAGCTATTATCTTTATTTTTTGACATCTTCATCTTGATGTTGTTTCATGCTTAGCTCGTGCATCATTAGTGATCCTAGAAGCTCCTCCAAAGATAAAACATTTAGATTTTTGGCTTCTTGGATTGCAGTCACTTTGGCCTTTCATGTCCTTAGCAAAGACCTAAGACTCTTCCTCACAAGGTCACTATTAGAATAAAACTTGTCAAGACTTTTAAGATTATTTATAATATCCATAAATCTAGTAAATATTTTAGTTGTTGACTCATTATGCTTCATTTTGAAAAATTCATATTTGTGCACAAGCATGTTAATTTTTGACTCCTTAACTTGATTAGTGCCTTTATGAGTTACTTCTAACCTATCCCATATTTTCTCAGCCGACATGCATGTTGAAATGCAATTAAATTTATTAGCATCTAAAGCACAATATAAAACATTCATGGCTCTTGCATTGAGTTGAGCCAATTTCTTATCAACCTCATCCCATTCCTTTTTAGATTTGGTTGATTCCACACCATCAATTATCTTAGTGGATGTGTGTGGTCCATTAACTATGATACTCCACATATCATAGTCAAGTGCTTGTATGAATATTCTCATCCAAGCTTTCTAATAGGTATAGTTTGACCCATTGAAATATGGAGGTTGAATTGTGGACTGCCCCTCAGCTAGAGAAATACTAACTTGGGTTGTTATAGATCTTTAACTCTTTGATGGTTAAATCAAAGTAGGGCTATAGAACCGAACTCTGATACCACTTGTTGTCCAGCTATACAATCCAAAAGGGGGGGAGGTGAATTGGATTTTTAAAATTTTAATGCTAATTTAAAGTTATTAAGATTGAATGATGATATGCAAGTAATGTGTGTGAAGCAATTTAGGTTAGATAAATATATAAAAGATTAGAAAAAAAGAATTTAATAAACTCAGAAAAGAAAGACAACAAGCACACCATAAATAATAAAGATTTATAGTGGTTTGGTGCTTTTCTTACACCTACATCCACTCTCCAAGATCCTACTTAATAAATCAAAATCACTAAACGTATTCATCCAGAATACAACATCGATACCTCCGACTCTAGCTATTCCAAGCTAGCACACTTATTTTTTGGGTATAAGCCAATCCAATACACTTTAATTTAAGACTCAAATCAACCCTCCCAAGTTTTGGAATCCTTCCAAAACTTAAATCAAAACAATAAAGCGGAGTATAAGAGTTAATGATAAACAAATACAAGTTTAGTTCCCTTAATGAGCAAATAAAATCTTAAGAATGCTTTTCATAAAAATGGAGGAAGCTTTTCTGATTTTTTTCAAGATTGTTGGAGACTTGAATGAGCTCTTAAGAGGTTGGTGAACTTGCAACGAAAGCTTCTTTGCTTGAACATGACTTTTGCTTAGGACTGAATTAAATGTATCAATCTCTTATGTTTTTTTTCTTTTTTTATAGACTTTTAAATCTTCAATGGGTAGAGGAGAGAATTCTGGATACCTCGAGGTCAACCTCTGAGATAGAGTCTAGAAAATTGATTGTTCAATATTTTTGACCTTCAGAATAGTAGAGGTCAATCCTGAGGTCAACCCTTAGCATAAAGACAACATGCCAAATAGCTCGTTTCAGCAAAGGTAGACCTAGGGGTTGATCCTTTTGCTTTAAACTTAATTTTCTTCCAAAATATGCATCAAAAAATTATGGGACTACCTTCAAAAGATCAAAAATCTTCTATTCTTGCTCTTGAGGCTCTCAGATCAAAACTTGATAAAATTATGATTTTGCTCCTAAAATACAAAAAGTCTTTTTTTCAAGCTAAATTCATTTTTTTCAAGCTAAATTCATTAGTAATCTCCCTAAATGCTTTGTAATCATCAAAATTAATTCTTGGAGCAATAGCCAGGTTTGGATTTTAGTAAACCTAGACCCATATCTATTATGGTCTTTGGTTACAACCAGGCCGTAGGCCCCTGATAGGTCACCTGGCATATTTCCACCCCTAAGGCAAGCCTAGCCCATGGGCCCCTCCTATCAGTGCCCCCCTCATCCCATTCAAAATTATTTTTTAAAAAATAATATTGTATCATTATTTTAAAAATATAATTATTTTATTATAAAAAATAATTTATTTTTAAATATTATTAAATATTTTATTTTATTATTTTTTAATACTTATTATTATTTATTAATTTAATCAATAAATTATTAATTTTAAAAATATTAATTTTTAAAATTATTTTTTTTTATTTTTTGCCCTCCTCCTTGCCCCGCATGCCACAACCCCCCAACCTCGATCGCTCCGCCCTTAGCCTCGACAACCGACCCTTACCCCATCAGGCCCCAGTGGTCCGCCCCCGACCTCCACGCTACTGGCCCCCCTCCCCTCTCCTCAAGCCTTGGTGGCCGTCCATGGGAACACAAAACTGACGCAGCCTATAGCACGACGATCATTGGGGAAGAAGGATGGAAGACGTACGAAATAGAAGAAAATAAAAGAAAGAGGAAGAAAATCTCCTCTCAAATTTAATTTCAATAACTCAAAATTGACTAACTACAATGAAGGCCAAGGGCCTTATTTATAGTGTAAAAGACTTAATTCGAAAGCAAAAGGAATCCTAAATAAAGTCATAAAAGAAATCCTTAATGAAATAAAAAAGAACAAAATAAAATAAAGTCAAAAACTAAACTCCTACTCGGACTAGGAATTCTAGTAAACTTGCATACTCCTGTAAGCCTATCAAGCAATATAATTAAGCTCTGAAATCTTTAGTGACAACAAAGCAATGAGGCCTGTAGGGCTCAAAGAGAGATTTTTGGAATGGAGTCATAATAAGAATTCCGACATCGGATGACAAAGATATGACCATTCTAACTTGATAGTGTTAGAACCCTATAGGATCGGTGCAATCAGATTGAATTTGCACCCTTTCGGGTCCGATCACTTAAATTCATATATTTGTCTACTGCGACGTCTATGTCAAAAAGCATCCCAACCCCCATGGCATCCCTCCTCCCCCTTGAGCCTCGACGACCATCTGCAGGAACACAAAACCCCCCCACCCCTTACGACATCCCTCCTCCCTTAAAATGCCCAAATTCGGGCTTGCTTTGATTATGCCCCTCTGCCCTACCCCGCCAAACACCCCCCTCCATCTCCTTCCTGCCTAGGCACCCAAAAAATTAAATAATTTATCGATGCTAATTTAGCATAGAAAATTATCCTAATTACCTACGTAAACCATAAACGTAGGAAATAAGGCTTATTGCCTACATAAATTTTGCATCAAAAATTATTTTTTTATTTTTTATAATCAAGATATTTATTTATGCTATAATGGAGTCAAAAAATATTTTACTAAAATTAAAATATAATTAAAAAAATATTTATCGATGCAAAATATATGCCGGCAATAACCAGAATTTCCTATGTTAAACTTTCACATAGGTAATTATGCTTATTACCGACATTAAGTTTACAATGAAAAATGATTTTACTTTTTATTAGGTTTCTTATTTTCATAAATTTTTTTCTAATGCTATTTTTTCATTGACAATAATAATAATTACCTATGTAAGTAAAAAGCATAGGCAATTAGGTTATTGCCTACACTTTTTTTGCATCGACAAAAGCTTTTTTAATTATTTTTTTAATTTTTTAGAAACAAAATATTTACTTGCACTACATTAAAGTCAAAAAATATTTACTAAAATTTAAAAAATTAATAAAAAAGAAAAATATTTATCAATGCAAAATATCCGTCGACATTAACCCTAATTTTCTATATTAGAGTTTTACATAGGTAAGTATACTTATTACTGATGTTAAGTTTATGTCATTAAATGGTTTTACCTTTTATTAAATTTTTATTTTCATAAAATATTTTTCAATGCTTCTTTATCATCAGCAATAAACATAATTACCTATGTAAATAAAAAGCATAGGTAATTAGGTTATTGCCTATGCTTTTTTTGCATCAACAAAAGTTTTTTAATTATTTTTTTTATTTTTATAAATAATTTATAGTTATCTAAATAATTTATTAATATAATTTTAGAATTTAAAGTCTATCTTCATCATTCACTATCTAAATAATTATTATTAGAGTATTATCATAAAAGTCCATCTTGATCTAGCAGCCCTACCTACGTCGATCAATAAAATTTGATTTCAATGACTATGAACAACCGCATAATGATCTGATAGATAAAAATTATCAATAGATCCAAAAACTTGTAATAATGATCTCAATGATATTTATAGTATATTATCAAAATTTTACTTCAATCAGACATCATTATCATGATTAATTTAGTATGGGATGATTTTGACTATTAAATAAAAAATAAGTGATCAAAAGGCCAAATGATATCCGATAAAGATGATTTTTTATATAAATAATCTTTGCTACTATTTTTATTATTTATATAGTAACGATTGTAAAATTCAAACCGCACGTATATGAACCATCCATGTTAAGTAGATCTCATAAAAGCATAAGTATAATTACTTAAGGATCTTAAGAATGAGTATCAAGAGAGTTTTGGATCACTCATATACGTGCATTTTGAATTTTACAATCACCATCATACAAATGATCAAAGTAATAGCAAAAATCATTTACCTAAAAAATCACTTTACAATTGAATATTGTTTGATCTTTTGATCACTCATTTTTTATTTAATAGTCTAAATTATTCCATACTAAATTGATCATGATAATGATGTCCGATTAAGATAAGATTTTGATAGTATGCTATAAATATCATCAAAATTATCATTATAAGTTTTTGAATCCATCGATGATCTCTATCTATCAGATCATCATACAGTCATTCATGATTATCGAAATTAAATTTTATTGATCGACATAAGTAAGGCTATCGGATCGAGATGGACTTTTGTAATGATACTCTAGTAATAATTATTTAGATAATGAATGATAAAGATAGACTTTAAATTCAATAATTATATAGATAATTTATTTAGATAATGGTGAATAATTTATAAAAATAAAAAAAATTAATTAAAAAGAAAAAAATTTGCTAGTGCCAAATTTGCGTAGGGAATAACCTAATTGCCTACACTTTTCTTTTACATAGGTAATTATTCTAATTGCCGACACTAACTTAGCATCAAAACATATTTTTACTTTTTATTAAATTATTTATTTTTATAAAATATTTTTTGATGTAAATTTTGCATAGGTAATAAGAACAACTATCCATGTAAAACAAAAATGTAGGCAATTATGGTTATTACCTACATAATTTTTTATCAAAAAATTATTTATAAAAATAAAAAAATAAAAAAATAAAAAATATTTAGCGATGCTAAGTTAGCATAGGCAATAAGGTTATTACCTATAGAAGATGAAAGCATAAGCAATTAGTCTTATTATTGCCTATGATAGTTTAGCATTGATAAATTATTTATAAAAATAAAATAATTAGTTAAAAAAATATTTATCGATGCTAATTTAGCATAGAAAATAACCTTAATTATCTATGTGTGAGTTAAGTGCAGGAAATTATCTTATTGCCTATACAAATTTAGCATCAAAAAATTTTTTGCAAAAACTAAAAATTAATAAAAAATATATTTCTTGATGCTAATTTAGAATAGGCAATGAGGCTAATTTCCTATGTAAATTGGAAGCATAAGCAATTGTTCTTATTGCCTATGTAAACTTAACATCGACAAATGCTTTACCAAAAATTTAAAAAATCACACCATCCATTGTTAACACTTTGGTGTAAATATCGATACTAATTTATGTAGATAATTATATTTTATGATATTTATTTTTTTAATGTAGCTAATTATCCTATTTTTTTTATGTTTATTTTTTTTGTAGCTAATTATTATCTTTACCTACGCAAAATTTTGTGTAGGTAAATTTTGCATTGGCAAATCTCCTATTTCTTGTAGTGAGATCAGTGCAAGATCAGACCAAAAAATTCAAGCCCGACCAAAGCTGGGCATAGTACTTCTATTATAAGAAGCAGGAGCACTAGAAGAGAAACTATCCTCAGTATATTACCTCTCTAGATCCAAACAGGCCAAGGAAGAAGTAAGCAGTTGCTGGGTAAGATAATTATATGATAACTTCTTACAATTTCTCAATATATGATACTACTGACTAGGTATTAGATACCGAAAGCCTTTATTATATTTGCAATTTGATGCAGGGTTTACAGTTCAGTATGAGATTTGAAGAAGGCAAGAGATTCCTGAACATTAGAGAGAGAAGACTAATTCCAATTTTAGCTTTAGGAATCATAAAGCTTGTATTCAATTCTTATACTATTATTCTTAGTGAATGTCACTTTTATCCAACTTTTTTATTGAATATCATTTCTGTAGGCCTTTTGGCCAAAAATAGTTATAAAATTTTAATAAAGAGAAATTTTTGTAATGTTATTTTGAATGGTATTATTGTATTTACTAGATAATTGAAAAATAAAATTTATTTTGTATCATAGCTTATTGATGGTCTATACCTCTAGCAAACATCCTAAAATAGATAATATATCTGAAATCTATATTTGGCATTATAGGCTAGGTCACATTAAAAAGAATAGAATAAACATGTTGACTCAAGAGAAAATCCTCAAAGTCAATAATTGTGAATCACTTTTGATCTGTTAGTCTGATCTTCTTGAAAAAATGATCAAGTCATCTTTTATTGAAAAAGATGAGCAAGCCAATGAACTTCTAGGTCTAGTACATACTAATGTATGTGGATCTATGAGCTCAAGTGCTAAAGGTGGATATTTCTACATCATTACTTTCAATGACAACTTATCTAGACATGGGTACATCTACTTGATGAAACATAAGTCAGAATTATTTAAAATATTCAAAAAATTTCATAATGAGGTAGAAAAGCAAACTAGAAAAAATATTAAAACTCTTCGAACTGAGGGGATGAATACCTTTTTAG
The DNA here is from genome assembly GCA_006176705.1 of Cocos nucifera. Taxonomy (NCBI): domain Eukaryota; kingdom Viridiplantae; phylum Streptophyta; class Magnoliopsida; order Arecales; family Arecaceae; genus Cocos; species Cocos nucifera. The sequence goes on along the minus strand of QRFJ01000393.1, from coordinate 670,664 downwards.
TAAGTTTCTAACATATCTAGGAGAGAATGAGATTTTTTTTCAATAGACTCCTCCTAGGACACCATAATATAATGGTGTATCTAAAAGGAGAAATCGGATCCTGTTAGATATGATCCATTTCATGATGGATTTTGCCAGTCTATCATCTTTTTTTGGGGATATACATTCGAATCGGCTTATTATATTCTTAATAGAATTTAGAGTAATTCAATAGCTAAAACACTATATGAGATACGGATAGAGCGTAAGTCAGCACTCTCACACCTTAGGATTTGGGGGTGACTGGTTTATGTCAAATATTTAATGATGGACAAACTCAGACCTAGGTCTGACTAGTGTATTTTTATAGGATATCTAAAAAAAATCAAAGCATATTATTTCTACCTTACTGATGAACAAAAGATATTTATCAGTCTTAAGATAGTCTTTTTAGAAAAAAAATTTCTTAGTGAAGAAACTAGTACCTCTAAGGTTGAACTCGAGAAAGTTTGATAGGTAGAAAAATCAACACAAGTAGCTGAACCTGAACCATATTTGATTAGGTCAAACCCTGAATCGATTATACCTACATCCTTAAGGCGATCTGATAGAGCACCACATCAACTGGATAGATACTATAGTTTCTTGGTTCGAGATAGTAATTCTATCGAGCTTGATGAGAATAGTGAGGATCCGATCATTTACATGGATGCAATGCAAAGATCCAACTCTAATAAGTGGTTTGAAACCATGAAATCTGAAATAGAGTCCATGAAGGTCAATAATGTATGGACATTAGTTGATCTACCTGAAGAAGTAAAACTCGTAGGATGTAAGTAGGTCTTCAAAAAAAAAAAGAAAAGAAAATAGAAAGATGGAGACCTATAAAGCCTATCTGGTTGCCAAGAGGTATCATTAGTATTATGGTATAGACTATGATAAGACATTTTCTTATGTAGCAATACTCAAGTCCATTCAGATTATGCTTGCAATAGCAGCACATCTGAACTATGAGATCTAGTAAATGGATGTACAGATAGCTTTTCTAAATAGAGAGTTGGATGAAGAGGTGTATATGATACAACCTGAGGGGTCTACATCCACAAATGAGTCTAAGATATACAAGCTTCAGAGATACATTTATGGATTGAAGCAGATACCTCAGAGTTGAAACATGCATTTTGATAAGACGATCAAAATATATGACTTCATTAAGAATAGAGAAGAGCCCTGCATATATAAATGGGCTAATAGTTCAATAGTTGTATTTCTTGTGTTGTATATGAATGATATTTTCTTAATTGGAAATAATGTTCCTGTATTATAGGAAATAAAGATTTTGCTATCATCTCAATTCTCCATGAAGGACTTGGGAGAAATATCCTATATCCTAGAGATAAAGATCTATAGAGATAGATCTAAGAGATTGCTTGGATTATCCTAGTACACATACATAGACATTATGCTGAAGTGGCTCAGTATAGATAATTTTAAAAAGAGCTATCTTCTAATAGGCCATAAAATTTCTCTCTTGAAGAAGGATTGTCTGATAACACCTTAAGAAAGAGAGCGTATGAGTAGAATACCATATGTTTCGGTAGTGGGTTCTATTATGTATACCATGATATGTATAAGACCAGATGTGGCATACTCACTAGGGGTAGTGAGTAGATACCAATCTGATCTAGGAGATAACCATTGGAAGGTTGTTAAAACCATCCTTAAGTATTTGAGAAATACTAAGAATCAGTGGCTTGTTTATAGTGAGTCAGATTTGAAAGTTATGATATTTATAGACTCTAGTTTTCAATCTGATTACAATGATAGCAAAAATGTGTCGAGATATGTGTTTACCAAAATGGTGGAACTGTCTGCGAGAAAAGTTTCAAGTAGCACCTTATGGCTGACTCAGTTTATGAAGTGGAGTACGTTGCAGTATTTGATGCTACCAAGAAAGCTGTATGGCTGAGAAAATTCATCATCGAGCTCAGAGTGACATCCTTCCTAGATGGTCCAGTCCTACTCTACTGTGACAACACTGGAGCCATTGCTCAGATGAAGAAATCGAAAGCATATCAATGAATGAAGCATATTCTACATTACTACTATCTTATCTGAGAGATCGTAGATCAAGATGATGTCGACCTTCAAAAGATCGACGAAAAGAAGAACTTAGCCAATCCATTCACTAAAGCCCTTGTGGTAAAGGAGTTCGATGATCATAAGTCGAAGATGGATATATGATACTATACCAATTGATTTTAATCTAAGTGGGAGTTGTTAGAAATTATGTCTTAAAGTTAATCGTTAGTTTGTTGATGGTTGAGCTATCTTTTGTAATTGTATATGATTTATTAATAAATAAAAAAAAAATATTTTGGCTTTTCATCATAAGTTGTATACATCTTCTAATGAATTTCTGTATTGTGATGAAGTCCTTAGGACTAATTGAAATCAATAAAAAAGAATTTATCAATTTATCATTTAATCCTTAAATTGAAATCAATAAAAAAGAATTTATCAATTTATCATTTAGTCCTTAAATCTGTTCACGATCAAATAATACATTGTTATCTAGGACAACAATATTTATGAAGTGTAGGTCATTGTGTGCCATATGGATTGATTGTCCTCTTAACCAAGGAGTATGGAGATACTAGTATGGCATGCAGGTGAGATGTAGGGGTACATCTATACTAAACGTGACTAATTTTGGAGCATTTTGCTATCAAGATTTACTCTAAAAGGATATGGATATAAGTGTCCCTCCGATCTAAGATCACCATGGTGACTTGCAAGCAACTCACTATGTTTTGGTGCTAGACTATCTGAATTTTTAATTTAGTGATAGAAGGTTTCTAGACATAGTCAAGTACTTGTGAAGTTGGTGTGTGAGTTAAAATGGGATTGACCACTTCTAATTACAAATGATTTATTGCATTGTATTTTAATTTAGCAAAGCTTTGGATAGGGTAGCCCTTGTGAGCAGTCAAAGGACTGATTGCATTGAGATATATTATGGATGTGCTTTTTTAGAGTTGATAATTTAACTCTAAGTCATCCTAAACATAGAGGTTAAAGGGATGATATATATGGTAACCATATTCAAGTAGATTTTGAATATTGCATTATGACTATTCAACCTATTTGGACGTCGGATACCATTGCTAGATGGTCACATTGATTGGTACAAGAATTAGAGGTTCCTACCTATTCTGATGGTTGATGCTGAGTCCCACTAGACTGAAATTCTATGATCAAGAGTTTCACTAGACTAAAACTCTATGATCAAGAGTCCTATTGAATTGGAACTTTGAGTCTCACTAGTCTGGGACTCTCTGATCATGAGTTCCACTAGACTGAGACTTTGGGATCAAAAGTTCCACTGGTTTGGGACTCTTTGTTCAAGAGTTCCATAGGGATGGGAGTCTGTTGCCCAGAGATCTACTAGATTGAGACTTTGTATTTTTGGAAGAATTAATTAGTGATTTGATTACTAATTATCTTAATTTGATTAAGTGATATGTTTTGAATCAAGTTTAATTGAATTGGATTCAATCAGGTTTGACCTGATTAGGTTATGAGATGATCTAATTGTCGAGAAAGCTTGTTCCTTAATTTGATCAAAGCTTGGGCTTAATTAATTTTTAATTTAATTAAAATTTAATTAAAATTATTTAAGCCTAATTTGATTAGGTTTATTCTAATAAAATTGAGTCTATCCAAATTGGTTGGGTTTGGGACTTAATTGGTTAGGAGATGGAGTCCAATTTGACTGGACTCTGCCATTACCTTTGATCATCGCCCACTTTTTCATGAGAATTTAGAATTCTCATAATGTTTCATGTGCCCTAGATGCCTCATGCCCTCCTCATTCATGCCCCATTTGGATAGGATTAGGTGGTTGCAATTTGAAATCAAATAGGATTTGAATTCAAGTAAACAACCACCTTATCTCTATCTTATCCCATGCATTTTCTACACTTTGTTGCATCCTTTTTAAGGGAATGAGAAAGGGGGCATGCACACTATTCAGAGGAGAGTTCTTCTATGCGTGACTGACCTTCTTCTGCATGTGAAACCTAGGATTTTTTTCTAGAGAAAAAATCCAGAGAAAGAGAGGTGCAGGGTTTTGGGTGTGTGCTGCCCTAGATTTTCATCCTAAGGTTCGAGAAGAGAGATTGAGAGCTATGAGTGTCACAAGTACTCCACTAGATTTTTCAGAGAGCTTCCTCATCCTCCCTACTATCCTTCTTGGTCTTCTGGAGCATTCGGGCGATTAGAAGAAGGAGATTGATAGAGATCAATCTACGTCAGCCATTGAAGGTTTCAGTGAGGAGCTAGCACTCCAAAGGAGCCGATTAGAACTTCGAGTCTCATGTGGACGATCCATAGAGAATAGATGCTCTGTATGGCTACATCGCGATGAGAGGAGCTCCTATTCAAGATTTTAATTATGGTGATCGACTACCCACACATAGGTATCATGTTCTTTACATGAGTAGTGTAGAGTAGTAAATAGAATTTATTGCTTTATGTTTATGCTTTTAGATTTTCTAATATGTATATATATCATGTTACGATCCTAAAGTAGGATGTTTAATGTTTAGATCACTTGCATGTTAGATTAAGTAGATTAATATTTTAATATTTTACTATAATTTATTTAAAAAAGTTCTATAAGAATTATAACTATTAGCGATGGCTAAATGCCGTCGCTAATAATGTTGCCATGACTAATACCATCGTAAAATCTAATTTAAAAAATTCTTATCGCTAATTATCATTATTAGTGATGGCAAATTTTACCATCACTAATACATTATTAGCGATGAATTTTATGATGAAATAGCTCTATCTCTAATAATTTTTTAATATTAAAATTATTTTCTTAAAAAATAGTAGTGATGATAATATCATGGCTAATGCTATTGGTAATAATTATTAGCGGCTAAAAACATAATCACTAATATGGTCATTAAATTTTTATATTTTTAAATTAAATAAAATATTTATTTAAAGAATTATTAGCGATGGAGTCTTCGTCTCTAAAGCTATCACTAATAGTTATTAGAGATGGCTGATTCCATCTCTAATACCATCGTTAATAGTTAATTTATTTTTTAAAAAAATAATAATAATTTTTAAAATCTATCTTAATTTTATAAAACTTATTATAATTAAAATTTAAAAATAATTTGATAATCAAAAATAAAAAATTAATTATATTTTACTAAAAATATAAATTATATAATTTTTTTATAATTAGTATCAAAAAATATAATACATCAAAAAATATGATACATCTAAAAAAAAATTAGGTCTAATCCTCATCATCGCCCACCTCTTCCTCCTCCTACTCCTCTCCAGCAGCTAGTAGATGAGAGCCGGATGTCCTAGCATCCTGTAATGAAAAAATAAAATATTATTAGTAAGTTTCGATATGAAGGTGTAATGAAAAAATATACTATTTTAATTCTTAAATAGATTGTTTTTACATATTTCATTCGATGATACGGAGCTTTAGATACCTCTGGTCCATCAATTGAATAGTTAGATTGAATTTTTAGCCCCTAGATCTCCTTTCCAAACTCAAACCTAAATATACGAAGGTTCTAAAATTAAAATTTAAAATAATTAAAATAATTTAATAATATAATTATCTAATATGATGGCTGAAACAATGAGTCTAGCTGGTCAAGTAGCTGTGGATCCTGAAGAAGCTCTACGATCATATCGTGGATGGCATCCAGGAGGCTCTTAGGTCGCTGGCTTAGTAGCCTCTGCATGACTTTCTTTACGTGCGCATCACTCCAGGTCTGGGATGTTAAGGCCTATGAGGATGCCAAAAGATATCTAGACAATGGAGGGTCAAAGCTGTGATCGAATCCTATGACCCGGCTCCTACTCACCCCTCCGATGGCACTGAGCCATCCCTTAAGGTCAAGGAGGATTGAGAAGATGGGTCATCACCGTACCTCTTAGTAATGTATGTCACATAATGTATCTGCACAGTTAAGAAATATATTAGTTATAATATAAAAATTAGATTCTATAATAACTTAATTAGTAAATAAAATTTGAAGTTCTTACCGCTATCCATCACGACGTAGAATCTAAGTAGTCACAGGTCCTCTTAGACTAGTGTGTGGCCCGCCACAACTATAATTAGTCTAGTTGATGATCCAACTATCGTGCCTACAATAGGTAAATAATAAAATTAAATTAATTAAAACATGGATATAAGAGTTTTTAGAACTCTAATGAAGAGCTTTGATATTGATTTCTTACCAGTCTATCAGCCACAACATGTGTGTCGATCGAGCTGCCCGTACGTCTAATCGAATCCTGCTGGATGGCCCAGTTCTGTCAGACCCTCTGCCACCTACCAGAGTACTCCTCACTGCTTCACTGGTCACAGAAGGCCTGCTATATGTACACTTGCATCTAGTGATTCTTGAAGGATCTCTAGTATGATAGTGACTGAAAATCAAAGTGCTGGATGGCAGACTACCTAAGGCTATAGAGGCCGTCTCAGAGCCTTCATATGGCCACCTCCTCGAAAATCTGATGGCCAACCTTCTCGTCCTGGAGAGTCTCGAATCAATAGTAGTCCTACAAGATAGAAGCAAGCATATATTTATATATAATTAAAATACCAACATATCGAGAATTTATGAATTAAACTAGTTTTGACTTACCAAAAACATCCCCCAGTCTACATCATGTACTCCAGACGGCCAACTAGAAAACTCGTTCACCGACCCCACCATCAAGCATCGGATAATGTTGGTAACCATACAAGATACTCCAGACTCTCTAAACATGCTGCAAAATTAATTTTGAATAATAAATATTAATTCTAGAATTACTAAATTAGAAATATATTAATTAAAATTATAGTACTTACGAGTGGCTCTGAACATGAATGAGCTGTCTATCCTCCGACCGAGTCAAAGGTGCCATGAGTCGGGTGGGTCCTCGACCATGACTCTGTCTATGAGTCGGTTAATACTACATATGACTATAGGGTCACTGGTGATCCTCTATCATCCGGTATGAGATATATGGAACCATGCGAGCAGGCCGCATGATTTCTCTCTCCTCGAGAGCTCTGTCTTTGAATAGAATGGCTCCAACCTCTAGAAAATATGATGTATAATATCTAAAAATATAAATAAAAGTCAAAACAAGTAGATGACCTAAAAATTAATTCAAACAAAATATACATCTATCAAAACATAATAAGATGATCAAAATTTAACTCATGTGTAATAAAGATTATTAGTTAGCATTTGCAATATATCAGCAGAAAAATAATTCTCATTCAATAATATATGATAATATGTTGGTCTGCTGATCCTCTGATTTAAGCATTGTTTAACTCTCATCTAGCAGTACATGATAATCTTAGTACATGAAAATATGAAGAAGGCTCAGATTTGCCATTAAAATATAAGGCATTGCGCATTCCTCTACACCTTTAACCATGAGGTGGTTTTAAGCGGTTGTCTGCAATATAATAGGCCATCCAAGCTTGCCCTGCATTGCAAGTTCTTCTGCACCAAAGTACAGTGAGATGGCTACAAGCAATTGTCTGCAATGTAATAGACCATCCATGTTTGACCATACAACAATAAGAATAGAATGCATCACCTCTATTTAGGTGCATCTCGTACAGGCAGTCATCATAGCCTGTATCTTCAAGCCCTCGACCGCCTCTTAGAGCTGCAAACTAAAAATATAAATTTTATTAAAAAATAAAATAATAACTTAAAAATAAAATTCATTTGCTCGCATAGCCTAGCCTGTGGCAAGCTCCAAGTCCAAACTACAAGCATTGGTACCTGCATAGAAAGATGTGAGAGACAATATGCATAGATGGGAAGCTCTACTTATCCAATACATTTACTGACGTACAAGAGCTTAACGGTGACAGGCTTGAGCATATGATTAGCATATTTGATGGATTTGATCTAGTTATTGATGGAAGCCCATGTAATAACCTTTCAGATAGCAACCGCCATAGTCATGATAATCTATAGAGGTTGCTATAGTTATAGCATTGCTTAGCCTTTAGCGGGTAGCAACCCTATAGAGGATAAGCATGACTATAATCATAACAACTCTATCCATCATGACTATAGTAGTTGCAATCTAACAGCTTACTATATGAACATCCATCAATAATCAGATCAAATCTATCAAATGTGCTAATCATATGCTCGAGCCTATCACCGTTAAGCTCTTGCATATCAGCAAGGTCTTGGATAAGTAGAGCCTCCGAAGTCCTTGCAATTGTCTGCCATGAATCGATTTCCATACAAGTACGAATGCTTATAATTTAGCATAAATCCACATCTTGGAACCATATTTGCAATGTAGCCCAAATCTTTCCTCGCTTTGAGTGCTCTACATGTCGAGATCGAAGTGCGCAAGGTATGTCTCGAGCCTGTGTTTGCAATGTGGCCTAAACCTTTCCTCGGTTTGAGTACACTGCATGCCAAAATCAAAGCACGCAGGTTACATCTCGAGCCTATATTTGCAATGCAGTGTTCTCGAATTGAGGGAAGGTTTAGGCCACATTGCAAACACAGGATTTGGAATGTAGCTCGAACCTTCCCTCGGTTCAAGTGCACTGCATGCTGAGACCGAAGCGCATAGAGCACATGTCGGGTCGATGTTTGTAATGCTGCCCAAACCTTCTCTCGGTTCGAGCATGTTGTATGCCAAGAGTAAAGCATGCAAGGTGCATCTCGGCCTCATGTTTGTAGCTCAAACTTTCCTCAGTTCGAGTGCTTTGCATGCCAAGATCGGAGCATGTAGGGCACATCTTGGGTCAGTATTTGTAATGCTGCCCAAACCTTTCTTCGGTTCGATCATACTGCATACCAAGATCGAAGTGCGTAGAGCACATCTCGATCTTGTGTTTACAACTCGAACCTCCCTTGATTCGAGCACTCTGCATGCTGAGACCAGAGCGTGCAGAGCATAACTTGTGTCGGTGTTTTCGTACAAAACTGAAGCACGGGCTGGCACGCAAGAATTGAGGCACGAGGAGGCACCGACGAGCAGGAATTAAGGCTCAGGAATGCGATCATGAATGAAAGCTTGGGGAGATCGGGAGATTGCACTCGAGGGCTTGAGGAGGCTGGAGAAGGCTGGAGGTTCAAAGAGGTGGGCCGGGTGCAGTCGGGGGGAGACGATCAGGGAGAGAGGGGTGGTAGGTGAATCAAAAGGCCAAAGGTTCGGGGAGGTAGGAGGCCACTGGGGTTTGGGAAAGGAGGTAGAAGGCAGTTGGAGGGAGAGAGGAGGTGGGGGGAACAGAACAGTGGGGGAGAGGAGGTGGTAGGAGAATCGAATGATCGAAGGTTCGGAGAGGTAGGAGGCAGTCAGGGTTCAGGAAAGGAGGTAGGAGGCGGATGGGGGAGGAGGGGGTGACGGGGGAACAGAATAGTGGGGGAGAGGAGGGTGGTGGGGGAATCAAATGGCCAGGGGTTCCGAGAGGCAGGAGGCGTCTGAGGGTTCTGGGAAGGACGTAGTGAAGGAATTAGATTTAGGATTTCAGGACTAGATCTTGAAACCTTTTCAAGATCAGGCAACGAAAGACTAAAATTAATCAAAATTAATTTTTAATACTAAAAAATATCTTAGATCTAATATCTTATCACATGATCATACCATGTCATTAAATCAAAAATTAAAATATAAGAAAAAAATAAAATATGTTGATCACATCAACATGCATATACACTACATCTAGTGCAGGTAAAAAGAAAATAGATCAGATCTAGTACCTGTGCAAGTTAGACATTCTAACTTGCTAATCCAATCTTAAGAATGATGTCCTGAGCCGCACATGTGTTCGACCTTGGTGAGTAGTCCACACGAACCGATTAATCACGATCAAAAGTCCTATATAGGAAATCATTATAGTATGCTAGTACTGTGCTGATCCTTCTTCGATGGTCAATCCAATGCCTCCTTCTAGATTAGGACTCTTCTAAAGATGAGAAAGAGGAGAGAAGATTTTAGATGTGAGACACTCTCAAAAATCTAAAAGGAGGAAGGGAAGAGATGAACACAGCAACCCTAGAAGAAGACCCTCTTCTTCTCTTTGCTCTCACCTAGACATAGAGTTTTGTGTCTATAAAATCCCAATGTCCAAGATCTCTTTCTTCCTGATTTTTACACACCCCAATGGTCTCTCAATGATCTAGAATATATCAAAAAAATTAGCCCAAAATTTATCCTATATATAAAGATATAGAGGAGTCCGTGTCTAGGTTAAATACCTAGATAAGGAATATCCAATTTGGGCAAGACAAGGGGCACCCAACTCTTGGGTGCCCCCTCCAATATTTTTGGCATGGACCATCTAAGAAAGTCACACAAAACCTTCTCCTTTTTATCATGAAAATCTAAGAGGAAAAAGGAAGGAGGGCGACACACATGGGAGGAGGAATTTTGGTTTTTCAAAACTTTATCTCATAGGATTTGAAACCAAAACCAATTCCCTATTTGACTAAATCCACTACAAAATTTTCATATGAGAAAGAGAGGAAAGGATGGCATGTGTGAGAAGGCCGGGGAGAGAGGTTTTTATTACACAAAATTAAGAGAGAAAGAGGGCGTGGGGCATGGGGGTCTAAGGTGGCACAAGGTGGATTCCCCTAGTCACACTAGGAATCTTCTATGACTTGGTCAACGTGGTTTCTCAAATCAAATTAAATTAAAAGCAAGTCAACCTAATTAAATTAGGCCCTCATCCAATTAAAAACTTAATTAAATTAAATTAAATTATATTTAATTTTAATTTAATTTTTTAATCAAATTAGAATATTTGGTTGACCTAAGTCCTAGTTGAATTAGGACTAGTTCTTCCTTGCACTTGACTTATCCAATAAGCCAATTAAACTTGATCCAATCAAGCCTAAACTAAATCTAATTAAATAATATTTAATTAAACTTGATCTCAATCCTCTGACTTAATCAAATTAAACTAATATTAAATCTAATTGCTAATCGATCCTCCTACAATACTTGCACTAGATTAAACATCAATCGTATTGATCATTTAATCCTAGAATGATTCTTAATCATTGATCAACCATCTGATCAAATTGTGAGCTCTAATGTGTATGACCTTATAGATCCGAACCTAAGTCAGTAGTATATGAATAGATTTCTAGATCAATCAATGTAACCATCTAGCAATGATATCCGATGGTCGGATAGGTCGAATGTGTAGAACAACATCCTTAGAACCCATGTAGATATAATTTTCATATAATTCATCCCCTTGACCAAAATGCTCATAGGATACCTTAGAGTTCAACTATCAACTATGATTAGGTTGTCCATATTGTATTTTAAAATATCAAATCCATCTAATGGATTATCCTGATCAAGATTTTGCTATATTGAAATACAGTAATACATTCTTCTCCAACTCTTGGAGTGGTCAATCCCATCTTGATCACACACCGACTTTGCAAGTACTTGACTATGCCTAAAAGTCTTTCATTATTGAATTAAAAATTTAGTTAGTCGGTACCAAAGCATAGTGAGTTGCTTGCAAGTCACTGAGGTGATCTCAAATCTAAGGGATACTTATACCTATATCCCATCAGAGATATTCTCAATAGCAAAATGCTCTGAAGTTGGTCACGTTCAGTCTCCATACTCCTTGGTTATGAGGATAACCAATCCATATGGCATACAGCAACCTACGCTTGATAGATGCTATCATCCTAATTAATAGCCTATCATTTGGTCATGAACTATTTTAAGGACTAATCAATAAATTCTCTCTTTATCGAAGCTAAATAGTCCTAAGGACTTTGTTGGGGATAAATCCCGCTCCTGCCGAAGCCCGGCCCGACGCTCAGCCCAATGTGACCAGTAGCCGCTGAAGAGCTTCAGCACCAAGGTCCGGGCCGAACTGCCTAGAGGCCGAACTCCCCTGCGCCAAGGTCCGGGCCAAACTGCCTAGAGGACGAACTCCCACCGCCAGCCGAACTTCCTGACGGCCGAGCTCCTTGCACTCCAAGCGGCTGGACTTCTTCGGGAGACGGACTCCTCCCAGACGCCCGTTCGGGCCGAACTGCCTAGAGGCCGAACTCCCCTGCGCCAAGGTCCGGGCCGAACTACCTAGAAGCCGAACTCCTTCGGACCCCACGGCCGAACTCCTTCGGACCGACCCCAGGCGAGCCCATGCAGCCGAACTCCTTCGGACCCCACGGCCGAACTCCTTCGGACCGACCCCAGGCGAGCCCATGCAGCCGAACTCCTTCGGACCCCACGGACCGAACTCCTTCGGACCGACCCCAGGCGAGCCCATGCAGCCGAACTCCTTCGGACTTCCCACGGCCGAACTCCTTCGGACCGACCCCAGGCGAGCCCATGCAGCCCGCGCAGCCGAACTCCTTCGGACCCCACGGCCGAACTCCTTCGGACCGACCCAGGCGAGCCCATGCAGCCGAACTCCTTCGGACCCCACGGCCGAACTCCTTCGGACCGACCCCAGGCGAGCCCAAGTGGCCGAACCCCTTCGGACCGACCCTAGGCGACCGAACTCCTCAGCGAGCCCTGGCCGAACCAACTAGCAACCGAAGTCCTTCAACTGGCCAGCCGAGCTTCTTCGAGCCTCTCAGCGGTCGAACTCCTCGGCAACCGTCCTGCGGCCGAACTCTACAGATGGCCGACCCTTCAGCCAGACGAACTCCCCCGGCTTCCCCCTCGGCCGAACTCTGTTACAAGACCGGACTCCCTGCGGCCCACGACTCGCCGGTATGGCTCCCACGACCTACCGGACGACGCCTTCCTCTCCGTACCGGACTCCATGCGGCCCACGACTCGCCGGTATGGCTCCCACGATCTACCGGACGACGCCTTCCTCTCCGTACCGGACTCCATGCGGCCCACGACTCGCCGGTATGGCTCCCACGATCTACCGGACGACGCCTTCCTCTCCGTACCAAACTCCATGCTGCCTCGACGACTCTCTGCCAGACGGCACAGCCGTCACCATCAACTAAGCTCCGCTATAAAAGGACCCCTCCCGACATACTAAGGCTAAGCTCTCTGAACTCTCGACTCGCTCTCCTCCTCACATCTAAGCTCCGGAACTCATTCCGAGCACTCCATTACTGTTGGTCGGAAACTAACTTGACCGTCGGAGGGTCCTGCCGGAGCCACCACCCCACCGGTTCCGGACGGGACTTCGTTTTGCAGGTCCCCGGCGGCGCCCAGCGGCCTCGATTGCGGCGACCTCCGGCGGCGACGGATTTCTGCACCAACAGATTGGCGCTAGAAGGAAGGGCTGAACCTTCGAGGTTCCCTTGTTCTTAAAGGAGTGCTCGGCGACCCTTCTCTTCCCTCTCCAGAGATCTTCCTTTTCTCTTTCGAAGAGAAAACGCCACCCAGGAGAGCTTCCGCACGGCGTTCGGTGGCCTCTGCGACCCGATCCCGTCCAGGCCCGTCTGTTCCTGCTTCAGCCCCGGCGGCCTAGGTTCCACCTGCACCCGCGGTGGATGTGAAGCAGTTCGGCCTGCTTGACCGACAGATCCGTGGCCGTGGCCTCACGGAGGCGTTGCACGCTATACAGCAGCCTCCGGTAGCGACTCCACCAGCAGGCCCGCCATGAGGGCGCGAGGAATCAGCCTTAGGGAGGAGCCCAATCGCCCCTAAGAGAGAAACGGAGAGCAGAAGTTCCCCCGCTGAAGCGGAATGAAGTTCGGCGCGAGGAAGGCCGAACCCACCCTATGAGCCCGTCAGCGAGGAAGCTCCGACAAAGAAGTATGAAGTCCTCCCGCGGAAGCTTCCGCGGGAAAGTGGAACGAAGTTCGGCGCAAGTAAGGCCGAACTCACGCTCCAGTATGTCCCCCAAAGGAACCGCCTACAAAGTGTTCACTGGAGGCGGAATGAAGTTCGGGCGAGAAAAGCCGAGCTCCCCTCGAGCTCGTCCGAACAAGAGCAGCAGAAAGTTCTCCCACGGCGGGTCTCGTGGGAAAGAGGAATGAAGTTCGGCTCGAAGAAAAGCCGAGCTCCCCCAAGGCTCGGTCAAGGCGAAATGAAGCTCGGTGGAAAGCCGAACTCCTCAACTCAACCTCCAAAATAAAGTTCGGCGCCGGCAAGGACGGAACGAAGCCCCCCTCCCGGAAGGTTCCGCAACTACGACCCGCTCCTCTAACTCGAATTCTCGGCAAAGTTAAGAGCCAACCGCCAAGACCTGAAGGACTACGGCCTCTCCAAACATGCGCGATCAAGGAGAAGATCGGCTATAGGCACTGCCGTAACTGGAAAAGACAAGAAGGTTGGCCGTCCCGCGGCGTCATCAACGCCACCCCGGGGAGGAGCTAGGAGCTAGCTACATCGGTGATTGTCATCCCCAGCGACAAAGTCAAGAGAAGCATGGTCCAAATTATGAAGGCCGGCATGAGATAGAGGAGGTCGTCTGGACGGGACTTGCTGCTCGAGGGAGCTCCGAGGAACAACGCCCCGTCGACCCCTCAAACGAGAGCGCGCTGTCCACGATTTCCCTTCGGTAAAATTCTCCCCTCTGCATAATATTATTTCTGGATGCGAAAACTATGCGATGACAGGAGAGCAGCAGTCAATAATCGCCGCGTTAGGAACAGGAGGAGAACCTCGTCCTAACGCGAGCAACAAGCTCGGCCGCAGGAGATAAGATCTCCCCCGAGCGCGCACCTCGGCCGCAGGAGATAAGATCTCCCCGAGAGAAGCTCGGCCGCAGGAGATAAGATCTCCCCCGAGCGCGCATCAACCTCGGCTAGAGATAAGATCTCTCCCGAGCGACCGTTGACAACCTCGGCTAGAGATAAGATCTCACCCGAGCGACCGAACAACCTCGGTTAGGAACAGGAGGAGAACCTCGTCCTAACACGAGCACCAACCTCGGCTAGAGATAAGATCTCTCCCGAGCGACCGTCGACAACCTCGGCTAGAGATAAGATCTCTCCCGAGCGACCGTGAACAACCTCGGTTAGGAACAGGAGGAGAACCTCGTCCTAACGCGAGCATCAACCTCGGCTAGAGATAAGATCTCTCCCGAGCGACCGTTGACAACCTCGGCTAGAGATAAGATCTCTTCCGAGCGACCGTGAACAACCTCGGTTAGGAACAGGAGGTGAACCTCGTCCTAACACGAGCACCAACCTCGGCTAGAGATAAGATCTCTCCCGAGCGACCGTTGACAACCTCGGCTAGAGATAAGATCTCTCCCGAGCGACCGTGAACAACCTCGGTTAGGAACAGGAGGAGAACCTCGTCCTAACACGAGCACCAACCTCGGCTAGAGATAAGATCTCTCCCGAGCGACCCGTTGACAACCTCGGCTAGAGATAAGATCTCTCCCGAGCGACCGTGAACAACCTCGGTTAGGAACAGGAGGTGAACCTCGTCCTAACACGAGCACCAACCTCGGCTAGAGATAAGATCTCTCCCGAGCGACGTTGACAACCTCGGCTAGAGATAAGATCTCTCCCGAGCGACCGAAACAACCTCGGTTAGGAACAGGAGGAGAACCTCGTCCTAACACGAGCATCAACCTCGGCTAGAGATAAGATCTCTCCCGAGCGACCGTTGACAACCTCGGCTAGAGATAAGATCTCTCCGAGCGACCGAAACAACCTCGGTTAGGAACAGGAGGAGAACCTCATCCTAACACGAGCACCAACCTCGGCTAGAGATAAGATCTCTCCCGAGCGACCGTGACAACCTCGGCTAGAGATAAGATCTCTCCCGAGCGACCGTGAACAACCTCGGTTAGGAACAGGAGGTGAACCTCATCCTAACACGAGCACCAACCTCGGCTAGAGATAAGATCTCTCCCGAGCGACCGTCGACAACCTCGGCTAGAGATAAGATCTCTCCCGAGCGACCGGAACAACCTCGGTTAGGAACAGGAGTGAACCTCGTCCTAACACGAGCACCAACCTCGGCCACAGGAGATAAGATCTCCCCCGAGGGAAGCTCGGCTTCAGGAGATAAGATCTCCCCCGAGCGCGCACTTCACTTCGGCTGCAGGAGATAAGATCTCCCCGAGGGAAGCTCGGCCGTAGGAGATAAGATCTCCCCCGAGTGCGCACTTCAACCTCGGCTAGAGATAAGATCTCTCCCGAGCGACCGTCGACAACCTCGGCTAGAGATAAGATCTCTCCCGAGCGACCGGAATAGCCTCGGCTAGGAACAGGAGGAGAACCTCGTCCTAACACAAGCACCAACCTCGGCCGCAGGAGATAAGATCTCCCCCGAGGGAAGCTCGCTGCAGGAGATAAGATCTCCCCGAGCGCGCACTTCACTTCGGCTGCAGGAGATAAGATCTCCCCCGAGCGCGCACTTCACTTCGGCTGCAGGAGATAAGATCTCCCCCGAGGGAAGCTCGGCCGTAGGAGATAAGATCTCCCCCGAGCGCGCACTTCAACCTCGGCTACAGGAGATAAGATCTCCCCCGAGCGCGCACTTCACTTCGGCTGCAGGAGATAAGATCTCCCCCGAGGGAAGCTCGGCCGTAGGAGATAAGATCTCCCCCGAGCGCGCACTTCAACCTCGGCTGCAAGATAGGAGGTCTCCCTCAAGTCAACTTCAACTGATGAGGATAATGTCGCCCCCGAGGAGCTCGAATCCGACCTCGACCGAAGGAGGCGAGATTTACTTCGGCTTCAACATCAGCTTCATCGACTTTAGCTGGAAACGAGTTCCATTTCAACTCCAAACATCGACTGGAGATGAGGTCTCCCCCGAGCTCCAGCTGCAACAAATGCGGAGCCTGGAAGAAGACTTCGGCAGTCGCCTGTTTTGGTACTCCCTTCCCTCAATTTTTGAACTCGGGAGTGGGGGGGCTACTGTTGGGGATAAATCCCGCTCCTGCCGAAGCCCGGCCCGACGCTCAGCCCAATGTGACCAGTAGCCGCTGAAGAGCTTCAGCACCAAGGTCCGGGCCGAACTGCCTAGAGGCCGAACTCCCCTGCGCCAAGGTCCGGGCCAAACTGCCTAGAGGACGAACTCCCACCGCCAGCCGAACTTCCTGACGGCCGAGCTCCTTGCACTCCAAGCGGCTGGACTTCTTCGGGAGACGGACTCCTCCCAGACGCCCGTTCGGGCCGAACTGCCTAGAGGCCGAACTCCCCTGCGCCAAGGTCCGGGCCGAACTACCTAGAAGCCGAACTCCTTCGGACCCCACGGCCGAACTCCTTCGGACCGACCCCAGGCGAGCCCATGCAGCCGAACTCCTTCGGACCCCACGGCCGAACTCCTTCGGACCGACCCCAGGCGAGCCCATGCAGCCGAACTCCTTCGGACCCCACGACCGAACTCCTTCGGACCGACCCCAGGCGAGCCCATGCAGCCGAACTCCTTCGGACTTCCCACGGCCGAACTCCTTCGGACCGACCCCAGGCGAGCCCATGCAGCCGAACTCCTTCGGACCCCACGGTCGAACTCCTTCGACCCCACGGCCGAACTCCTTCGGACCGACCCCAGGCGAGCCCATGCAGCCGAACTCCTTCGGACCCCACGGCCGAACTCCTTCGGACCGACCCCAGGCGAGCCCAAGTGGCCGAACCCCTTCGGACCGACCCTAGGCGACCGAACTCCTCAGCGAGCCCTGGCCGAACCAACTAGCAACCGAAGTCCTTCAACTGGCCAGCCGAGCTTCTTCGAGCCTCTCAGCGGTCGAACTCCTCGGCAACCGTCCTACGGCCGAACTCTACAGATGGCCGACCCTTCAGCCAGACGAACTCCCCCGGCTTCCCCCTCGGCCGAACTCTGTTACAAGACCGGACTCCCTGCGGCCCACGACTCGCCGGTATGGCTCCCACGACCTACCGGACGACGCCTTCCTCTCCGTACCGGACTCCATGCGGCCCACGGCTCGCCGGTATGGCTCCCACGATCTACCGGACGATGCCTTCCTCTCCGTACCGGACTCCATGCGGCCCACGACTCGCCGGTATGGCTCCCACGATCTACCAGATGACACCTTCCTCTCCGTACCAAACTCCATGCTGCTCGACGACTCTCTGCCAGACGGCACAGCCGTCACCATCCACTAAGCTCCGCTATAAAAGGACCCCTCCCGACATACTAAGGCTAAGCTCTCTGAACTCTCGACTCGCTCTCCTCCTCACATCTAAGCTCCGGAACTCATTCCGGGCACTCCATTACTGTTGGTCGGAAACTAACTTGACCGTCGGAGGGTCCTGTCGGAGCCACCACCCCACCGGTTCCGGATGGGACTTCGTTTTGCAGGTCCCCGGCGGCCTCGATTGCGGCGACCTCCGGCGGCGATGGATTTCTGCACCAACAGACTTTATCACAGCAATGAAGTTCGTTAGAAGATTAATACTTTATGATAAAAATACCAAAAAAGTATTTTATTAATTAATAAATTAATTATAATTAAAATATAGCTCAATCATTAATAGGCTGATGATTGGCTTTGGGATACATTTTTCAATAACTTTCACTTATCCTAAAGCCACTTGGCAAAGTATCTAATATCCATCTTTGACTTGTGGTTGTCAAACTTCTTTATTGCCAGGACTTTAGTGAAGGAATCAGCCAGATTCTTCTTTCTGTCGATCTTCTGAAGATTGACGTCACCTCGATCCACGACCTTTCGAACTAGGTAGAAGCAGTACAGAATGTGCTTCATCCACTGGTGTGCCTTTAGTTCCTTCGTCTGAGCTATGACACCAGTGCTATCACAGTAGAGCATGATCAGACCATCTAGGAAGGATGCAACTTTGAGCTTGATGATAAACTTTCTTAACCACATAGCTTCCTTCATGGTATCTGATGCTACGATATACTCTGCTTCACAAATAGTCTGCCATAATATGCTGCTTGAAACTCTTCCAGTAGATGGCTCCATTATTCAGAGTAAAGATATATTCTGACATGCTTCTACTGTCATCAGAGTCAGATTGAAAGCTGAAGTCTATAAACTCCACAAGTTTTAGATTTGACTCACCATAAACCAACCATTGGTCCTTAGTATTTCTCAAATACTTAAGGATGGCTTGAACTACTTTTCAATGATTTTCTCTAGGGTCAGACTGGTATCTACTCACTACTCCTAGTAAGTATGCCATGTCTGGTATCGTACATATCATGGCATATATGATAGATCCCACTATCGAAGCATATAGAACTCTACTCATACGCTCTCTCTCTTCAGAAGTTGTCAGACAATCCTTCTTAGAGAAAAAAATTTTATGGTTTATCGAGAGATAGCCCTTTTTGGAATTCTCCATGCTGAACCTCTTCAGCACAGTATCTATGTACATGAACTGAGATAACCCAAGCATTCTTTTAGATCTATCCCTATAGATCTTCATTCCTAGGATATAGGATGCTTCACCCAAGTCCTTCATGGAGAACTGCGATGACAACCAAATTTTTATTTCCTGCAGTACGGGGATGTCATTCCTGATTAAGAGAATATCATCCATGTACAAGATAAGGAATACCACTATTGGACCATTTGCTCATTTGTAAATGCAGGGCTCTTCTCCATTCTTAATAAAGCCATACATTTTGATCACCTTATCAAAATGGATGTTCCAACTTCGTGATGCCTGCTTCAATGCATAAATGGATCTCTGAAGCTTGCACACTTTGAACTCATTTATGGATGTGAACCTCTCAGGTTGTATTATATACACCTCTTTAGTCAGCTCTCCATTTAGGAAAGCTGTCTTCACATCCATCTGCTAGATCTTATAGTCCAGGTGGGTAGCTATCACAAGCATTATCCGAATGAATTTAAGCATTGCCACAGAAGAGAACGTCTCATCATAGTCAATACCATAACATTGACAATATCCCTTAGCAACTAGAAGGATTTTATAGGTCTCCACCTTTCCATCTGCCCCCCTTTTCCTTTTGAAGATTCATTTACACCTAATAGGTTTAACCCTTTGGATGGATCAACCAATGTCCATACATCATTAACCTTCATGAACACCATTTCAGATTTTATGGCTTCAAGCCATTTCTCAGAATCAGATCTTTGCATAGCATTCATATAAGTGATCGGATCCTCATCTTTCTTATCGAGTTCGATGGGATCACTATTCTAGACCAAGAAACCATAGTATCTATCTGGATGATGTAGTACTCTATCGGATCGCCTTAATCATGCAGGTACACTAGGCTTCGGATCTAATCTAATTAAATCTGACTCAGATTCAGCTATAGGTATCGATTTTTCTACCGATTGAACTTCATCAAGTTCAACCTTAGAGGCAACAGTTCCTTCACCAAGAAACTATTTTTTCAAAAAGATTGCCTTAAGATTGACGAACATCTTTTGTTCATCAGCATGATAGAAATAGTATCTTTTGATCTCTTTTGGGTATCCTATAAATGTGTGCTTGTCAGACCTAGGTCCAAGTTTATCTATAACTAACCATTTGACATAAGCTGGGCATCCCCAAATCCTAAGGTGTGAAAGTGCTATTTTACGTCTTGTTCATATTTCTAAGGAGTTTTAACTACAGACTTACTTAGAATCATATTTAATAGATAATAAGCTGATTCGAGTGCATATTCTCATAAAGATATTGGCAAGATGGCAAAATCCATTATGGATCGAACCATGTCTAGTAGAATCTGATTTCTTCTTTCAGACACACCATTATGCTGTGGTGTTCTTGGAGGAGTCTATTGAGAGAGAATTTCATTCACTCCTAGATATGTGAGAAACTCACCAGAAAAGTATTTTCCTCCTTGAACAGATCGAAGAGTTTTAATACTCTTCCCAGTTTATTTTTCTACTTCACTTTGGAATCGTTTAAACATTTCAAATGAATCCGACTTGTATTTCATCAGATAGACATATCCATATCTAGATAGATCATCTATGAAAGTGATGAAGTAGAAATATCCATCTCTGACACTTGTGCTCATTGGTCCACATACATCAGTATGTACTAGACCTAAGAGTTCAGTAGATCTCTTACCTTTTTTAGTAAAAGGTGACTTAGTCATTTTACCAAGAAGACAAGACTCATAGGTTGAAAGTAATTCATAATTACTAATTTTAAGGATTCCCTTTTGAGTCAACCTGTTTATCCTATTCTTATTTATGTGACCTAGCCTATAGTGCCATAAGTAGATATCTGATATACTATCTAATCTAGAATGCTTGCCTGTTAAATAGACTACGTTAACAGATTGTGATAGCATATAAACATCATTATTCAAATATCCATAGAAAACAGTAATACCATTTATAATGATATTACAAACTTATTTCTTTATTAAAATTTCATAATTATTTTTTTCCAGAAGGCCTATAGAAATAACATTTAAAAAAAATTAGAACAGAAATGACAATCACTAAGAACAACGGTATAGGACTCAAATATAAGTTTAAGGATTCCTAAAGCTAGAATTGGAACTGGTCTTCTATCTTCAACATTCAGAAATCTTTTGCCTTGCTCGAATTTTCTACGGACCTACAACCCCTGCAACGAATTGCAAATATGATAAGGGCTACCGGTATCCAATACCCAGCCAGTAATATCATAAATAAAAGAATTGCAAGGAGTTATCATATAAATACCTTGCTCAATAATAGCTTACTTCTTTTTCTATCTGTTCGGATCCAGGGAGGTAATGTACTGATCAGTTCCTCTTCTAGTGCCCCTGCTTTTTAAAAAAAAAATATTTAGCTTGACTCTTATGGAGCTTGATTTTCCTGGTCTAGCCCTGTACAGATGTTCTAGCCTGAGCTTGCAACTTCTTAGCTTTCTTATTTTTACTCTTCTTCCCTTTCCTAAAGGATTGAGAATCAAAAGACGAGCCTTCCACTAAGTTCACCGACTTTCTCAAAGTTCTAAAGCAACCCCAGTAACACGTGGTAGTCTACTTCAGGCTTTGTCATTCTAAAATAAGTGAAGAATGAAAGAAAAGACTTGGACAGTGAGTTCAATATTGCATCCTTTCCAAGCTATTTATGCAAGAGAAAGCTGAGCTTGCTCAATTACTCTATCAGCTCAATCATGTACAATACATGATCAATGACACCATCCTGCATCCTGGCATTGAAAATGGCACAACTAGTCTTATGTCTTTCAATATCATCGAGTGTGCCAAAAGAATCCTCCAACACTTAAAGCATATCTTTTAGCTGAGCCATCTCAAATCTGTGACTGAACTCATCGCTCATGGCAGTCAGCATAATGCAGCACACCATGGTTCGATCATTGAGCCATTTCTGGTAAGTATCTCTAACTGTTCCACGTGCATTGATAGCTGGCTCCTCAAGTGTATGATCCATTAACACATATAGGATCCATTCATGCTCCAGGACTATCTTCAACTTTCGATACCAACTACCGAAGTTGGATCCCACTAACTTATCATTATCCAATAATGATCGGAGTGATAAAAGAGTGACCATATCTGCACAAAAAAAAATTATAACCTAATTAGTAATTGATTCATTAAACCTAAAGATTTGAACTTTAATTAAAAGATTCTTTCACTATTTTATTCAAATTGATAGCCTCTACCTCTAATTCAAGAAATTACCCTATTCCTTAGTAGGTACTAGAATCCACATAAATTGCACACGAGCCCAACTTTGGTTGGCCAACTCATGTACATCTAAGGGTAGGTTCATAACAAATTATTTCTTCAAATAATTTCTAGTAATTAAATTTTTGCTCTAGTCCCTAATCAATAGGCTTTGGCCTCTACTGAAAAGATCCAATTAGGTCCAACTATTAACATGATCATACTTGATCCATCAAATCAATGAATGATTAGGCCTAACTTTGGTTGGCTAACCTAACCACCATTTAGAACGATGCAGCCAAGAAATCATATAATGAATGATAATTTCATTAGTCAATAAACACTAGGCCTTTGGGCCTTCAATGATTATCCAACTAATGGATCCATTATCACCCACTTAATAGGAGACTATGATCTAGTTATCATAATAACTATTTTATTTTAGGAATCTAGTAATTATAGAGGATTTAATTTGAAGATGAGAAAAGATCAGATGAACCAGCTTGTTATGATCCTCCCACTGGCTTCACCAAGTCAACTTAAGATAGACCATTAATAGGCTGGAAGGAGCACCTAAATTAGTCCCACTGATTTACCTAACTGACATGGGTCAGCTCGAAAAGTCAAGTGATCTGAGTAAAATATAATTTTACCAAGAAGTCAGGTAAGTTCGATCAGTTGGTGGATCTACCAAAGCTTGCTTTAGACACCATCAAAAATGGCTAGGTAAGCAGGCTGCTAATTAAAGAACACCGATCTGATTTACCTTAGACACCAACTGGTTTAATTAGTCTTGATTAGATACCCTAACAGTTCATGCTAGACCGCATAGCCAAGAATCAAGTCCATCTTGGATCTCATTAAAGACATGGACTTGATCAACTACAACTATTATAATTGATCTAGAGAATCCTTGACCTAATTTAAGATAACAATTTATTAGATTTAGTCAATTCTCTAATTAAGTTTATTCTTTAATCTAATCTTAGGTCTAACCCAATTAATAGACCTAATCTTCACTAACCCATTTAACCCAATGTGTTATTATTTGTTTCTTAGGATCTTCAATTCACAATCCTAGATCCTAATCAAACAACTTCTTAATTCTTAATTAAATTTTAGACTGAGGGTTGGGGTTTGGCTTTTCAAAAATGATTTTTATATTTATAAAATATTTTTATAATATGATTTAATTAATCAAGTTGCATATTTGATTCATAATCAACATGCAAGTAAGATAAGCATGAAACTACTTTAGATCTAATCTAAATAGGTTCATGTAATTGAAATAGTTTCAACTATAATCAATCATAAATTATCTTAGATCAAATCTAATATATTTATGATGATTAAAATTAGATTAAAATATTTTTAATCAGATTATAAAATCTCTTAGTTCTAATCTTAAATTTTATAATCAATATTTTAGATCAGCATGTACTAGGACAACCTCTCCATGCTAAAGGGTAAACCTTATAGCAAGACAACCTTATAGTAGTCCGTGCAATCTAAAATTTTTATTTTTTGATCTAAAACTATTTTAAATCTAATAAATTATAAATAAAATAAAATTATATCTAATAAATTTATGATAAAAAATAGGTCAACATGAACTAGGATAACCTCCCCATTGTAAGGGATAAACCTTACAGTAGAACAATCTTATAGCAGTTCGTGTGATCAGAATTTTTAATTTTATATTTAATAATGAGATTATAAATTAGATCTAATCTAAGAAATAATCTAAATATGCACACATAATCATATAATAATTAACCTAGGCTCTGATACCAATTGAAGGAATCAGATCTAGGATTTTTAGGCTAGATCTTGAAATATTTTCAAGATCAGACAGCAGAAGACTAAAATTAATTAAAATTAATTTATAATAATAAAAAATATTTTAAATCTAATATCATATTATATGATCATGGCATATCATTAAATTAAAAATTAAAATATAAGAAAGAAAATAAAACATGTTGATCACATCAACATGCATATACACTACATCTAATACAGGTATAAAGAAAATAGATCAAATCTAGTACCTGTGCAAGTTAGATATTTCAACTTACTAATCCAGGCTTAAGAATGATGTCCCGAGCCACACATGCATCTGACCTCAATGAGTAGTCCACATGAGCCCATGAACCACAATCAAAAGTCCTACGCAGGAAATCAACATAGTATGCTAGTACTGTACCGATCCTTCTTCGATGGTCGATTCGATGCCTCCTTCTTCTGAATTTGGACTCTTCCAAAGATGAGGAGGAGAGAAGATTTTAGATATGAGACAGTTTTAAAAATCTGAAAGAAGAAAGGAAAGAGATGAACATAGCAACCCTAGAAGAAGACCCTCTTCTTCTTCTCTTTGCTCTCACCTAGACACCTAATTTTGTGTCTATAAAATCCCAATGCCCAAGATCTCTTTCTCCCTAGTTTTTATACACCCCAATGGTCTCTCAATGATCTAGAATATATTAAAAAAATAGCTCAAAATTCATCCTATGTATAACGATATAGAGGAGTCCTTGTCTAGGTCAAATACCTAGATAAGGAATGTCCAATTTGGGCAAGACAAGGGGCGCCCAGCTCTTGGGCATCCCCTCCAATATTTTTGGCATGGACTATCTGAGAAAGTTGCACAAAACCTTCTCCTTTTTACCATGAAAATCTGAGAGAAAAAAGGAAGGAGGGTGACATACATGGGAGGAGGAATTTTGGTTTTTCAAAACTCTATCTCATGGGATTTGAAACCAAAACCAATTCCCTATTTGACTAGGTCTACTACCTAATTTTTATATGAGAAAGAGAGGAGAGGATGGTGTATGTGAGAAGGCTTGGGAGAGAGATTTCTGTTGCATAAAATTAAGAGAGAAAGAGGGCGTGGGCCATGGGGGGCTAAGGTGGCGCAAGGTGGATTCCCCTAGTCACATTAGGAATCTTCTATGACTTGGTCAAAGTAGTTTCTCAAACCAAATTAAATCAAAATCAAGTCAACCTAATTAATTATATCCTAACTTAATTAAAAACTTAATTAAATTAGATTGAATTATATTTAATTTTAATTTAATTTTCTAATTAAATTAGAAAATTTGGTTGACCCAAGTTCTAGTTGAACTAGGACTAGTTCTTTCTTGCACTTGGCTTATCCAATAAACCAATTAAACTTGATCCAATTAAATCCAAACTATATTTAATTAAATTATATTTAATTAAATTTAATCTCAATCCTCTGACTTAATCAAATTAAGTTAATTAGCAATCTAATTGCTAATCAATCCTCCTGTAATACTTGTATTATGTTAAATAGCAATCGTATTGATCGTTTAATCCTAGAACGATTCTTAATCATTGATCAACCATCTGATTGGATTATGAGCTCTAATGTATGTAATCTCATAGGTCTGAACCTAAGCTGATAGCATAAGAATAGATTTTTATA
Organism: Cocos nucifera; assembly: GCA_006176705.1. Lineage (NCBI taxonomy): Eukaryota > Viridiplantae > Streptophyta > Magnoliopsida > Arecales > Arecaceae > Cocos > Cocos nucifera. The sequence continues at coordinate 644,686 of QRFJ01000393.1, read as the reverse complement.
CCAATCAAAGTAATCATCTAGCAATGATATCCGATGATCGGATAGGTCGAATGTGTAGAACAACATCCTTAGAACCCATATGAGTTTTCATATAATTTATCTCCTTGACCAAAATGCTCGTAGGATACCTTACAGTTTAATTATCAACTCTAATCAGATTCTCCATATTATATTTCAAAATATCAAATTTATCTGATGGATTATCCTGGTCAAGGTTTTGATATATTAAAATACAGTGATACATTCTTCTCCAATTCTTGGAGTGGTCAATTCTATCTTGATCATACATCGACTTCATAAGTACTTGACTGTACCTAGAAGCCTTTCGTTACTGAATTAAAAATTTAGTTAGTCCAGTATTAAAGCACAGTGAGTTACTTGCAAGTCATTGAGGTAATCTCAGATCAAAGAGATACTTATACCTATATCCCATCAGAGATATTCTTGATAGTAGAATGCTCTGGAGTTGGTCATGTTCAATGATGATGTACCCATATATCTCACCTATATGCCATACCAGTGTCTTCATACTCCTTGATTAAGAAGATAACCAATCCATATGGCGTACAGTAACCTATGCTTGATAGATGCTATCATCCTAATTAATAATCTATCATCTGGTCGTAAACTATTTTAAGGACTAATCAATAAATTCTATCTTTATCGAAGCTAAATAGTCTTAAGAACTTCATCACAATAATAGAATTCATTAGAAGATGAATACTTTATGATGAAAATATCAAAAAAATATTTTATTAATTAATAAATTAATTAAAATTATAATATAGCTCAACTGTCAATAGACTGATGATTGATTTTAGGATATTCTTTTAAGGTAGGAGATGACCGAAGGATAGGAGGTTGGTCGGATGCAGTTGGGAGGATCGAGGCAGTCAGGGGCTTGGAGAGGCAGAAGGTGGTCGGAGGCTCGAAAAGGCAGGCCAGGTGTAGCTGGAGGGAGGCCACCGACCAGGGGAGAGAGGGGGTGGTGGGGGAACAAAAACTATGAGAGAGAGGAGGGTGGCGGGAGAATAGAACTGCGGGGGAACCGAATGGCCAAGGGTTCAGGGAGGCAGGAGGCAGTCGGAGGTTTTGGGAAGGAGGCAAGAGACGGTCAGGGGGAGAGAGGGACATATGTGATGGCACGGGAAGGTAGGCCGGGTGCAGCTAGGGGGATCAAGATGGTTGGAGGCTTGAAAAGGCAGAAGGCGATCAAAGGCTCGAGAAGGCAGGTTGGGTGCAACCGGAGGGAGGCCGCCGTCCAGAAGAAAGAGGGGGTGACAGGGGGATCGAAGGGTGGGGGAGAGGGCGGTGACATTGGGGGATAAAAATGGTGGAGGGTGGGGGGTGGCGGAAAAATGAGGATGTGATGGATGATGGGGTGGGAGAAAATAAGGGGGCGGTCAGCGATGGCATGGGAAAAAATGAGGACGCATGGTAAGAAGGGTGAAAACAAGGCAGAAAGATTATTAGCGACAGCATATGCTATTGCTAATAATAATTTACCATCACTAATATATAAAAAATTATTAGCGACGGTAGATTCCATTGATAATAGTCTTTTCATCGCTAATAATTATATAAAAAAAATAATATTTTTTATATTATTAGCAACGATACTCATGCCATCTCTGAAGTCTCACTAATAAAACTTTTTTTCATTAATATTTTATCCTCCTAAGTCATTTTTTGGATGGTTAAAAATCAATATTTGATTTTATTAAATTTTTGACTTAATTAATTTATGAATCAAGTCCTAATTGATTTAAATTAGATTTAATTTAGTTAGGCTTGACTTAATTTGATGCTAATTAGGTTTTAATATTTTAAGTAAAACTTGGATTCAAAGTCTAATTGAATTAGGTTTGATACGATTTTAAATTAGATTCGAATCAAATTTGAATTAGATTCGAATTAAACCCAAATTAAAAATTATTTTTTTTATAATTAATTTAAATCATATTAAAATTAATTAGACTTGATATAATTTAAATATAATTAGATTTTATAGTCTAATTAGGACTTGGATTCAAAATCTAATTGAATTAGTTTAGATAGGATATTTCAAATTAAATTCCAATCAAGTTCCAATTACATTTAGATCGAACCAAAATTAAAAATTATTTTCTTCTAATTAATTATAATAAAATTAAATTTAATTAAGCTTGACTTAATATGAAGATAATTGAGTTTTACTATCCATGTAATGCTGGGATTTTAAAGTCTAATTGAATTAGGATTGACAGGTTTTCTAATTGGATTCAAATCGGGTTTGAATTAGATTAATATTATTTTCTCCTAATTGATTTAAATTATTTTCTCCTAATTTGAATTGAACCCAAGTTGAAAATCATTTTCTCCTAATTGATTTAAATTGACTTTAATTTGATTAATTTTGACTTAATTTTAGATCAATTGGGCTTTATAATTTATGTAGGATTTGGATTCGAAGCCTAATTAAATTAAGTATGATAGAATTTTGAATTGGATTTGAACCAAACCCAAATTAAAAACCATTTTCTTTTAATTAATTTAAATTAGATTAAATTTAATTAGACTTGACTTAATTTGAGGGTAGTTAGGTTTTACTATCCAAGTAAGACTTGAATTAAAAGTCTAATTGAATTAGGATTGACAGGATTTTGAACTGAATTCAAATTGAACCCAAATTGAAAATCAATTTCTCCTAATTGATTTAATTTTTTTATAAATTTAATTAGACTTGACTTAATTTGAAGGTAATTAGATTTACTATCCAAGTAGGACTTGAATTAAAAGTCTAATTGAATTAGGATTGACAAGATTTTGAATTGGATTCAAATTAAACCCAAATTGAAAACCAATTTCTCCTAATTGATCTAAATTAGATTTAATTTAATTAATCTTGATCTAATTTAAAGTTAATTAAATTTTATATTCTAAGTAGGATTTGAATTCAAAGCCTAGTTTAAATAAGTTTGGCAAAATTTTGAATTGGATTCGAATCAGATTCAAATCAGGTTAGTATTAGATTGAGTTATGGTTTGGATTATTAGCGACCAAAAAAATTCTATCGCTAATTCCATTGCTAATTCCTATTTTATTAGTGATGGTTAGTCATCTGTCACTAATTCCATCGCCAATAAAATTTTAAAATAATCTTTTCTCCCCAAGTCATTTTTTAAAAAAATTATTAGCGATGGTAATTTCTTAATCACCAATATTCAAAATTACCATTAGTAATACATATTTTATATTATAAAATTATTTAAAAATTTTAAATAATTTTAGCGGTGCCTTTCACCATCATTTTAGCGACGGCAAATTCATTGACGCTAATAATCAAAATATGCCATCGCTAATATTTTTATTATTTTTAAATATATTTATTAATTTTTTATGTTTTTAGAGATGGCATTTGTCGTCACTAATATTTATATTACTATCGCTAATATTATTACCAATGGCAAATTTTTTAGTCAATGTTTTGGTTGAAAAAAGTCAATTTTAGCGACGAAAGATTTTACCGTCGCTAATATTCATTTTTCTTGTAGTGAAGTTTCAAAATGCATGCTAAAAATCCTATAATATTATCATCAGGCAAGGCATAGTAGGAGGGGATCATCTTTGTACTCACTTCCATGGTGAGCCTAATCGATCACATGCAGAAGATAGCCTCAGGTGTAGTGCCAACAGTAGCAGTAGTAGATGCAATAGCCACAACAGCAGTCAGAGCATCTACTCCTTATCTCACTCATTCTACACCTCATACTATTTAGCCTTCCACCAGTCATCCCTCATCCAATCAACCCCTACCACCTTATAGAGTCTACACTAGGGCTAGTGTAGGGTTTCTGACTCCTCAAGTGATTGGTCCATCCAATAGGACTAAGAGCTAGAGGGCCAGACCATCCACCTCTAGCACTAACTCTATCGATACTTTAGAGATTTTATCTAATGATGAGTAGAGCTAGATCCTTAGGACTACTTAGGGTGATCATTAGGATCTTAGGTTTGCTATGTATTGACTTCTGATATATTTAGGTACTAGTTGTTTAGATTCTATTTGATGATGAGTAGAGCTAGATCCTTAGGATCTAATAAAAATTCTCAACTAAAAACTTAAAAATAGTAATGATAGATCTTAATTCAACTATCTTGATACTGTCAAATATCACTTTTAATCTCACTCCCAAGCACTAGCCATGTCTGTACTTAAGTATCTAAATCTAAAAGAAAAGAAGAGTTAATGAGCTCGATGGCCTAATAATTAATGAATATCCCAACTAGATATTTTTTATATATATCATTATAACACTACTATAGAATGGAGCTATGATAGTGATTTCGAACTACTACCATAGCCCAAAAAATCGCTACCATTTCCTACGGCAACGGTTCCATAACCACTGCCACTATGGCCATTACCGTAAGTCCATGGCAGTGGTTGTTGCAGTGGTTATTGTAACTGCTGCCATATATAAAGTATAGCATCGATTTTTCAACTGCTGCTATAGATTGGTTATAACAATAGTTTTTCAACTACTGCTATAACAATTTATAGCAGAGGTTTTCTAACTACTGCTATAAATAGCAGCGGTTAGAAAATTGCTGCAATCTATCAAACTATGATAATAGTTGTACAATAGCTACTATAGATATACGACAGCGGTTTATCAACTACTGCTATAAATTATGGCAGCGGTTGGTACAGAACTATAGTAGTGATTGGCATAACTATGACAGCGATTGTGTAACAGCTGTCATAGTCTGTTGACTAGCAGTTGGTCAACCAATAGCTTAAATTTATCCTTTTTTTATCTTATAGATGTAGTTCAATATATAATTACTCAAACTAAAATTTGTAAGAGTAAAAAATTTCACATAAAATTCAATAAGAAGCATAATATTTCTTAAATACTCAAATTATATTACTTAAATTATATTATAATATTTTTTAAATAAAAATAAAATACATCAAAAATTAGTGAAATTAGAATCCTCCTCTCCAATCATCTCATCATCACCGAGAGGGGCTGAAATAGGACTGAGAGGGACTGTAGCAGGAGCTAGAGGGGCTAGAGCTGAATAGTAGCCAACATGTCCTGATTCCTTGAAAAATTAGCTCCAAGAGTAGTGGAGAGCCGTGTCACCATAACGGATATGACACTCTATAGCTGGTCTGAATACTTCTATTCTATCGAGAGCTTACTCAACTTCATCCACCCTTTATCCATTATAAAAATGGTAATACTATAATTAAATCAAAAATAAGTACCAATGATTAGAGTTCATACATAGGCAAACAAAATATGTTATTTCAATCAAACAAGTTAAGGACTAACCAAATATTACATTCTCTTCATGCAAATATTTGAAGGAATAAAAATATATTAAATATCATTTTTAGATATTGTTGGTGCAAAATCTAATCATTACCGGAGGAGTGCTGGAGTCGAAAAAGATGAGATCGCCACTGGTGCCCTGCAAGAGAAGTCTCATCTAGAGCTTCGGGTGTGTGGCTCCAGCAAGATCCTTCGATGATCAAGTCAGCTCTTTCGACCAACAAAAATTGAGTACTCAGTAAAAAAAATTATAGAGTATTGAGAAGGAGAAGAGAGCTTAGAGAAAACGTATCTGGAGGGTCTCTTTTATAGACGAAGCCTGTAACAAACTGATAGTGATAGCCATAATCATTCGATAGTGGACCGCTTGGGGTCATGTGGAGTTTGTTATGGAGGGTAGTGTCTGTTGTCATGATGTATCAGTCCGTTGAGATTTAATAGTCAAAGTTTGGAGGAGTTGGCATCAATTGGCGATGAATCTTTGAGTTACATCAATACCAAGGAAGCTCAAACTCTTCTTAAGCAGTCTGTGGGTGAGTTGATTCATGCCATGTGGAGTCGGGTTCGTGTGGAGACCTTCCTAGGCGACTGTGGAAAATTCGATCGAGAGGAGTCCAGAAGGAGTTTGGCTGCAGGAGAAGTCCGAAAGAGATTCGACTGCTAGAGGAGTCCAGAAGAAGTTCGACTGCTGGAAGAGTCCAAAAGGAGTTTGGCTACTGGAGAGGTCTGAAAGGAGTTTGGCTATAGAGAGGTTCGGAAGGAGTTCAATTACTGGAGAGGTTCGGAAGGAGAAGAATTCACGATTGAAGTTCTTCTACGATTACCAGTCACATCAGACTAAGCATCAGACTAAACTTCGATGGAAGTGGGGTTTATCCCCAATAGTAGTCCTTCTACTCTCGAGTTCGAAATTCAAAGAAAGGGAAAAAAAAAAGCGACTGCCAAAGTCCGATCTCAGGTTCTCATGCTTGTCGGGATGAAACATTTGAAGGGAAAAATCTATTTTTCGGGTCAGGTTCATTCAAATCTAATTGGATCAGGAGAGATATTTTAAAAATAATTTTCTCTCAGATCCTAATTAGATCTAAAACTTTTTAGATCTAATCTTATTAATCTGATAATAAAAATAAAAATAAAGATAAAAATTAAATCTAATTTAATTATACCTTTGTTTTGGATAATCCAATTATCTTGTGATGATCCTGATGTTTGCCTGAGGTTCTGGATGTAGCCATGCAAGCGCCTAACCTCTATCGATATCCATTCAGGCAGGATCTAAAGATCTTCTTCTTCTCAATCAATTCTTCAAAAATTAGATCTAGATCTAATCTTGAAGGTCTTCAAAATGGCTTTTAAAGAACAGCCATTGTCTCTTGCAGCAGTGCTGCCTTCTTCTTTTTCTGGCGCCTTTCATTTGCTTAGATCGCACCTTCTTCATGCCCAAAGTTCCTTGGGCATGGAGAGGAGAGAGAGGACCAAAGGGTAGCATAAAGAAGGAGGGAGAGAGGCTATGTGGCATGGGCTAAAGTTAGAAGAATTAAATTCTAGGCATAGACAGAATTTATATAGATCCTGCTGCACCATGCAGTGCCACATCATCCTGACCAATCACGACCCTTTGTGCAATCAGATCTAAATCTGATTGGTGGGATGACATCATCTGATCCAATCAGATTAGAGACCTGCAAAACTCTCCTTAGATGGCGCCAAGATTGGGTCAAACAAGTCTTCTTGGTGCCACCTAATTTAATTTCCTGAAGCAACTAAAGTCCCATTTGTATGGGACTCCATCTTCTATCCTCATGGGGTGCATGCCTAAGGAGGCATGCACCCCCTTCCTATCTACCTTTTAGCAGGGGGACAAGTCCCCAAGTTCTCTCCTATGGGTACATGACATTGGGCAGATGTCTAAGTATCCAAGATCAATATTTGACCAATGTCCGAAGACAAGATTTAGCAAGTGATGGAAAATGGCAGGTATTGTCTCAAATTTATCTTATAAATTAAGATAACCTTTTTCTGACATGGACAAGCTTCAGTCATACCAAGTAAAGATTTCTGAGTGAGCCCAAACACATTTGGCTCAGTCGAGATAATCTTTAATGATTGTTGAAGGAGAATATTAGGCTCAATCATGTGCTAGCATGATTTTCTTGAACCTAATTGAATCTTATTCAAATCAATTGAACTAGGTTAATTCAATTGATGATATCCAAATCCAAACCCTTGTTTGTGTAATCTAGTTAGGTTCAGTTCCATATGATAATGGGATATGTCATGATCTATATCATCGATATCATCAAAACATCTTTTGATGGATCAAAATTTTTCTGATTTAGACAACTACTATGATCGATCATCCAAATCATTCTAATTGCTCCCAAAATTTACCAGTGACACCTAGTAGCATATGGTGGTAACCCATCAGAACTGAAAGTGAACCTCTCAGTGCAGTTACTTGTGTGATTAAGTTCCTTTATCTTGAGCCTTGACCAGATTAGGATTAAGGTGATCTCGTCAAATCCTAATTTTTGTCATATGAATTAATCATTCAATTCAAGTCCAATGTGAAAATCCTAATAGAAACTTTTTCTATTATTTCACTCTCCCATGGTCATGGGCTTATGGACTTGATTCTCATAATCATCATAGGGCTACTCATCATCTATCGAGGGAGATAGATCCCCTATTGGTGCAATCCAATTTCTACAATGAACATGCTATAGCCAATAGACACCTCAGGGTTCTGAATGGCTAGGAGATCGAGTTATTGTATAGTCAAACTATAACACCCTCAAGGTGAACTGTCGATGCACTTCAGGTCAAAGAATCAGACACACTATTGCAGCTTCGAGCCAATCATCGACGAGAAGGTTGACTTCCTCATGACTACTCGAGGTGGTCATGCTCAATGCCCTCATTCTCTAACGAGTACCTATACTCTCACTTCGATGTCTCTACACCATAGACTTAAAACTCATCTATCCAAAAGAAGCGATCGTATACCAACCTTTCGGATCAATCACCATCCTCATCATGATCCTACGGTCGAGAGTATTTTATGAGTTAATAATGAAAATTCATGTCTTAAATTTTCAACTCTTGAAAATATAAACTATCATTACCATTAACTCAAGGGATGTATCACAGACACTTTCAAATATACACTATGATAGAAAATAACCCATTTTATTATTTATAGTTAAAATTATAATTTTGCCCTTAGAAGTGTATTACAAGTGTCAGCCAATCTGGCTTCTAGGGCATGCATATCTAACAACATTTTGGCATTTACCATGCTGGCACCGAAGCTTTCGGAGTCTAAAGTGAGTTCGAAAGGATGGCCCTTTGAATCTCCTGTCGGAACCCTACCCCATGTACGGTGCCATAAAGACTCTGCCCGTCGCCACTCCTTTATCAAGATGAGTGGGACACGCGGCACACACTGACTGGCCAAAGTTGATCTGCAATCATAACTACCTTAGGTTACCTCTGGCTATTTAAGGCCTTCTCCTCTCCTTCGGAAGCCATTCTTGCCCGAGTCTTCTCCTTTTGTCAACCCCCATCCGTCTTCTTTCCAAGGATCTTAACCTTCTTTCTCGCCTTCCTAAGCTCTGGACATCTTTTCGATTGGTTCTCATCACATCCATCATCCTTTCATTCTCCCTAGACAGCTTAGGTTAGTTTTCTAATCCTTCTCTTAGGTTATTCGTGCTTTTCATTTCTGGCTTCTTGCTTTCCTGATTTTTTGGTGGTGATCTTTGTCCTACATTGTTTCTTTTTTTTTAAGGAGGTTTTCTTGGGGTTTAATCTCGATCGAAATGTCTTTCGAAATCTTCTACTCTATCGATTCATGGGGCTCGTCCAGACCAACCTTCTTTGACCCTGCACCCCTGGCCAAGGTAGAACTCAAGAACATGTCTCACTCGTCTTTTGCTCCAGACACCATCCCATCTGTTCTTACCCTGGATGACCTTTCTCTGATCCAAATTCAATATGAAATCCCTCTAGAATACGGCCTTAAACTCCATAGCTCTGACGACCAAGTCAGCTCCCCTCCGATTGGCTGGTTTTGTTTGTACTTAGAAACTTTGCATGCTGGGCTTAGGCTCCCACCCCCCCTTTTGTAATCGTCCTCTTTCAATTTTTAAACATCTCCTTCACATCTATCATATTGAACTCCTTTCTGTTCATCATAGGTTTCCTCTCTCTCTCTATCGATTGACCGAAGTCTAGCCGACCATTTCGCTTTTTAGAAATTTTCAAACTTTCGAGCGCCATCCTTCTGCGAAAGATTGGTGATACTTTTTTCCCCAGGTCGGCAAAAAGGGGTTATTGAAAGGTGTCCCTTCTTCCATTCATAACCAGAAGAAAAAAAAAATTTTTTGTACATTAACCGATCCTGCCATTAGGTCTTCCTCCATGGGGTTATATTAGGGAGTTAGTTCATCAAGCTCCTAGCTTAGACGGAGCCGACCTTGATTTCTCCAATAAACTTATGGCATACCAAGTTCCTCCTCTTCCTGACCTTCTAAAAGAACAGACCTTGTTCAACCTAGGTCTAAGTTCCTATGATTTTGTTGGTACATCTTTTGATTTTTGAATCCACACGATTTCATGCATGTGTATTGCTACTGACCGTGCTTTTTTTTCTATTACAGAAATGGACACACAAGCTATTGAAATGCTTACCAAGGGGCTCTACACCAAGAAGAGAAAAAGAAAGACACCAAGCGATGGCTCAAAGAGGGCGAAGGTTGATGCTTCCAGCTCCGAAGTTCATGCCCCCACTGCCACTGCGTTTGAGGTCATTGCTAGCACCAAGACTACCTTAACTACCGAGGTCGACACCACTGGTGTGGGCTCAGGGCCTTCCATGCCCTTAGGTTCCTCCAGCGAGGATCGAGCTTCGAAGCTCCCTACCAAGGAAGAGACAGGAAAAGGAAGAAAAAAGAAGAAAGCCGTCGCTAAGACGTCCCACAAGGCTTGCCATAGCGGGGTGGATGGTGATAGTGATGAACAAGGGGAGGATTCCTTCGACAACTCGGAGATCATCCTGGATCTAATCGATAGGTTTGCCATGTTGGAGGTGGTGGATCAGATGGCCGACCTTGACCCACGGCAAGCTTATTTGGGGTTCTCTCGAAACCATCCTTAAGGTGATTGCTCCGTTGCTCGACTCTTTCTCTTCTCTTTTGCTCTCTCTTTTTTTTTTTAACATCAATCGTTTGTTGCAATTGGATCACCAGATGCTCACCTACATCAAGAGGGCGTGTTGTCAGGAGGCGGAGGCACAAAAGGCCCAGGAGGACCTTTGAGTCGAGATCCACCATCTTCAAGAGAGGGTCGACAAGGTTGAGCACCTTGCCGAGGAGAAGGCGGCGGACTCTAGGGTGCACTTCGCAAAGAGGAGTTCATCTCGGCTGGACTAAAGGTGGCACTAGCCTTGGAGGAGAAAAGGAGGAAGGAAGCTGAGAATAGGGTCACCGAACTAGAGACCCAAATGGCAAAGTCAATTTTGAAGGCGATGACCCAGGCCATGGAATAGTTCAAGACCTCTCTCGAGATGAGGAACCTAAACGTCGAGTTTGGCCAGGAGGTGTTTATCAAGAGTTTCGAGCTCTATGAAGGAAGGGTGGCTCGGAGGTTCCCCAAACTCAACCTCAACTTTTTGGAGGAGGAGGAAGATGAAGCAGACATGGAACCATCCGATGTCACAGTCGATCCTCCCTTCATCGAGCCTACATCTGATCCATCCGAGTCTGCTGTAGAAGCACTCGAGCCAGTTTGGGCATCAGAGATAGCCGAGAGCACTCTGGTTCCATCTTCCGTCACTCCTCTTGAGGTTGAAATCCTCGAATAGTTGTACATTTTGCTTTTTCGATCCTTTTTCACTTTGTACTCAAAATTTCTGATTAAATGAAGGTGGATTTTTTTTTGTCCATACCTTTGAATATTTTTCATACCTTGAATATAGTCTCCCATCGATGCTGACCCACTGCCTCAGGGGTTCCCCTAAAATCCTTCATAAAAAGCCAGAAAAAGAAAGTCCATCAACTGAAGAAGAAGTTAAAGAAGACAGAGGATGACCTTTGAGCTGCGTGGAAGAATGCTTCGGAGGCGACCAAAGAGGTTACTCATCTTCAAAACTTGCACATGAAAGATGCCGCTAGTTTTAGCATTCAAAAGAGGAGCTTCGAGAGGGAGCTGGCCGAACTTCAGAAGAGTGCGAGTGATAAATCCTAGACATTGATGGTGAAGATCGACTCCCTCGAGACTCAACTCAAGGCGGCGAATGAGAAAGTTCAACTTCTGGAGGAGAGCTTACCGTGGTCCTCCAATAAGGCACGATTCGATGGGACTGATCGATAAGGTTCTTCATACTTCAGAAGTAGCTGCACAATGCCGAGCTCACATATGAGACTTACCGATTGGGCTAGAGTGGTAAGATGCCCATATTAGAATAAAGGCTTCATGCCTCCAACAATGAAGTAGCTCAGCTCCAGTGGCAACTCGATGATGGCTTTCAAGCTGGTATGAGCAGGAAGGCTAAGGAGGTTGCCTCTTTGAAGAGGACTATCGGTGAGCTCTAGGAGTCGGTTGGGGTCTAAAAGGCTGAGGTTCAGCGGTTGAAGCTTCAGCTCACCTGTGAACATTGGGCTATCTTTTAAGGAGACAGCACCGAGAGCTTGAGGGTAAGTTTCAGCTCACCAACAGAATGTATGTAGATGATCTCTATAAGAAAAAAGAGCTTGAGGAGGAGATCCTTAGGCTAAAGCAAGCCTTGGTGATGGCCGGGGTCGGCAGTCAGAAGTCTGAGGAGTCTGATTCACCTTAGGGCTTTGGCCTCTTCCCCTTCTTTTTCTTTTATTCAGTGTAATTGGCCTTGTCGGCCTATGTTTTGCTTGTAATGAACTTATTTTTGTAATGAAATAATATGTTTCTCATTATTTTCATTTCACATGAATTCGAAGCTTATTTATGGCCTTACCTTCTTTACCTCATTTTTCTCTACATTGCCTTCTCATGAAATGCTTGTTGTGGACGCTGAACTAGGACCTTTTCTACACACTAGGATAAGATTCCACCTTTCATATTTGATGTAGTCAGGTTGTCGCAAAAAAATACGCGTTAGGATCCTCCATCGAGCTTCTTTCTTTTCCTCATCTTTGGTCAACGAGGTTCTGACTTTTGCTCACATTAGGGCAAGGCTTTTCTTCTATTCTTAATATGGCTTGTGGGGGCTCGTTAGGGTCATCAGTAGGGCCTCTCCCCCCATCTCATCTTAGTTTAACGAGGCCTTCGACTTTGCCCATGTTAGGATGAGGTTCTCCTCCTATTTCTAACAGATTATAGGGGCACATTAAGATCATTGATAGGGCCTCCTCCCTCGTTCCATCTTAATTCAACGAGGCCTTTGACTTTGCTCACATTCGGATGAAGTTATCCTCCTATTCCTAACAGACTGTAGGAGCGTGTTAGGACCGTTGGTGGGGCCTCTTCCCTCATCTCATCTTAGTTTAATGAGGCCTTCGACTTTGCTCACGTTAGGATGAGGTTCTCCGCTTATTCCTAATGGGCTGTAGAGGCACATTAGGGCCATTGATAGGGCCTCTCCCATCGTTCCATCTTAATTTAATGAGGTCTTCTACTTTGCTCACGTTAGGATGAGGTTCTCCTCCTATTTCTAACAGACTGTAGGGGCACATTAGGGCCGTCGATAGGGCCTCTCTCCTTATCCCATCTTAATTCAATGAGGCCTTTGACTTTGCTTATGTTAGGATGAGATTCTCCTCCTGTTCCTAATGGGCTATAGGGGCACGTTAGGGCCATTAATAGAGCCTCTCCCCTCGTTCCGTCTTAATTCAATGAGGCCTTCGAATTTACTCATGTTAGGATGAGGTTCTCTTCCTATTCCTAACGAGCTACTTTAGGTTACTTCAGAGAGTTATTAGTCATCACACGATTTTTGCACCAAGAAGTAGTGATGTTAAAACAGAAAAATTTTATTAAAGAAAAGTTACTGGCAGTACATTCTCAAGTTTTCTGAATTCCAAGGTTGTGGGAGAGTTGTTCCTCTGAGCTCCTTCAAGCGATAAGTTTTAGATCGGATAATCTTCTCTATTTCAAACAGACCTTTCCAATTTGGAGTGAGCTTTTCTTGATTCTGAGGCTGTAAGACAGCCGCTCGCTGAAGTACCAAGTCCCTCACTTTGAATATCTTGCCTTTGACTTTTAAATTATAGTAGTGAGCTACTTTTTGCTTGTAGACTACCATCCGAACTTGGGCTTTCTCTCACTTTTCTTTTAACAAGTCGAGGTTAGCCCTAAGGTTCGGTGAGTTTTGTTGCTCATTAAATACCATGACTCATACTGATGGAAGTTTAAGTTCTATTGGGATGATCGCTTCCATTCTAAAAGCCAAGGCAAATGGGATCTCCCCAATTGGCAATCTTTGGATATTTCAGTATGCCTAGAGTACATGATAGAGTTCATCTATCCAAGTCTCCTTCACTCTTCCAAGTCTTGATTTGATACCTTGCGTCAGGATTCTGTTTGTCACTTTGGCTTCTCTGTTTGCTTGTGGATGGACGACTGATGTAAAATGACAAAAGATGTTCATATCTTTACAAAATTTGGCAAATCTTATCCCAACAAACTGCTGCCCATTATCAGTTATGATAGCTCGGGGCAAACCAAATCAATAGATGATTGACTTTCAGATGAAGTCTTGCACCTTGGCTTTAGTAATTTTTGCCAATGATTTAGCCTCGATCCATTTGGTGAAGTAGTCGATTGCAACTAGGAGGAACTTTCATTACCCAGATGTCATTGGAAAGGGATCAAGTATATCCATTCTCCACTGCACGAATGGCCATGGTGCGCTTAGTAGAGTAAGCTCGGAGGTCGATTGTCTTTATATGTTTGTATTTCTCTGACAGTGGTCATATTTCTTGACATACTCTATGAAATCGTAGTACAATGTTGGCCAATAGTACCCCTACCGAAGTAGTCTTTGTGATAAGGATCTGGCTCCAACATGACTTCCGTAAATTTTTTTATGCACTTTTCATAATGCGAAGTCAATCTTTGAAGATCGAAGACATCTTAAGAATGGTAGAGAATACGATCTTTTATATAGCTTATCTTCATATAGATCATATCGAAAAGCCTAATTTCTGAGCTTCCAAGCTTCTTTCGGATCATGAGGGAGAGCTCCATCCTTGAAGTAGGTAACTAGCGGGTCGATCCAGCTCGATTCGTGCTCAACTTGCATAACAGGCTGCTACTCCTCTGAGCTTGGGCATTTTAGAATTTCAAAAAATACTTTTTTGGATAGTTCGATCGGGGCTGAAGTGGTCAATTTAGAGAAAAGATTGGCTCTTATATTCTTTGCCCTCAGAATCCATTGAATATTAAAACTATTGAAGGCCGGAGTCAAGTTTTTTACTTTTTCAAGATATTTTATCATGCTTTCCTTCCAAGCTTCATAACTATCGCTGACCTGTCCAACCACCAGTTGGAAATCACTGTAGACTTGGAGCCAATCTACTTCTAACTTTTTTGCTATTTTTAACCCAACGATCAAAGCTTCATATTCGGCCCCATTATTAGTTATTGAAAATTCAAACCGCAGCGCATATTTGGCGATGATGCCTTCTGAGTTAACCAAGATCAACCCTACACCCACTCCAGAAGCATTAGACAAGCCATCCATATACGGGACCCAAAAATCTTTAGGAAGGTCGGCCCTCTCTTTAGGAAAATCCAGTTGTAACCATGGAACACTGGTTTTGTCCTGTTCAAGCTCGGCTTCATCTAGGATGGTGCATTCCACTATAAAATTTGCTAATATTTAGACTTTGATCAACGGTTGACGTCGATAGTTGATGTCAAATTTTCTAAGCTTGATCGTCCATTTCGCGATTCTTCTAGAAGCATCCGTTCGATGAAGGACTGCCTTAATTAGTTGATCCATGAGAAGCATTATGGAGTGCCCCTGAAAGTAAGATCGGAGTCTCTTGACAGCAATTAGAAGAGCATAAATTAATTTTTCTAATTTAGAATATCTAGTCTCTCCATCCCTCAGGACCCAACTTATATAATAGACCGACCACTGTACTTTCATTTCCTCCTTGACCAGGATGCTGCCAGGCCTACTGGGGAGACTGCTAGATACAAGAATAATTTTTCTCTGAGCTCAGGCTTCACCAGCAATGGGGGTGAGTCGAGGTAGTTTTTAAGCTCCTCGAATGTCTGTTGGCATTCTATCATCCAACAAAAGTTCTTTGGCTGCTTGAGAGCTTGAAAGAATGGCATGCATCGCTCGACCGATCTCGAGATAAAGCAATTTAGGGATGCCACTTTTTAATCAGATATTTAACTTCTTTAATTATTTTTGGAGAAATCATCTTCTAAATAGCTCAGATTTTCTTTGGATTTACTTCGATCTTGTGCCTCGATACCATGAACCCCAAAAACTTCTTTGAGATTACTTCGAAGGTGCACTTGATCGGATTCAGCTTCATCTTATACTTCTTAAGTGCACTGAAGGTCTCTTCGAGGTCGATAATGTGGTTCATTAAAGCTTGACTTTTGATGAGCATATCATCCACATATACCTTCATATTGCAGCCAATCTGCTCCTCGAAGATTTTGTTGATCAGACGCTAGTACGTTGCCCCTACATATTTTAGTCTGAAAGGCATAATCCTGTAATAGTAAAGACCATGGTCAGTAACAAAAGCAGTTTTCTCCTCATCCTCTGGTGCCATCCAAATTTGGTTGTAGCCAAAAAAGATATCCATAAAGGTGAGAAGCTCGTGGCCCGAGGTTGCATCCATTAGTTGATCAATTTTTGATAGGGGGTAGCTATCTTTTAGGCAGGCTTTATTCAGCTTTTTGAAGTTTACACACATCCTCCACTTGCCATTTGCCTTTTTGATAAGCACCATATTTGAGACCCAGCTCAGGTAGTTAACTTTTCGGATGAATCCAGCCTTAAGGAGCTTGTTGACTTCTTCTACAATTGCTTTCTGCCTTTTTGGAGCATGGCTGTGTATCTTCTCCTTTACCAGCCAACACTTGGGATCACCAGCCAATCGATGTTTCATAACTTCGGCATCGATCTCCAGCATATTCGTTGCAACCCAAGCAAAGACATTCATGTTCTTTCGAAGGAAGGTAATGAGTTGATCTTGAACCTCGCCCCCTAACTTAGAGTCGATCTGCACAGTGTGCTTTGCATTCCTGTCATCCAAGGATACGGCTACAAGATCTTTCATAGGCTCGTCCCGCTCCTCCGTAAGGTCATCACAGACATCCAGCCCATCAATAGGGCAAAGGTTGGGCTGGGTGTATTTTTGTAAGGCAATGGAATAACAGTGCCTTGCCAAGGCCTGGTCTCTCCTAATCTCTCCAATTTTGCATCTCGTTGGAAACTTCACCTTTAAGTAACAGGTTGATACCATAGCTCAGAGTGCATTCAAACTAGGTCGACTAAGAATAACATTGTAGGTAGATGGAGCTTTTACGACTAAAAAATCGATCTACGCTCTGGCCAGCCTCGGACATTGCCCTGCAGCTACAGTTAGAGTTATTATGCCATCAACTGGCATGGCATCGCTAGTGAAGCCTACCAATGGAGAGTTCATAGGTTCCAAATGATTATTAAGTAAAGATATTTTTAAGAAAGCATCATAAAATAAAATATCAGTAGAGTTTCTATTATTTATCAGAATGCGACGTACATCATAGTTAGTAATATTTAAAGAGATTACAACCACATCATTATGCGGAAATTGAACTCCTTGGGCATCTTCATTGGTGAAAGTAATGGGCTTCTCAATTCTCTACCTCTTCTTGGGCTCTGCTGATCCGCTAGCCTCCCCTCACCGAAGTCTCCTAGAGATGGTATTGATGATGCTGAGGGGTGGTCAATCTGGCTCTTGCTCCTTCCTTCTTGGAGGATCTGGCTGTGGTAGTACCCTCGATCGATCTTTCCATCCTTTAGGTCGACGTTGCAAGAATCGATCGAGCCTGCCCCATCTGATGAGCTCCTCGATCTCGTCTTGGAGCTAGATACACTCTTCTGTATCATGACCATGGTCATGATGATAGAGACAGTACTTGTTAGGATTGCGCTTATCGGACTGAGAGTGCATCTTCTTCGGTCTAGGCAGTTGCTTCTTGATCTCCATCAGTACTTGCATTTTTGGAGCATTGAGGAGGGCATAGTTGGAGAACCTTCAAAGGGGGGAGCCCCACCGTGCCATCCTATCAGGGCTTCTTTGCTTTCAAGCCCAGGGAGGAGTTCGGGCTCGCTTGCACTCAGGGAGAGTTTGGAAGTGCGACCAAGCTTCACTCGATTTTTCTTCCTTAGTGGGCCTACCCGGCTCACCGATTCATCACTCTCTAGCGGCTTCATTATCCTTGGCCTTGAAGGCCTCTTCCGCTCGGGCATATCCCTTGGCTCGAGCTAGCATACAAGCAAAATCCCTAGGATATTTCTTCTCCATTGAGAATAGCAAATTGTTCTTCTGAAGGCTACCCTTTAGTGCGGCCATCGTAATAGATTAGTCCAGATTTTGGACCTCCAGTGCAGCAGCATTAAAACGATTGACATAAGCTCGGATGGATTCTCCCTCTTGCTTCTTGATGTTGATGAGAGATTTCAAACCTCCCTTAGGACGTCGGTTGCTGACAAAATAAGCTGCAAACTGATGGCTCATTTTATCAAAGAAAAAGATGGTATCTAGCTTAAGGGCTGAATACCAATTTTTGGCTACTTCTTTTAAGGTAGATGGGAAAGCTCAGGATGGCGTCGGATGTGCCGTGTAGCAGCATCATTATTCGAAAGACCTCCAGATGGTCAACCGGATCGAAGGTCCCATCGTAGTTCTTGAATTGAGAGAGCTTGAAGTTTGGTGAGATAGGTTCGTGCATGATAAGGTGAGAAAAAGGAGGGTCGGTACAAATATCATTACTATGAGAGGAAGGAGCATGAAGGAGTTCTTCGATCTGTCGGTTCATCTCTTATAGTTTTCGATCTAGATCCTCTCGATCGTGGATCTCCAAGGTCTTCTGACTGAATGGGGGCAAAGTCCCCCCCGAGAGTTGAGTCATGATCAAAGCAGGAGCTTTCGACTCTCTACTTCTCTTTTTTGGAGGTCGTCGGTCGGCTAACCCGAGTTGACCATCTCCAGACCGAGTCATGGGGCTCTAGAGAAGCTTGCTCCAATCGAGTGGGCATTGGAGGCTGCTGCATGGCCTGCACTACTTTCGTGAGACCATGAACATGCTGAACTAGTAGGTTGAACTACTCTACATCCACCATTACTACAGGTGGAGCTTGAGTCACCGGAATGAGATAGGGGTGGATAGATCTGGATGGGATCTAGCCACGGAGGTTGTTGACCACTAGGTTGAAGCTTTTCTAGGAGGCATTTTTTTCGAAAAGAAGGACTCTGGAGGAGAAGAAGAGAGTTCTCTGCTAAGCACTCCTTTAAGAATAAGAAAATCTCAGAAATAGAGGTCCTTCCTCTAGTGTCAATTTCGTTGGTGTGAAATCTAGTTGTCGGAGGAGCACTAAAGTCGAAGAAGATGAGGTCATCATCGATGATCTGCAAGATAAGTCTCATCCAAAGCCTGGGGTGGGTGGCTCCGACAAGATCCTCTGATGATCAAGTCAGCTTTTTCGATCAATAGAAAGGGAGTACTCGATAGAGAAAATTACAGAGCATCAAGAAGAAGAAGAGAGCTTAGAGAAAACATATCTAGAGAGTCTCTTTTATAGATGGAGCCTATAACAAACTAATAGTGACAACCATAACCATCCGGTAGTAGACCGCTTGGGGCTATATGGAGTTTGTTACAGAGAGAAGTGTCTATTGTCATGACGTGTCAGTCTGTTGAGATTTAATAGTCAAAGTTTGGAGGAGTAGATGACAGTTGATGATGAATCTTTGAGTTACATCAATACCAAGGGAGCTCGGACTCCTTTTAAGCAGTCTATGGGTGAGTTGATTCATGCCGTATGGAGCCAGGTTCGTGTGAAGACCTTCTTGGGTGACTGCAGAAAGTTCAACTGGGAGGAGTTCAGAAGGAGTTCGGCTACTGGAGGAGTCCGAGAGGGATTCGACTACTGGAGGAATCCGGAAGGAGTTTGGCTGCTGAAGGAGTTCGGAAGGAGTTTGGCTGCTGAAGGAGTTTGGAAGGAGTTTGACTGCTAGAGAGGTCTGAAAGGAGTTCGATTGCTAGAGAGGTCTGAAAGGAGTTCAACAGTTGGAGAGGTCTGGAAGGAGAAGAATTTATGATCGAAGCTCTTCTGTGATTACCAGTCACTTCAAGCTAAGCATCAGACTGAACTTCGACGAAAGCGAAGTTTATCTCTAATAGATATGTAGTAAATGTATCCTATCATCAACTAATAGGTAAAATTTGATCCTATCCCATTCAAAAATTGCATTAATTTTATAAGTCAATTACAATAATCAAATGATATACAATCAGGGCTGAAAAAGATTTTGGTATTATTTTTTCTTAATTCTCCCCATATAGTTGAAGAAGTGTGAAGAGAATTAAAGAAAAAAGATATCAAAAATTTCTTTCGAACCCTCAATATACTGTAAGTTTTCTGTAATTATCTACAGAATTAATTATAATTTTCAAACTATCCAAACTAGATAGTCAATTAACCAATGTACATAATTCTCCTATCCGTATAAAAATATATAAATATAGAGATGCCATAGAATATGTGCATTAGTCAAAAAATAAGTCTATGGTTCTATGTAATGCAAAAGAATAAGAAATTAGAAAAGTGAAGAAAATAAAAGTAAAAAGGAGGCTCAGATTCACCATTTAATCATGCATTGCAACGTTACTTTCGGTATCTGCTACAACTAAACTGAATCGATTGCAAACAATTGCCTGCTAAATTATAGGATTTGATGTGGTGCTTCCAAGCCTTGGAAGGCTATAAGAGGAGTCAGGATGTTAGCTCCAGGAGACTAGGATGGATGTGAGTCTTAGGACTAGGATAGGAGTTATCCTAGGTGAAGATGGCGTGTAGCCTTGCACAGACTCGAGGTTCAAGTGTGAAGACCTTTAGGGACTTGATAGGTGCTCCAGAGACTTGGGATATAAGGTAGAACAAGGGACCAAAGTCAAGAGAAGAATCAGCCAAAATAAAAGACTAACACATAGGAGGACTGGCTCGGATATGTAGTCGAGCTGGCTCGAATTGAGATTAAGCTGGCTTGGGGTGCAGTCAAGCTGGCTATCTCAGAAAGATAGAAGATAAGGTTTGGACGAGATGCAGCCGAGCCAGCTCGACTCCTGACATAGCCAGCTCGACCGTGGCGAACAAAACTGGATGAGATTTTCTATTTGGATCTAGGATAAATTTTTATCCTAGGGTCTTAAGGCCTAGACCAATAAGATCTTAAGGGGGCTAACTCATATATGGGTTGAGTTCAGATCCAAGGGATGAGAGCAAGTGAGAGATATATACATGGGCTCAGTGAGTGCATTCATGTATTGGATTAGTCTAGAAGGGTTTTTCAGCTGGGGTTTGGATTTATTAGGATTCATGTGGTATAACAGAAATTCTAAGGTATATAATCCAGATATTGTATCTTTACAATAGAGTAAAATATAATTAAACTTTTCTTTCAAAAACTCTCTACTTTTCTTTCTTTGGTTCCAACTTTAAGTCCTAGGTACCAGCCATCTACTTTGTTCTTCTTCTCTCCAATAATTGGCATCAAAAAGGTACCAGAATCCAACAAGTGGTATCAGAGCCTGGTTGAGCGTAGAGGAGGAAGAAGATCAGATTTCAATAGAGACCAGTAGTGAGGTTTCGATCTAAAGATTTTTTCAAACTTCATGAGAAAGAAAGAGATCATAGGACTGTTGTCCACCATCCCTAGTCAAGGTATTTTTTTTAGATCCACCTATTTGCTATTTTTGATTCGTACGATCATGGAGAACAGCGGGTCGAAGATAGGATTTGAGAAGTTTGATAGAAAGAGAAGTTTCACGATATGGAAGATTATGATGGAGGATCTATTGGTTCAAATGAGACTGGATTCAGTCTTGGAAGATAGACCGAAGGAGATGACAGACAAGGAGTGGGTATCCATGGAGAAAAGGGCATGTGCCACGATTAGGACTTATCTGGCATATGAGGTGCTGTACGGCATGTTAAAGGAAAAGACACCCAAGGATTTATGGTCGAGGTCATGCCAGTTGTACATGAAGAAAAATATGTGCAATAAGTTGATGCTGAAAAAGCAACTGTACAGCCTTTGGATATAAGAGGACGTGGATGTTACGGGACATATTCAGCGGTTCAATAGGATGAGCATGAATTTGCTCAACATTAGGATGGATCTCGAAGAGGAGGATAAAAATTTATTATTTCTATGTTTGCTATTCAGGAGCTTTGATCCGTTGGTGACGACGTTGCTGTATGGTAAGGAGATGCTGGTGTACGAGGAGATCATATCAGTGCTAAGGTCCAACGAGCAGCAGAAATGGATGACAAAAAAGAAGGTCTTCTAGGAGGGTCTCATGATTTTAGAGAGGCCCAGGCAAGAAAAGAAGAAGGGTTAGCAAAGGGCCAGCAAGGGATCTAAGAGATGCTTCAAGTATGATGAAGTCGGACACTTTAAGTGAGAATATCCACTTTAAAAGAAGTGCAAGGGAGCAAAAAACTCATATTTCATCGGTTCAGTTGCTGCAAGTGAAGAGTTGGATGAGCTCTTGATGGTTTCAGAGGAGCCTGCGGGGTGTAGTGTATCCAAGATAATTTTGGAGGGATCCATGGAGTGCAGAGGGTTCGAAGGTGCAACGACTGTATTCGAGGTGTAGCGACAGGCTCAGTAATGCAACGTTGGATGGTTGACCTTGGGGGACTCAGTTACAGAGTTGGCTTCTATGGCATCAGAAGAACTTTGATTTTAGATAGAGCACCGGACAGAGGTGGCTTCACAGATGGAGAGAGATGTGACATGAGTTCAGAGCAGAGGAGTGCAGGAGGATCAATATCCTAGCACCAACATCGAAGATGCACAATTCCAAGTGGAGCAGCATGTGCGGAAGGATAGGCAAAATTTTAAGAAGACCATGTCAGGATATGCCGCAAGTGTTGGTATGGGATTGTTGTAAATTCTTTAGGAAAATCAAAAATAGTTGATGCAGCTGCCAAGCAGAAAGATACTTACAACTCGAAGGGTGGTGTATAGATGCAAGCCAAGGTCTTCAGTGGTGGAGGCGGTCATCCCAAAGGCCTCAAAGGGAGCTCAGTAGCTGAAGAAGAATGACGGTGGCAAAGTGTGTACAAGTAGCTGTCAAGACATGCATCAATAGCAGGTTCGTGCAGGAGAACATTGCTAGGTGTGCCAAGACTTGGGCGTACCAAGATGCGGATTGTAGGATTTGATATGGTGCTCGCAAATCTTGGGAGGCCACAGGAGGAGCTAGGATGTTGGCTCTAGAAGAATAGAATAGGTGTGAGTCCTAGGGCTAGGATAGGAGTTGTCCTAAGTGAAGGTGGCATCTAGCCCTACATGGACTCGAGGTTCAGGTGTGAGAAACTTGAGGGGCTTGATAGGTGCTCCAGAGACCTAGAATATAAGATAGAGCAAGGGACCAAAGTCAGGAGAAGAATCAGCCAAAATAAGAGACTGACACATAGGCGGGCTAGCTCGGATATGCAGTCGAGTCTGCTCGGGACGCAGTCGAGCCAGCTATCTCAGGCAGACAGAAGATAGGGTTCGGATGAGATGTAACCGAGCCAGCTTGACTCCTGACAGAGCCAGCTTAATGGTGGCGAGCAGAACTGGATGGAATTTTCTATTTGGATCTAGGATAGGCTTTTATCCTAGGATCTTAAGGCCTGGACCAATAAGGTCTTAAAGGGACTAACTCATATATGGGTCAAGTTCAGATCCAGGGGATGAGAGTATGTGAGACATATGTACATGGGCTCGGTGAGTGCTTTTATGTATTGGATTAGTCTAGAAAAGTTTTTCAGCTGGGATTTAGATTTATTAGGGTTCATGTGGTATAGCAGAAATCCTAGGATATATAAATTCAGGTATTATATCTTTATAATAGAGTGGAATACAATTAAGCTTTTTTTCCTAAAACTCTCTACTCTTCTTTCTCTGATTTCAACTTTAAGTCCTAGGTGCCGGCCATCTACTTTATTCTTCTTCTCTTCAATAATTGATATCAGAGAGGTACCAGGATCCAACATAAATAGTCGCAGGCCATTCAAATCACCTTACCATTCAGAATTATTAAAATATTTGTAAAATAAGAGAAAAATATCACTAAAATCATGTTAAGAATTAACCATTTTCCATCCAAAATCATCACAGCCTTTTTTATAAAAAAAGAATGAAAAGAAAAGAAAATACTTTTCATAAAGTGGCACGGTCCAAAATTTGCCAGCACAGCTTAGAATCCAATGGCCCAAAATATGCTAGCACAGTCTAGAACCCGTCGGCATGGTCCATAACCCACCAGCCTGGCCCAAAACCCGTCGGCATGGCTTCGAACCCAATGGCATGACTAGGGCTGAGCAAAGGTCGGGTTCAGTCAAGTTGAGAGAAAAATTTTATCTGACCGAATCCAATCAGGTTGTAGAAAGTTCAACCCGCTATCGATCATTTACCATGTATAAATCATTTGAAATCGAAGTGAGTAATTTTTATCAGGTTCAAGTGTGTTGTGTCGATTTGGGCTTCAATATTGACCTAATATTGATTTTAAGTTCAATGTTAGCCCACTTAAGTTTATTTACGAGTTTGGATGGATTGTATTGGATTCGATGGATTGTATATTAAGAGTGTAAGAACTAAATCGACCATAGATAATTAATTTTTTTACAAATCTCAACCCAATTTCACCCTATTTATGTCTTTCAACTGACCAAAACTGATGTTCATTAGGTAAGATTGGATGGGTTTCTTCAGGTTTTGATTATTTGCTTAGCCCTAAGCATGGCTCACAACCGTCGGCACAGTCTAGAACCTGCCAGTGGAGATTTTTTTTAAATATTATTATAAAATGATTACAAATATTATTATAAAATTAATATGATATGAAATTTTAAAAAAAAAAAGAAAAGTCATACCTACGGAGCTACAAGGATGGGGGTTGCACAGAGCTGCAGGGGTCGCCAGTGGCGGCTGGATGGGGCATGGGTCAAAGGGGGCCAGGGTCGAGGGAGGCGGGGCGCAAGGCCAAGGGGAACTAGGGCCGAGGGAGGCAGTGGTGGTGGCACTAAAGAGAGGGGGTGGCGTCGGGGCAGGGTAGGCCATGAGGCCAAAGGGGGCAGAGGCTGAGGGAGATAGGGCACGGGACCAAAGGGGGCTGACGGTGGTGCTAGAGGGAGGGGGGCAACGATAGGGCAGGCTGGTATTGGGGTGGGGTGCGAGGCCAAAGGATGCTGGTGGAGGCGCTAGAGGGAGGGGGACAGTGGTGCAACAGGTTGGCAGTGGGGTGGGAAGGGTTCAGGTAGAGAGGAGAGAGAGAGGGAAGGTGAAATGGTGTGTGAAATGAAGAGAAGAACGCAAGAAAAAATTTAGTCAAACCTATGGCAGTAGTTTTTAAAAATCGCTACCATAGATCTATAACAGCGGTTACCAACCGCTGCAATAGATCCTATAACTGTGGTTGCTAGCAACCACTGCTATAGAGGCAAAATATAATTTTTTTCATATTTTTCTTAGAATATGATATAATTTTAGAACTTAAAGCTAATATTTATTATTTATTATTTAAATAATTATCGTTAAAATATCATGATGAAAGACCACCTAGATTCGATAGCCTTAGCTATATCGATCAATAAAATTCGATCAACTATCACAAATGACCACATCATGATCTTATAAATAAAGACTACCGATGGATCCAAAAACTTGTAACAATGATCTCGATGATATTTATAGCATACTATCAAAATTTTATTTTAATCGAACATCATAATCATGATCAATTTAGTAAAGAATGATTTCGGCCATTAAATAAAAAATAAATGATCAAAATGCTAAACGACATCTGATTATAAAATGATTCTTTAGATAAATGATTTTTACTACTATTTTAATCATTTGTACTATGATGATCATAAAATTCAAACCGCGTGTATATGAATGATTCAAAACTATATCTCTTGATACTTATGTTAGATATATGTGCCCTAGAAGTCAGAATTGGCTGACACTTATAATACACTTCTAGGGGCAAAATTGTAATTTTGACTATAATGAATAAAATGGGTTATTTTCTATCACATATGTGTATTTAGTGTCTGTGATATATCCTTTGAGTTAATGGTAATGATAATTCATATTTTTAAGAGTTGAAAATTTAAGACATGAATAATCATTATTAACTCATAAAATGCTCTCGACCATAGGACCATCACGAGGATGGTGATTGATCCGGAAGGTTGGTGTACAATCGCTTCTCTTTAGTAGATGAGTCTTGAGTCTATGGTGTGGAGACACCGGAGCGAGAGTATAGGTACTCGTTAGAGAACGAGGGCACTGAGCGTGACCACCTCGAGTAGTCATTAGGGAGTCTACCTTCTCGTCAATGACTGACTCGATGCTGCAGTAGTATGTCTGGTTCTTTGACCTGAGGTGCATCGGCAGTTCACCTTGAGGATGTTATAGTTTGACTACACCATTACTCGGTCTCCTAGCCATATGGAACCCTGAGGTGTATGTTGGCTATAGCATGTTCATTGTAGGAACTGGATGGCATCAAGATGGAATCTATCTACCTCGGTGGTAGAGGAGCAGCCCTATGATAATCATGAGAATCAAGTCTAGAAGTCCATGGCCATGGCAGAGTGAAATAATAGAAAGAGTTTCTATTTAGATTTTCACATTGGACTCGAATTGAATGATTACATCATATGACAGAAACTAGGGTTTGACGAGTTCACCTAAACCCTAATCTGATCGGGGCTCAAGATAGAAGAACTGAATCACATAGGTAGCTGCACCAAGAGGTTCGCATTTAGCTCTGATGGGTTGCCACCATATACTGCTAGGTGTCACTGATGGATTTTGGGAGCAATTAGAATGATTTAGATGATCGATCATTCTAGCTATTCGAATCAGAAGAGTTCTGATCCATCGAAAGAAGTTTCGATGATGTCGATGATAGAGATCATGACATATCCCATTACCATACAGAACTGAACCTAACTGGATCACACAAACAAGGGTTTGAATCTGGTGACCATCAATTGAACCGATCTAGTTCAATTAATCTGAATGAGATTCAATTAGGTTCAAGAAAATCGTGCTAGCACTCGATTGAACCTAACGTTCTTCTTTTGCTATCATAAATAAGTTGTCCTGTCTGAGCCAAAGAAGTTTGTGCTCAATTAGAGGCCTTCATATGGTCTGACTGGAGATTGTCCAAGTCAGAAAAGATTGTCTTATTTTGTAAGACATTACCTGCCATTTTTGGTCATCTGCCATTTCTTGTTCTTTGACTTTGGTCAAAAGTCTACCTTTGACTGGTCAAACGTTGACCATTGATACTTTGACTTTTGACCACATGTCACGCACCTATTGGAGAGCTGGTGGGGGCCTGTCCCCCTACCAGAACCTAGCAAGGAGGAGGGCGCACGCCACCCTTGGTGTGTGCCCAAGTTGGAGGCGCCTAGGAGTCCTTATTGGACAAGGACTCCATCTCCTTTTTGGATTCCAATTAGAGTTCTTCTAAGAACCAACTTTGACTGGTCTTAGGCACCCTCTAAGGAGGAATCCAGGGGACTCTATTTCCACCAATCAGATTTAGATCTGATTTCACAAAGGGTTGTGATTGGTTGGGAAGAAGAGAAGTTGGATCATAGTCAGTCTATAAATAAGACCCTGTGCCCAACTCAAATTACATGAGATGATTGAATCACAATTCCCCACGCCCCTAGGCTGCCTCTCCCCTCCTTCTCCATGCCAAACCACCTTCTCCCCTTGCTCTCCACGTCCAAAAGGAGTTTTGGATTTTTGTTGGTGCGATTCAAGCAAGAGAAAGGCGATCAAAAACTAGAAGGCTGCGCTGCTGCAAAGGACGACTGCTAATCTTCGAAAGAAGTTTTGAAGATCCTCCAGATCAGATCCACATCTGATTTTTGGAGGCGTGATAGAGAAGAAGAGGACCTTCAGATCCAGCCCGAGTGGATACCGATAGAGGCCAGGCGCTTGCGTGGCTAGATTCAGAACCTTCCGCTGTAAATAGGATCATCAACGGGTAATAGGATTACCCAAATCAGGTAAATTAAATTTGATTTAATTTATCCTTATTTTATTTTATTGATTAAAATAATAAGAATCAGATCTGAAACATCCCAGATCTGATATAGATCAAAGAGAAAAATTTTTGAAATATATTCCTTGATCTGATCAGATCTGAACGAATCTGGACCGAAAAATCAGAATTTTTCTTCAACTTATTCTTAAAGTGCTTAAGTAATTATGCTCATGCTTTTGTAAGATCTGCTTAGATGGAAAATTCTTAAAGCCTTAGCAATTGGTGATAAAGAAAGTGGCTGGAAAAATCAATCAAAACAACCAGAATAGGGCTTGAGGTTTTAACCCATACAATGATGGTATCCAAAGACTGGTGGCTTCGGCCACGACTGCATGCCAAAATAGGTGACTGGTAGAAAGGCCAGAAAAAATAGAAACGAGACCAAAAATCGAGTCTAAAAATAGAAAAGTATCCTACCGATTGACATCGAGCGATTTCACATCCATATTGCAGTTGGCGGTGGCTACACCGGATAGGGACAAGAGGAGAGAAAATGTTATTGAGGTGGGAGGCAATTCATGGTGCCCCATCTCCGGCAAGGTTTTAAGTCCAACATGGTGCTGGTCCATGGAAAGAAGAAGAAGAAGAAAATATAGCCAAAATCAGTGGTAATTTCCGGTGAGATGACTCGAAGGGGTGCTTGAAGGCTCTAAATAAAGCTAGGAGGGCATCGGAATGAGGCTCTAATTTCGTATGGTGAATTTGGGGGGAGTCTTCTCTCTTTCTTTGCTTGTCTTTTCTCCTTTGGGCTGAATTTTGCTTCTAGGCCGGTCAAATGGATTGGGCCTAGCCTGGATTAGGTCCATTAGGATGGGGTACTACAATATATATCATAGCTAGCATGTCGTACCCATCCATCTCTGCAAGTTTCTATTGTTGAACGTACTCATCCATCTCTGCAAGTTTCTATTGTTGAACATTAAAGTTTTCATATTCTTGCTTCTTTATATTCTTATGCACAAAGCTCTTGCAGTCCGATCATAACTGTCAGGATTTTATGTGCGAGCCTTCTCCTACTCAAAAATGGAGTTGCACTATGGTCTAATGCTCCAATCTCCATCTCAATAATTTACCTAATTGATCTACAGCTGCTAGCATGTGTAAGCTTTCTGCCGTAGCAAATCCATAATTCCTCAAAACAAACATGGCTTTCTTGGCTGCTCTTGGAAGTATCGGTTCTCTATCAGTTGCTTGCAAGACCGAAAACGGATTCCATATGTTCAAATGCTTTAAACCATGAGTCCGTAATTGGTGGCATTTATCTCATTAAATAACAACAAGAAACAGAATTAAACATTTTTGTATAGGTACTGCAACATGATTCATTTCAATATATGATTTGTTTGCATTACTTCTTTCGGCGAACAAATTTTTCTTCACCTTTCATTCATGAAATACTTTGCATCTTATGACGGTTATATTTAACTGATCATCTTGCAAAAATGAAAGTTGTAATCAATGATAGGTAAGCTACAATCTGGTGTTACTATGCGATATGAGGTTTCTTATGGGCCTTTTCAATATGCCTGGTTGATATTTTTGGCATGATAAATTTGCTAGTATTTGTTCAAGTTTGTTTAATAATGTTTAGTTGAAGCAACTTAAGAGATGATAAGTTTGTTTTAAAAAGATCGGAGAGAGAATAGGGAACAAAATCTTCATCCAGGCATTCTTCGACTTAATCACCTACCATGAATAATACAATTTTGTCGATGGCAATCAAGCAACCCATGGAATACTCCAGTTATTGGATTAAAAGGATTCCAGAACCAAATGTGGCTTAGATAATTAATCGGGTTCTTCTGATCAGTATCCTCTAATTTTCCCAGCTACCTAAATTCCCACTGGTTCGGTGGCATTTTTGTCTAAATATTAGGTAATGGCTCTAAAAACGCCAAATACATCAAAGATTAGCTCTTGCTGCACAACATCAGAGAAATCTATGTTACTAGCAGACAAAGTTACCTCAAGATTTC
Organism: Cocos nucifera; assembly: GCA_006176705.1. Taxonomy (NCBI): domain Eukaryota; kingdom Viridiplantae; phylum Streptophyta; class Magnoliopsida; order Arecales; family Arecaceae; genus Cocos; species Cocos nucifera. The sequence goes on along the minus strand of QRFJ01000393.1, from coordinate 615,039 downwards.
AGAACATGGCTAGCAGTCCTGTCCACAACTGTACTTACCTCCCCTAGCACGTGCCAATATCTAACCTTCAAAAGCTTCACGTTTCTCTAGACGGTCTTAAATTAAGATAGCAACCCCCTACTTCCTATATTGACTTCAATAGCATCCAAATTAGAACCAAATGCAGCTTATGATAAGTTTCCTTTAGCTTTTCTAAGCTACCCGTAGACCCACTGGGATCTCATCTCTTTATAATTTTTGCTACAAGAAGCATAAAGGAAGAATAAAATATATTGTGGCATCTCTCTGTCTAAATTAGCCCTTGAAAAGAAGAAGAAGTTAAAACCGCATGGCTTTTTCCCCTCTTCCAATAATCGCACGGCACATTAGGTGATGGCTCTATACGTAAGTGCCAAACATATCGAAGACCAACTCTTGCATGGAAAAAGTCATCTTACCAAACAAAGTTTCGCTCAAGTCGAGCATTGTTGGTGGTCTTATCCAAATGCATTTATCTTCCTTAGCACATGTCAATATCTAGCCTTTTAAAAAGTTTCCTGTTGCTTGAGACGGTCTCAAATTAGGATACCGAGATCAAAGGCCCCTGCTTCATATGTCGAAATAGAGGTTTATATGGTAAGGCTTTCTATAGTAGTTACGTAATATGAATTCAGTTGCACTTAAGCCTGCTGATATTTCACTTATCCCACGCTAGAATTTAATTTTGTATGATGTCTTCATCTCTTTAGCATATTTAACAAAAAAAGTATCCTTTTAATCGATTGTAATTTTGATTCTTAGTTTTGAGGTAAATACATATTTCCACTTAAAATGTAAGTTTGGGTACTATATGTCTCCTTAGTTACAGAAGTGAAAAATGAATAAATTTTTTTAGGTCAACGTGTTGGGTTGGCTCGTGTTTATTTGAACTTGCATTGATGGTTTAAAGAATATATGTTGCGTGAACCGTATTTGGGAATTGTACCTAATTGTGTATGTTATAATCATTTCATATATTATCTGCATTTCAATTCGTATTTTTGGTAGGACGCAATTCAATCGGTTATTGCTTTATAAAATTACAACTGTATACCGGTATTTATTGAAAAATTAATATTTTTTGGTATTTGAGGCTTTTAGCAATAATTACATTCGTCGCTCAAAACCTTAACAATTACAAAATTATGGCGGCAATTGTAACCGTTATTTTAGGCATTGATTAAATTTTATTAGTGGATTCATGGAGGTAAAAGAAATTGTCATTACAAACTGAATTTGGATGTACGGTAAAAATTAAAAAAAAAATACTGAAAACAAAATTTCTATTTTATAAAGGCAGTTTTTTTGCCCATATAACTAAATCAAAAATATAATAGTTGTCATTAAAGTTTTAGTGATGGCGGCTAAACACCAGGCCGTCATGATAACCTGTTTAGCTTTAATTATAGTACTTCAAGGTAAATTTTTCAACCACTACAAACCTTGATCGTTTAATTTAGTGAAAGCGGTCGCTCCATCACAATTCATATTGTTTACGTGAAAATTGTCTGGTTCTTTTTTTAAGCAACCGTTGGCATTGGGTCTTAGGGCATACGGGTCCCATTCACCCACAATTCTGGAGATCCTAACCATCAAAGCTGATGGTACCTCTAAAAATCAGGCATATGCCTATATGATGATACCTATTTGCCTGTCTACTTCTTGGAGCTACCTAAAACCTGATGTATTTATGCATAGCTTCGTCCCTTAACGGTTATTTTGGGCCAATTCCAAAACCAGCGGATCGGAAGAATACGTCGATGGCGCAAACAATAGGTCTAAATTTGTGAAACACAGGACCTCTGAGATGCACGGTTTATGCTGCAAAATACTGCATGCTATTGTGACGCATCATATATGGCATGTAAGGCTTCCTTGTCCGGAAGCCATCATAGAGGGCATCAAGTGCCGACAATATTTTATGGTGCAAAATGCACACCGCAGAATATCCATACTCAAATTGTGATGTTCTAGGTTGGATTGGAGACTGAGTTTATTAAAGAACTCTTTCGGCATAGACTTGGATTCAAGACTAGGACTCAAGCATCTTTTCTATATAAAATATAAAATAAAAATAATCAAATATAAAGCACAAAACACTGATGCAACCTGGTTGGGTTTGAGATTAGCAGGGTTTGTCGAGGAATAAGTTTCGGTTTGAGTCTAAAATTATGCTTTGGTTTAAATCACATCGAGACAACCAAGGAACTCGGCAGAGCCTAATACCTTAAGCCCGGAGACCGCAACATCTTCCAAAAATCAGCTTGAAAAGTCGCTTGAATCTGGCCAAATCTGTCAGAAACCTGCCATTTCCTGCCTTTCCTTTCCTCTGAAAGGGAAGAACCTTCCTGCCATCCTTGTTTGCCGGATCCAGCCAAGGTAGCATGGACCACACCCACCTCCTTCCTTTTTCTCCTTTGCATGTAGGTGAGATCAATATCCATGATGACCTTAAAATCAAACCCTCCCCTATTTCTCAATATATTGAGTTTATTTTCCTTGATTTGCTGCCTCTAGTATCCAGCATCATTGGTGAGAACATTGCTGCCATGCATACCCTGGGACCACCACACCAGTGAGCCTTTTTTTTCTCTCAAAGCTGAAGTCCTATTTGGTTAAGCTTTTAGAATATTGGAAAACACTTTCTGACCTTTCAAAAATATTTTTAAATAGTATAATAGTATTTAATAAAAAATCAAAAAGCTATTTTAACTTTACGAGAAAGCTGAAAATATTTAGTTGAGAAAAATTTTATTTTAAAACTTCCTCCAAAAATACTTTTTGATTAATATCGAAAAACTATTTTGATTTAAATAATTTTTTTTAATGACCGAAATGCCCACTAATAAATCTTATAATTATATCTTATATCATATCATATTATATTATTATACTATAAATATAATATAATATAATAATAAATTAATATTATGATATATTATAAATATATAATATAATCTATTATATTATATTACATTATATTATATATTACACCATAACTATGATAATATTATATTATACTACAATATTATATTACATCATAAATTATATTATATTATAACATTATGTTATATTATATGATAATAATATTATATAATATAATAATATTTTAATATATAATATTATATTATATTATTCTTCACTATGCAATATCTTTTATTATTAATTTATCATATCAAAAGTATTTTTTTATTTTAGTTATCAAATGTATATTCAAGTTTCAAAATACTTTATAAACATGGTTACCAAACAGTAAATAGCAAACAACTTTTTATAAAAACTCTATTTTCAAAAACTCTACTATCAACAGTAATCCCAAATAGAGCCTAAGTCATTTTCTCTAAATTTTAGCCGAGCATGAATGTCTTGCTCCGTCATTTTTCTTCTATGTTTTGACCCATCTCTGCCAGCCACTATCACCACCACCTATAGTCAAACCCACCACTTATGGTCGAGCCGCCGCTCGATAGATCTAGGATCACGACCCCTAATTTAGAAGAGTTATGCATTATGGAATCTCAAGTGGACCAATGAATCTAGAATCCTACACAATAAGAATCCAAACTATCAGTGATAGTTAACTACCATCACTAATAGTCCTTACGTCATTGCTCATAGCCCCATTGTCGCTAATATTATCGTAAAAGTTAATCTAAAAAATATTTATTGCTAATTGCCACTATTAGCGATGGCAAAATATATCGTTATTAATAAAACTGTTAGTGATGACTTTAAAGATAAAATAATTTCATCACTAATTATTTTTTAATATTTAAATTAATTTTTTAAAAAAATATATAAAAAATATTAGCAATGGCATTTTTGTGGCTAATACCATCGCTAATATTATCTCTAATTTTTTAATTTTTAAATAAAATAAAAAATATTTTAAAAAATATTAATGATGATAATTTGGTCTTTAATGCCATCACTAATACTAACGCTAATAGTTAATTTTATTTTTTTAAATAATAATAATAATATTTTTTAAAATATATTTTAATTAATCATAATAAATTATATTTTTAATACCTATTATAATTAAAATTCAAAGATAATATGATAATTAAAAATTAAAAACTAATTATATTATATTAAAAATATAAATTATACATTTTTTATAAGCAATATCAGAAAAAATATAATACATCAAAAAAAAATCAGGTCCAATCATCATCGTTGTCCACCTCCTCCTACTCCTGCTCCTCTCCACCAGCTCATGGACGAGAGCCAGATGTCCCAACATCCTATAACAAAAAAAATAAAATGATATTAGTATGTTTTGATATAGAGGGATATCTTTTGATACACTTCTTCAATTTTTAAATAAATTATCCCTACACATTCCATTCGATGATACAAAATTATAAACACCCCAGGCCCATCAATTATATAGTTAGATTGAATTTTTAGATCCTAAATCTTCTTTTCAGACTCAAACCTAAATATACAAAACTTTTAAATATGAAAATTTAAAATAAATAAAAAATTTAATAATATAATTATCTAATATGATGGTTAGGATGACGAACCTAATTGATCACGCAGCTGTGGATCCCATAGAAGCTCCACGATCATATCATAAATGGCATCCAGGAGGCTCTAAGATTGCTGGCTCAAAAGCTTCTATACGATCTCTTCCATGTGTGCATCGCTCCAAGTCTATGTTGAAGCCTATGAGGACGTCGAAGGATATTAAGATGGTGGAGGATCAAAGCTATGACTGAATCCTATGATCTGGCTCCTACTCAACCATCCCCTGATGGCACTAAGCCATCTCTCAAGGTCAAGGAGGGCTCAGAAGATGGGTCATTACCGTACCTCTCAGCAACGTACATTGCATAACGCATCTACATGACTTAAAAATATATTAGTCCTAATATAAAACTTAGATCCTGTAACAACTTAATTAGTTAATAAAGTTTGAAGTTCTTACCGTGATCTATCGTGACGTAGAATCTAAATAGTTACCAGTCTTTCTAAACTGGTGTGTGGCCTGCCACAACTGGAACTGGTCTAGTAGATGATTCAACTGCCTTAACTATAATATGCAAATAATAAAATAAATTAATTAAAATATGCATATAAGAGTTTTTACAATTTTAGTGAAGAATTTTGATATTCATTTTTACCAATCTATCGGCCATAACATGTGTGCCGATCAAGCTATTTATGTGCCTGATTGGATCCTATTGAACGGTCTGATTTTATTGGGCCCTCTACCGCTTATCGGAGTACTCCTCGTTGCTCCACTAGTTGCAGAGGGCCTGCCATATGTTTGTCCGCATTCAGTGATCCGTGAAAGACCTCTAGTCTGATGATGACTGAAAATCGAAGTACTAGATGGCAGACTGTCTAAGGCTCTAGAGGCCATCTTGGAGCCTTCGTGTGGCCACCTTCTCGAAAGTCTAATGGCCAACCTCCTCATCTTGGAGAGTCTCGAATTGGTAGTACTCCTGCAAGATAGAAGCAAGCATATATTAATATACAATTAAAATATCAACATATCAAAAATTTAAAAAGTAAACTAGTTTTGACTTACCAAAAATATCTCCCAGGCTACATCACGAGCTTCAAATGGCCAACTGAAGAAATCATTCATTGGCCCCAGCATCAAGTATCAGATGATGCCGGTAACCACACGAGATACTCTGGACTCTCTAAACATGCTGTAAAATTAATTTTAAAAAATAAATGTAAACTTTAGAATGGCTAAATTCTAAACATATTAATTGAAGTTATAGTAGTTATAAGTAGCTCTAAATATGGATGAGCTATCTATCCTCTGATCGAGGTAGAGGTGCTGCGAGCCAAGTGGATCCTCGACCATGACTTTGTGTTTGGGAGCCATTCGCTACTGCATGTGACTGTGGGATCACTAGTGACCCCCATCATCCGAACCTGAGCGTAAAATATCTATATTAGTTAGCAAAGAATATCTAAAGAATAACTAATATAATAAAAAATAATATATTAGTTAGTAAAGAATAAAATAACATAAATGAGAATATTTAAAGTGTTAGAGTTTACCATCCAATCCACTAGATTGCATAAGTAAAGTTCAGAGCCCGCAGAGCATTGCAGCCCTCACCTGGATGAGCTTGAATAGTAAAAGTGATTATTTTCTACTTGACAGTAAAGTTTGAGTAGCAGAACCTGATCGGTCTGACTTTATTCAATAACAAGTTGTGAAAATAGTCGGATTCCTTCGATACAAGCAGGCTTCTTCCAGCCGAACTCTATCCAGTCACCCAAGAGCTTCCTCCGGTCAAAGTCCTTTCAGTCGCCAAGTAGGCTTCTTCTAGTCGAACTCCTTCCAGTCGCCTAGAGGGCTCCCTCTAGTTGAACTCCTTCCAATCGCCAAGCAGGCTCTTTCCAGCTGAACTCCTTCTAGTTACCCAAAGGGCCCCCTCTAATCGAACTTCCTCTTAGTCGCCGATAGGCCTCTTCTTGTCAAACTCCTTACGATCACCCAGAGGGATCTTGTCATCCACGTAGACTCAGTTTCCAGCTCTACACAAACCCACCTACATGCAGACAACCTCAAAGAAGTCTGAGCTTCTCTGGAACCATCATGATTTGAAGCCCTTCATCACCAATAGCTATTCCATCTGATCTTCAACTATTAAATCTCAACAGGCTTGCATGTTACGACAATGAACACTACCTTTCATAACAAACTCTACATGATCCCAAATGGCCTACTACCAGGTAGTTATGGCTATCACCATCAGTTTGTTACGAGCTCCATCTATATAAGGGATCCTCCAAATACGTTCTCTCTGAGCTTAAGACTCTACTCTAATTTCTCCGAGTGCTTCATTTCTATTAGCCAGAAGAGCTGACTAGATCGTCAGAGGATCTTGCCAAAGCCATCCCCCACTCTAGTCAGGACTTATCTTGCAGATCACCGACGGCAACCTCATCTTCTCTAGCTTCTGTCCATTTCGACATCAACCAAATTCTACATCAAAAGAATTGGTGCTAGAGGAAGGATTTTATTGATCCCTTGTTCTTAAAGCAGGGCTCGACAAAATTCCTTCTCTGCCTCCACTTCTTCTCCAACCAATTCTACAAGGATGCCATCCAGAAAAGCATCGACGAGGCAATCTACTGCCTTCGTGATCAAATCTCATCTAGATATGCTCGCTCTGACTCCATCTCTGATCCCCCAAGATCCTCCATCGACAGTAATGGTGGACGTGGAGTAATTCAACCTGTTGAGTCAGCAGGTTAAGGGCCTCGTAGAATCTACGCAGGCCATGCAGCAGCTCCTAACATCAGTTCAGTCGGAGAGAATCTCATCGGAGTACCAGGATCTAATGCTCGGATGACCCACCTCAGCCAGTCATCCAGTGACCCCTGAAAACACTACTAAAAAAAAGGGCTAACCACTATCGTAGCCTAAAAAATTATTGCCATAAGCTATGGCAGCGGTTCTTTAATTGCTACTACTGCAATCAACACCATAGCTCTATAACAGCGGTTGTTACAGCGATTGTTTGAACCACTGCCATAGATAACCTATTACAACGATTTATAAATCGTTGTAATAGATCGATTTATAGCAACGATTATTTAACCACTACCATAGATTATCTATAGCTGCGGTTATATAATCGCTACTATAAGTAATCTATGGCAGTGATTTCTTAACCGCTACCATAGGTCTAATACAGCGGTTAGCATCGTTTGCATCATGGACCTATGACAGCGGTTGGCATGGATATGGCAGCGATTATAAAATCACTATCATAGATTTTGAATAATTAAAAAATTAAAATTTTTATTTTTTTATATATTTTATCTGATAAATATAGATATATAATATAAGAAAATATAATAAATATAAAAATTATTCTAAAATACTAAAATTTTATTATCAAATAAAATTTATTATAATATTTTTTAAAAAAAATAAAATACATCAAAAGTTTTCTAAATCTACATCATCATCGTTGTCATCGAAAGCCAGAGCTGGAGCTGGAGCTGGAGCTGAAGCTGGAGCTAGAGCCGAAGCCGAAGCCAAAGCTAGAGCTGGACCTAGAGCTGGTGCTGAAGCCAGAGTCAAAGCTAAAGCTAGAGCTAAAATGCGGACCAATATATCCTCAAAGCTCGTGACTCCAAAATAAGTGCTGAGCGTCAATATCATATCTCTCATGATGCCCTCCAGATGAGATGCATGCTTCTCAGCCCAATCTGCCCACATCACAGCATGATCTACCCATATCAATGCCTTCTCAAGCTCCTCCCGATTGATGACATCGAAAGTCTATGAGGAGATGCTCACCTCAAACCAGTAGCTCGTCGGCATGTGTCCGGGCCTGCATCGAACCCTCCCAAAGTTTTCAAGCCCTAAGACCTGAGATAGATGGTCATGGGGCCTAGAGGTATCCGGGCCCTCGCTCGCGAGCGCATCTAACTGATTCTATAATTATAAATTAAAATAAAATTTTATAAGAAATGCTATAATACTAATCATATATACTAATATATTTAATATTTATAAAAATACGTCTGATTGTGGCGTTCATCAGCTTGCCCATCTTGTCCATGTGGTTGGATCAGAAGATCTCGCTATGACTGGACATCACTCCATCTCTCATCAGCTATAATAAAGAATAAATTTATTAGAAAGATGATAAAAAATATGAATTTAATTTATCTAGTAAGATTTAGAATTAATTACCTCTCTATGCACACGATTGGCCATAGAATCGTGACCTAGAGTGTGCGTATACTCTTGGGCTGCACAATTTTTTTGATTCTGATGGAAGGTAGCCAAACAAGTATTCAAATAAATAATAAATATTTTAAAAATATTTTAAAAAATTTAAATAAAATTTTAAGCATATTGAAAAATTCAAAAGTTAAAAATTTTATCTCGAACTCCTGGCTCCTCCAGTGTCTAACCATCCTCTCCCACTGACTCGGAGGATAGTCCTGTATTCAGGAAATAAGTTTCTTCGAAGTGTCTCATCGATGCTCGAGCCATCCTCTGTGAAGCTTGACCTTATAATCTCGGTATAACTTTTCGATCTTTCTTAGTCGGGCATCTCAAGCCCTCTCATGATCGAGAAAGTTGTACCTTCTTTGCAAAAAGTTATCAAAAATTAGTTACAAAATTATTTTAATCAAACATATATAGTGTAAACATATAAAATGCATAAATATAACTAAGATGCACGTACTTATCCATATCTCCTTTCATATTCGATCCCTGATGGCAGCATCCATCAAACGCCAATCTTTGGGCTCTATAAGAATGATGTCTGACAGCCTCACAAGTAATCCAAAAAAGGAATGAATCTTCCATGCGGTCTCCCTTGTCGACCTTTTCTATGCATCGTAATAAACCATCACCTGATGCTGGCGGTTCCACACGTGTGCCATACGTGTGGGATCATGAAATGTTCAATTGGATGATGCACCTACAATATAAATATGTTATGCAAATATATAAATATATAAATACTATATAAAAAATAAAATTATGCTAATATAATAAAAATATACACTCAGATGCCTGCATAGTAGCATGTGTCTCAGATATGGACGATGGTAGAGGCTCAGCTATTGATAGAGCAGATACCGCTAGTGGAGTAGATGCTGACGGTAGAGGTCCTTGAGCAGTCGATGTCGAGGTGGATGGAGTATGCTCTGATTGCTCCTCGGATGCTGAACTACGCATAACCCATCGAGAGGCAGGGGTGAAAGCTAGATGGCATTTTGGTGATATTGTGATCTACAACGTTAATGAACATTAATCAATATAATATGTTGAACAATAATATTAGTATAGCATCAATAAATAGTCTCTAATATGTACACTAATCAATTAACGAGTCTATCGTTATGCAATGCAATAAACAAAAGCAACAAGATATAAACATCAAAAAAATATTATGCAATAAATTCTACAATATGAATTACATTCATAAATAATTAAGGATGAGCAATAGTCGTAGGTTCGATCTCTTGTGCGAACCTTAGTGTTAATCCAAAAATCAGAAAGAAGAATAAATTAGATGATGGTGGCACCTTAAGGCTTAAATTTGGAACCTTAGAGAGATATATCAAATTCTATTCGCTTAGAAGTCGAGCCAACTCCATGCTTGAGACAGTCGGCTCCGTGCCTGAGACATCCGACTCGGGTCTTCCCCCAGTCGGCTTGATCATGGCTCGAGCTGGGTCGACTGTATATTCGAGCCAGCTCGACTGTATTCCATCCCCTCGATCACTCCCTCTCTCCCTCTCTCGATCTCTCTCATCGATAATGGCGACGAGGCCAAACCCCTCCTTCCTAGTTTTTTCATCTCTCGATCTTTCTCTCTCCCTCTCTCGATCTTCCTCACCGACGTGGTCGGACCCCATCCCTTCCTCTCTTACTCTCTCGATCTCCCTTGCCAATAAGATCGGACCCCATCCCTCCCAGTGATGCCAGCAAGGCTGGACCCCCTCCCTCCCTCCCTCTCTCTCTCTCTCGATATCCCACTCTCCCTCTCTCGATCTCCCTCACCGACGAGGTCGGACCCCCTCTCTTCCAATGATGGCGGCGAGGTCGGACCCCCTCCCTCCTAATGATGGTGGCTAGGTTAGATCCCTTCCTTCCTCTCTCCCTCATCGATGATGGTGGTGAGGCCAGACCCCCTCCCTCCCACTCTCGATCTTCCTTACCGATGGCCAACGAGCGACTGACCCTCCTTCTCTTAATCTATCGGTCTTCCTCTCAGTCTCTTCGTTTCTTAGTTCTAGATCCCAAAATTGGATCCAGTCTTTCGAGATCCATTAAGATTTGGGTCTGGTACTTCAAGTATAGACCCATCGGGTATTTAGGTTTAGATTCGATATCAGTAATTAAAATTAGATCTAGATCTGAATATCTAAATTTTGATTCGAACTCAATCCATTGATAGATCTAGTCCACAGCAGCCGACATGGCACAGTCCAAGGCTACCGCCACAGCATGCCCCAAAAACTACAACATGCTAATAATTATAATAATTATAATAAATATTTATAATATTTATTATAAATATTTTATAAATTATTATAAATATATATGATTAATAAATAATACTATAAAATTTTTAAAAAAATTATACCTGTGGCTATAGAGAGCGGGTCGTACCAAAAGCTTCGAAGGTTACCGACGACGATGCTAGAGAAGGACGACGACACTAGAGGTAACCTATGAAATAAAAATAAGATAGTGAGATAGAGAAGAGAGAGAAAGAGAAAAGAAAGAGAGAGCAGAAGTGGCTGGGGATGGAGGGCTAGGGGAAGAGGGCATAGTGACGAGGAGGCCTGGGAGGCATAGTGATGGGAGGATCGGCGATCGAAAGGAGAGTATGGAGGGTGGAGGGGCTGGATGGGGGCTGGCGAGGAGGAGCGACCGGGGATGGGGGAAGGAGGGGCGGTTGGGGGGAGGATGGGGGATGGAGGATCGGGGGGGGTGGCGGTGGCGGGGAGGGGCAGCCGGAGATGGGGGTTCGGAGGAGGAGGGGGAAGGAGGGGTGGAGCCGGTCGAAGGGGGAAAGAAGCCTCACTGATGATAAGAGGAGCGAGAGAGAGATAGAGAGAGATCGAGCATGCACGGAAGAAAAGCAAAAAAAATTTAGAAATTTTTAATCTAACCTATGGCAGCGGTTATCGAACTGCTACCATAAATCTGAGCTCAGAAGTGGCACTCTCAAGTCTTGAAAATATGAGAAGATAGATCATGAAAAGATGGAAGCGAGTCGAAAGAAGAATTAGTCTCAATAGTAAAATTCAGAAACTGGGCTAGCTCACTCTGAGATTGAGCTGGCTCAATTGAAAATTAGATCGATTAAGTTTGAGACTGGGTCAGCTAGGTCTCAGAAGAAAATCTAGATAAAAAGCAGCATTTTTGGGCTATTGGCATGGTACACAACTGGGTCGGCTCAGTCTGGGACTAAATCGATCCAATCATAGATTAGCCAGCTCAGTCTGAAATTGGGTCAGCTTAATTTTCATGGGTTATTATTTTATGTACGTGGGTTGTTTGGATTTGAAAATTTTTTTTATGAGCTTGGGCTTGACCCTTTGTAAAGTATATATACTAAAAATAGGTCAAGATTGTAAGAGTGTTAAAATATGCTAAATAAAAGCTCTTTTCTTTCAAAATTTTCTTCTTCTCTTCTTCTCTATTTCTTGATTTATTTGATCGTGCTTCATAGAGATCTCTAAGAAGTACTTCCTTGTTGCTTGGCTAATCATCGATGGCCACATCGATCCATGTGGAAAGAGCGCATATTCTCAATATTTGGTATTAGAGCGGTATTGCATGGAAGGAAGGAAGACACCTAGGGTTTACTACATCCAGGATATATTGCATCAGGTTTTATCCTAAAAACTTTTAGTTTATTTTATGGTTGTCTTTAGATTGAGGTGGAAATTATTTACACGGAGGAATGGTGATACACAAGTTTGGAAAGAGGATCTAGGGCTAGTTAGATCTTCTATGAAGAATAGTTTTACTGGTGTGTAATCGTGAAGGATGTTAGGGATCTGTTCTTGACTTGTTTAAAGTCATGGGATCAAGTGGATTCAATGTGGATTTTGAGAAGTTTGACGGCAAGAGAAACTTTACCTTATGGTAGTAAAGAGTAAAGGGCTTATTAGTTTAGGAGAGGATCTACAAGATCTTGATAAAAGAAAGGCTAGAAAAGATCAGTGCTGAGGATTGGCAAGAGTTGGAGGAAATTGCTTTTAGCACAATCTGGATGTCTTGGTTGATCAGATTTTGCTTGAGGTTTGCACAAAGACTATGGCAAAGGGTCTCTGGGAGAGATTGGAGAACACATACATGGGAAAGAATATGACGAATAAGCTATGGTTGAAGAAACAAATGTATAGTTTGAGGATGCTTGACGGTAGAGATCTTGTTGCACATATCCAAAGGTTCAATCAGGTGTATTCTGAGGTGATGAGTTTGGATGTGAAGATCGACAAGGAGGATTGGATATTACTGCTATTATGTTCTCTCCTAGGTTCATATGATGGCCTCATAACAACTTTAGTTTATGAGAAGGAGATCCTAAACTATGAAGAGGTTGTTGGTGTGCTCAGATCAAATAAGCAAAGGAAGAAGATCTACAAGGAAGACCCTAAGTCTGAGATCTTGGCTGTGAATGAAAGACAGGAAAGATCAAAGGAGAAGATAAGAGGAAAATTTAAGGGCAGGTCAAAGTCTCAAGATCAGAGGAAGATGATATTGAAATATTATAAATATCATCAATCTGGACACCTGAGGAGAGATTGTCCCCTTTTGAGATTAGAAAAAAGAAAGGCCAGCAAGGAAGATGATACAACTTCTATGAACAATGGAGAAGATCTACTAGTTGTATCAGATTGATCCACAGAATGTGATACTATGTAGATATTAGATTTAGCATACTCACATCACTATACTTCTCATCGAGAGTGGTTTGCTATCTACCAAAAGGCTGATGATGGAAGTATCAGCCTTGGAGATGATCACCCATGCAAAGTAGCTAGAATTGGCTCTATCAGGGTGAGGATGTACGATGGGATCATTCATACATTATCAAATGTTAGGCATGTACCAGAGTTGAAAAAGAATTTAATTTCTTTTGGCTACTTGGAGGAGCAGGATTATGCTTTTAGTAGTCAGGCTGGGAGTGGATGTCTGAAAATTTCTAAAGAAGCTTTGGTGGTGATGAGAGGTAGAAGACTGAGCAACAATCTTTACAGAATGGAAGGCTCAGTGGTAAATGATAGTGCAGAGATGTTAGTAGTGGCACAGGAGGAGCAGATTTTATATCGATTGTGGCACTATCGGATAGGTCATATAAGTAACCGTAGGCTCACAAAACTAAGCAGAAGAGGTATGATCCCAGCCCTGATGAAGGAGGGCACAGATCTTTATAAGCCGTGTATCTTTAACAAACAACATAGGATGAAGTTTGCCAGAAGTATCAAGCATAGTGAGGGAGTGCTGGATTTAGTGCACTCGAATGTATGGAGACCAACTCCTGTATCAGCTAGAGGTGGGGTAAAATACTTTGTTACTTTCATTGATGATTTCTCAAGGAAGGTATGGATTTATCTGATCAGAGAAAAATCAGAGATGTTTGCCCAGTTCAGAGCCTGGAGTGCTGAAGTAGAGGAGTCAGGGAGACAGGTAAAGTATCTGAGGTCGAACAATGGAGGGGAGTATACTAGCCTCGAGTTCAGGAGGTACTGTGAGAAAAATGACATCAAATGCCATTACACGGTGAGGATGACTCCCTAGCAGAATGGTTTTATGGAGAGGATGAATCGGACACTGATCGAGAAGGCACGGAGTTTGAGGCTGCAGACATCACTCCTAAAGTTCTTTTATGGTGATGCTCTAACTTTTCTTATTTTCTTGTGAACAGGTCCCCTCATTATAAGCTAAATGGAGGCATTCCAAAGGAGGTCTAGAGTGAAAAGAAGGTGGAGCTTGGTCACTTGAAAGTCTTCGATTGCACAGTCTATGCACATATGGAGGCAACCGAAAGGAGCAAATTGGATCCAAAATCTTAAAAGATGACATTCATAGGATATCCACAAGAAGTCAAGGGATACCTACTGTGGGACTCTCAGACACAGAAGTCAGTGATCAGCATGGATGTTATCTTTGTTAAGAAGAGCATCTTGAGGAGGTCTAAGATAGATAGAACTAGGAAAACAAAGGTGAACAGCGATGGCCAGTCAGAGAATGATGGCATGCAGGTTACATCCACTTACAGAAGTGTTTCTATTGAGGTGGAGCTGGGCAGAAAAGTATTGTCTCAAATTAAAAATCAGCATAGAGGATCGATAGTTCAGACAGATGTGCAGCAGCCATAGACATCAGGCAGAGATGTGCCAGTAGGAGTGACTTTGCATAAGCCCCAGCATACTATTAGGAGATCAGTCAGATCTGGTATTGATGAGATTATCTCCTATGCACTCATCACTGCTAATGGAGATCTAGAGAATTATGCAGAGGCCATGGAGAGTGAGGATCATGATTCATGGATGCAGGCCATGATGAAGGAGATGGAATCACTTGAGAAGAATCAGACATGGCAGCTAGTGGATCTTTTAGAGGGTGCTCAACCTATTGGCTCAAAGTGGATGTTCACAAAGAAAGAAGCACCTTCAGAACAGGTGGATTCAGATTTAAAGCAAGGCTAGTAGCAAAGGGATACTCACAAAGAGAAGGGATTGACTACACAAAATTTTTTTTTTTATGGTGCATCATACATCTATTCGAGTTTTGCTGTCACTAGTGGCACAGCATAACATAGAATTGGAATAGATGGACGTGAAGACGGCCTTCCTTTATGAGACTTTGGAGGAAAGAATCCACATGAAGCAACCAGATGGTTTCATAGAGATGGGATAGGAAGAAAAGGTGTGTTTACTCAGGAAGTTTTTGTATGGCTTGAAATAATCTTCTCGTCAGCGATATCGAAGGTTTGATAGCTTTGTCTTGAGCCTGGATTTTAGTAGATGTGAATATGATTGTTGTGTCTACATCAAGGATGTAGATGAGGAGGATGCCCTATACCTATTATTGGATGTAGATGATATTTTCATAGCCAGTAGAAGCATGGATGCTATGAAAAGATTGAAAAAGGCATTATCATCTGAATTTGAGATGAAAGATTTGAATCTAGCTTAGAAAATTCTTGGAATGGAGATTTGCAGAAATAGGTGCAAAGGAGTGCTCCATTTATCATAAGAAAAGTATGTCCAGAAGGTTATGGAGAGGTTTGGGATGGAGAAGGCCAAACCTGCAGAGACGTCATTATCGAGCCATATGTCTCTCTCCAAGTTATAGTGCCCCCAGTCAGAATAGGAGAGAGAGTACATGAAATAAGTCCCTTATGCAAATGCTATAAGCAGTGTGATGTACACTATAGTGTGTTGTAGACCAGATATAGGACATGCTGTGAGCACGATTAGTAAATATATGGCTAACTCTATGAAGAAATACTAGAAAGTATTGAAATGGATATTGAGATATCTGCATGGAATAAGAGATTATGGTTTGGTGTTTGGTGGGTAGTCGGGAAGATTTAGAAAACAATCTGTGAAGATGTATGAAGGTTCAGATCCTTTGGAAGGATTTATTGATGCAAATTATACTAGTGATCTTGATACAAGAAGATCTACTATTGGATACCTCTTCTGCGTATATTGTGGATCGATGTCTTGGAGATTAACCCTTCAGCCAATCATGGCATTGTCTACCATAGAGGCTGAGTACATTGGGATAACGGAGGCTGCAAAAGAAGACCTTTGGCTTAAGAAGTTGATTGATGAGTTGGGGGTGGAGCAGAGCAAGGTTACACTATTCAATAATAGTCAGAATGCTCTGTTGTTGGCATAGAATCCATTCTATCATGCACGGACAAAGCATATAGACGTGAGGTACCACAAGATCAGAGAGCTGATGGAGGAAGGTGAAGTAAAACTGATGAATGTCCATACCAAGGAGAATCAGTCTGATGCACTCATGAAGGTACTCCCCAAAGACAGCTTTTAGAGATGTGTGGCACAGATGGGTCAATTAAGAAGAGATGAGTTCACAAGAACTTGAAAGTACCAAGATGGAGAATGTAAGCTCAGAAGTGGCACTCCCAAGTCTTGAAAATATGAGAAGATATGTCACAGAAAGATGGAACTGAGCTGGAAGAAGAATAAGTCTCAATAGTAAAATTTAGAAACTGAGCCGGCTCACTCTGAGATTGAGCTGGCTCAATTGAAAATTAGGTCAGCTCAGTCCAGGATTGGGTCGGCTAGGTCTCAGAGAAAAATTCAAATAGAAGCAGTATTTTTGGACTGTTGGCATGGTACATAACTGGGTCAGCTCAGTCTGGGACTGAAACGACCCAGTCATAGGTTAGCTAGCTCAGTCTAAAATTGAGCCGGCTCAATTTTCGTGGGTTATTATTTTATGTACATGGGTTGTTTGGGTTTGGAGAGTTTTTCTATAAACTTGGGCTTGACTCTTTGTAAAGTATATATACTGAAAATAGATCAAGATTATAAGAGTACTGAAATGTACTGAATAAAAGTTCTTTTCTTTTGAAAATTTCTTCTTCTCTTCTTCTCTATTCTTTGAATTATTTGATCGTGCTTTCGCAGAGATCTCTGAGAAGTACTTCCTTATTGCTTGGCTAATTATCGACGGCCACACCGATCCATTTGAAAAGAGTGCATATTTTTAACAAAATTTATGATAGTGGTTATACAAAATCACTGTCATAGATCTATGACAGTGGTTCTATAACCGTTGCTATAGATCTATAGCAGTGATTTTTGATAACCGCTGCCATAAGTTGAAAATATTTTTTTTAAAATATTATATAATTTTAAAATTTAATATCCATCTTTACTATCCATTATCTAAATAATTATCATTAGAGTATTGTCGCAAAAGATTGCCTCGATCTGATAGCCCTAGCTTCATCGATCAGAAAAATTGGATTTTGATAATCATGAATGATGATGCGATGATTTGATAGATGGAGCCCTTCGATGGATTTAAAAATCTGCAATGATGATATTGATGATGTTTGTAGCATACTATCAAAGTTTCACTTCAATCGGATATCATTATCATGATCAATTTAGTATGGAATGATTTCGACCATTAAATTAGAAACAAGCGATCAAATGGTTAAACAACATCCGATTATAAGATTATTTTTTAGTTAAATGATCTTTATTATAATTTTAAATATTTTATATGGTGATGATAGTAAAATTTAAATCATTTTCGTATAAATTGCTCATGTTAAGTAGATATTGCAAAAGCACAAGCATAACAACCAGTGAAGTTTCAAAATGGTTATTAGGAGATGTATAGTTTTAGATCGTTCTTCATCTCATGAGTTAAATTTTATAATCACCACCATAAAAAATGATTAAAGTAGTAGCCAAGATCATTTATAAAAAAAATTATTTCATAATCGAACACCGTTTGGTCCTTTGATTACTCATTTATCATTTAACGGTCAAAACTAATCTATACTAAATTGACTAAGATAACGATATCCGATTGAAGTAAAACTTTGATAGTACACTATAAACATTACCAAGATCATCGTTCTAGGTTTTTGAATCCATCAGAGATATCTATCTATCAGATTATTGCATCATCGTTCGTGATCATCGAAATCAAATTTTTTTGATTGACGAAGCTAGGGCCATCGGATCAAGGTTATCTTTTGCAATGATACTCAAATGATAATTATTTAGATAATGAATGATGAAGATGAATATTAAATTTTAAAATTATATAATATTTAAAAAAAGTATGGCTACGATTATAATTAACCGCTGCCATAAATAAGCTTATAACAGTGGTTCCTACCAACCGCTACTATAGATCCGACTTATAGCAACGATTTCACTAACCACTACTATAGATCCGACCTATAACAGTGGTTATAATAAACCACTGCGATAGGTCGACCTATGATAGTGATTTTTTGTAACCACTGCTATAGGTCCAACCTACGGCATCAATTTTCGTTAACCACTGCTATATATCGGACCTATGGCAGTGGTTACAAAAATCACTACCATAGATTCGACCTATAGCAGCGGTTAACGAAAATTTCTATCATATGATCTATGGCAGCGATTTCAAAAATCGCCGCCATATTATGTGCTATCATAGACCATTTTTATAGTAGTGAAAAGAAAAGCAAAGGATGGAGAGCCTTTGTTCGAATCATGATTCCACTCCTAGAGGATCTTTACCTCCATTCTGTTAGAAGACCCTTGAGATCCATGATTGAGAGGATTTGAATCAAAGATTCCAGAAAATGAATCGATGGATTGAAGAACTCTGCCATGCTCCCTCCACCAACGGCGATGATATGTGCACCGACCCTCTTTTATTCCAAAGAATCATATAAGAGTTGGTCCTGCCAAACTTCAAGCTTCCTTAATTTGAGAGCTATGATGGGACCACTAATATGGTCGACCATCTGGAGGCCTTCCAAAGCATGATGCTACTCCATGGCATGTCTGATGCCATCCTATGCCAAGCCTTTCTGTCTACTCTAAAGGAAGCGATGAGAAATTGATACTCAGCTCTGATATTGGGTATGATCTTCTCCTTCGATCAAATGAGCCATTAGTTTGTGATTTATTTCATCAGTAGCTGACATTCAAGGTGAGGTTCAGAGTCTCTCATCAATATTATGTAGAAGGAAGGAGAGTCTATCTGAGGAGTCCCTCATTAACATCAAGCAGAAGGAAGGGGAGTCCATCCGAGCTTACGTCAGTCGCTTTAATGCTGCTACACTGGAGGTCTGAAATCTAAATCAATCTATTGCTATGGCCGCGTTAAAGGGCGATCTTCAGAAGAATGATATTTTTTTCTCTCCAGAGAAGAAGTATCCTAAGAATTTTGCTGATATGCTAGATCGAGCTGAAGGTTATGCTCGAGCTGAGGAGGCCTTCAAGTTGAAGGATATTGAGGCCATGGGAGAGCGATAGGTGGATGAATCTAGCAAGCCTGCAGCTAAAGAGAAATCAAATAAAACTTGGCCATGCTCTGGAACTCCTCTTAAGCGTAGACGAGCTCAGACTCCACCCCGAGCTCATCGGCAAAGAAGCCCTGATCGAAGGGCATGATGGAACTCTTCCTCCAGAAGGTTCCATAACTATGCCCCTTTCAATGCTCCAAAGACTAAAATGCTAATGGAGATCAAGGAGCAGTTACCAAGATTGGAGAGGATGCGTACTCATCCTGACAAGTGCAATCCTAACAAGTACTGCTTCTACCATCATAATCATGATCACGATACCAAAAAATGTATTCAGCTCCGAGATGAGATCAAGGAGCTCATCAGGTGAGGCCAACTTGATCAATTCCTATGACGTCATGTTGCCCAGATAGACAATCCAAGGAGGGGGCTGGTGAATTACATTTTCAAAAATTTAAAACAGATATGTGGGGTGATAAATGATTAATTCCTATGTGAATCAAATGTGAGAGCAAAAAGAAGACACAATCAAGAGCACACACACAAACAAAAAAATTTTATAGTGGTTCGGTACTCTCCTAGTACCTACGTCCACTCCCCAAGCAAACTCTTGAAAATTTTACTATAATCCCGCAAGATTACAGTCGGATAGTTTTTTCGGGCTTACTATCCAAAAATTTAGTTGGTTTTTCTCTAGGTTCACCAACCATAATCCTTACAAGGATCAGACAAATCAATTTGAATAAACAGAGGGGAGAAAAGCTCCAAAATCCAAGTTTTAGGCCCTACTAAAATCAAGTACATGGAAAGAGAAAAAAAATTTATAACTCAAAATATCCCTTTGAATGAGGAGAAAAGTTGTCCTTGTAGTTCGTTGAAAGTCTCTTTGAATACGTAGAGTTAATGCACTTGAGGGTTCTTCAAAGATTGAGAGAACTGATTGATTAGAGATTGGGTATTCATTTAAAAATAGAGCATGCTTCGATTTCTATCATTTTTTTTGGATCAATTAAAAATAAGCCTTCTTCCTATTATATTTGCAGCATTCTCTCTTTTAGTGACGATTGGAGATCAGAAAAAGTAAAATTCAATATTGGAGAGTAGCAACTAGCCATTGGGACTGAAAAAATCTGATCTGGAATATCCCATCAAAAGGTTATCGCCGAGTCTCGAGACTTCTCAGTTTGTTTTGAGACATCTCGCCAAGTTACGACGCCTCTCGATTTGATCAGGAGAGCTTTCACCTTTAGTCGTACGAAAAATCAGCTTTCTGAAAAAAAAGGACTTACCTGAGATCGAGACCTCTCGATTCTGAATAAGACATCTCGCTGGAACCGCGAGACCTCTCAAAAATTCTATGAAATCTCTTGCTCTCAGAGCACAGAAATTAGATTTCTATCGCCTGAGATCAAGAGATCTCGAGATTCACTCGAGACCTCTCGAAACTAAGCCAGAATTTGGGGCATGCCAATCTACTCGAGAGCTCTCGAAAAAATTTTGAAGCATCTCGAAGTCTGCTCCAAGATAATTTTGAGAAAATTTTTGCACCAATCAAGAGAATTTGATTTTTATTTAAATTCTACTTTATATCTTTCTTATTTTGATCAAAGAGCTCTCTTTCTTCTAACATTGAAATACTTAAAATAAAATATATTAGTAATCATTTGCTTTAATATTTGGTCATCATCAAATTCACTTGAGGGTTCAACAATCTTTTCCTTTTTGAAGGTGACAAAACATTATGCAAGCCATAAAATAAGTGTAAGCAATATGTATATCATGAACTAATGAATGCAAAATTTTTGTGCTAAAGCTCCCCCTTAATGTATGCTCTCATGAAATGAATAGGATTTGAATAACATTCTTTTCATTTTATATTTGTTCATTTCAATCATTTTATTTTCTAAAAGTTTTTTTTTGTATATGTTAGCTTAAATTGATTATATATTTGTATTTTGATTTGAATTAATTATACATTTGCATATTTCTCCTTAATATTTTTTCTCATTTTGTCAGCATCAAAATCACAATAATGAGAGGATCATAAATAGGCAAGAACATAAAAAGAATTGATTTCATTGCAACATATAATAATACATAGATAGAAATGTATGTTGGTTTATAAAAAAAAATCTCATACCAACATATCTAAATCAAAAGTCAAAACAAAAGAGAAACTAGACCTAGTCCTTATCAGAGAGGAACTCAATGATGGGTTCAGAGGAACATTTGGGTCTAGTAGAGGACAAGTGAGGAGCAGGTCTAGGAGAAGGTGATGGTCTAGAAGAAGATGATGGTCCAGAAGACGATGGTGTCTGACTCAAAATCTGCCGCAGGATGGAAATAAGGACTTCAGCCATGGTGCACTGAACAATGATGTTCTCTTCAAGTCTCTGTGCAATTCTAGCATTCTTGGATAGGAGTAGTTCAATCTGAGCTGATGTCTTATGTTGCCCCTTCTCCAAAATTTTTAGCCTTTGGGATAATCCACTAATTTATTGGCTAAGCATTTCTATCTAACCTTCAGTGGATATTCTTTGTTCTTCAATGCTTACAAAAAGTTGATGCCTTACACTGGACAGTATATCCATAAACCTTTCAGATACTTTCTGAACTACTTCTTTTACCATCCTTTCAATTAAAAGATCTTGATCAAAAGCTGAGGGAGGTGCTGGTGCAGGATAAGAAGGCACCTAAAGAGAGTGTGAGGACCTTGGTATAGTGAAAGAGGGTCCAGCAGTAGATAGTGATGGTGGAAGGGGTGGAGATCTATATTCTTCAGGCTCATTTACAACATGTTCATCTATCCTCATCCATCTATCATCCTTTTTTACAAACTTCATCCAGTTTAATGTTCCTTCATTGATGAAGTCTGTGTAAGCCAGCCTTTTGAAGTCTTCACCTTCTAGATTAACTTGAAAGTCCTTGAAGATTAAGGTGAAGATCATTCCATAGGGTAAATAGGCTTTGCTTTTACTGGCAATATCCTTCAGTTATTGAAGCATAAGAGAGAAAAAGCTGATGGAAGTTTTAGTCATCATAAAGAACATGATACCTAGTTCTCTCTTTCCAACCCAGTCATGCCTTCCTACCTTAGAGAAAACTATATAATTGACAAAAGATTGCAGCAATCTCATCTCAACTCAAAGAAGATGTGAGACGAATTATAGATTTTCATCAACATTCTTCCTTTCTAAGATGCACATGAGAGCTTCAGTTTTGTCAAACAAGTTTAGATTGCTAATCCCTGCCCTAGGCACTTCGAGAAGTTGTTCTATTTTTCTCTCATCTAAGAAAACGTGCACTTCTTTTACAACAGACTATACTTTCGATCCATGCTCAATGCTAATATTGTCAAAAAATTCTCTTATCAAGTTTGGATAAACATTTACCTCTAGGGTACATAGTTTTTTCCATCCTTACTGTCGGATCCAAGATCCAATATGAAAGTATTCCCAATTTAGGTATTCGATGTCCACACAGTGGTCCGTTGGAACAGTCCTAGTAGCAATGAAGAGACGAACATGAGATGAAAAAGCAGATAGAAATGATTGAGCCAAGTCTAGCTGTCGCTTAGCCCTAGCTTCAGTCATTAGTTAGCAAAGAATAAAATAACATAAATGAGAATATCTAAAGTATTAGAATTTACCATCTGGTGTGAGATGTGTGAAATCATGCGAGCTGGCCACATGATCGCTCTCTCCTCGAGAGCTCTATCCTTGGCTAGAATGGCTCCAACCTTTAGAAGATACGATGTATAATCTCTAAAAATAAAAATAAAAATTAAAGTAAGAAGATGACCTAAAAATTGATTCAAATAAAATATCTATCAAAATATAATAAAATGATTGTTGTCTAGAGGTAGCAACTCAAGAGGGAGGAGGAAGAATGAATTGAGTTCTTATAAAATTTTGGCCAAATTAAACTCTAAGTCAATTATGTACTTCTAATTAAATCAACTTAAGAGATTATATGGTGAAAGCAATTTATAGCAATGGAATTAAAATATATAAATTGATAACTAACAAGTAAAACCAAGCAAGCCAAGCATAGCATATAAAGTAAGTACAAGAAGGCACAACAAATATACAAAATTTATAATAGTTTGAAGCAACCCGCTCCTACGTCCACTTGATAAGTGGTAAAAATATACTAATAAAAGTATTAAATTATAAAATAAATTAATCTATTTTTAAGAAATTGATATTTTTATTAATTTTATGTAGGAAAGAAGACCACCAATATGAAGATCTTATTTTTCTAGATCAGATGAAATAAATTTCAAGCAAAATGGACTTCAAACAAGCCCGAAATTGAATTTCAAAGGAAAGATATATATATATAAAGCCAGTCGATCCAGTTCAAACCGACTCAGAAAAATTGGCTTAGCAGACCGCCTGGCCCGACCATGCTCAGACTGACCGACCGACTGCTGACGCCATGCTTACATCGTGCTGATGTCAGAATTTTTTGCGGTACATGATGAACCGCTACAGTGACTAGGCAAGGGCATTTCGGAGATTTCATGGGGACAAGCATGCTTTGATTGGCTGAAGGAAGCGAT
The DNA here is from genome assembly GCA_006176705.1 of Cocos nucifera. Taxonomy (NCBI): domain Eukaryota; kingdom Viridiplantae; phylum Streptophyta; class Magnoliopsida; order Arecales; family Arecaceae; genus Cocos; species Cocos nucifera. The sequence continues at coordinate 590,952 of QRFJ01000393.1, read as the reverse complement.
GGTCCATGCAACGTCGGGCTCGTGCATGATCTACAGAGGATATTCTAAGAGAATGTTCCCTGATTCGATGAATGATGTTCTCTGGGATTTGATCGAATGGCTAAAATTTGTGCACTAACAAATGATGGATGCAGCTCCCGATCGAGATCCAATGATTGAGGTTCATCCCAATTTTTAACTAATGTCTGAAGCTCTCCTATGCACGATCTGATGGGCCAAATTTGATCTTCAAGGATGATCCAATGATCCAAATGAATTTCAACTTGATTTAGATTTTTAAATCAATTTTTGAGTGATTTTTGGCCCATTTGATCATCATCCAACGATCAGAATGATCCAGATTTCAATCTGAGTTGTGTTAGAAGTTTTAAACCCAATTCTTCTAGGATTTTTTGAGGGATTTCGATAGAAACTCTTCTCCTTAGCCTATTTAAAGACCCTATTGTTGTTGCTACCGAGAGATTGAGAGAGAGAGTTTTAGAACAGTAAAGAAGAGTTTTAGAACAGAAAGAGAGTTGGAGAACAGTAACAGAGAGTAATAGAGAAAAATAGAGAGAGATCTTTAGAGAGATTTTATAAAGGGTTTGAGAGTTTTAAGGAAGAGAGAAGAGAAAGAGTTTTTATTTCTTTGTTATTTTTCTTTCTTTCTTTTTCTTCTGACAATCAGGACATCGATCAAGGGACTTCTCTTCTTCTTCATCGAGTTTTCCACATCAAGAGCAACAGACAATCAATTTCAGCAAATAAATAGTCTAATTTCTTCATGCTTTTTATTTTATTTGTTATTTTTGAACTTATTATTATGAACTAAATTTTCTTTTACTAAGGCTAAAGTGTAGCCACTCTTTTAATGCAATATTTAGTATGATTTATTTTTAATTTTAAATTTTATTCATAAGGAGTATATAAATCTGATCTTAATGCTTTTAGATTACTGGCCATCTTCTAATTGATCTGATGAACATAGATGATACAGACCAAGTACATCTATATTATTACTTCTTGATTATATACCTTGTATTATGAATCGAATTAGAATTCATATGCATGCAGAAATTTTAGTGCGCTTTGGATGCAGCGTATTTTAATTAGAGGATTTCACAAAACTTAATGCATTAATATTTATTTAAATTATGCCTGGACCAAAGGATAATTAATAAATATTGATAGTTTTGCTATGCTTAGACAAAAGGGTAGTGAAAAAAATAGGAGACTCCACCATCACATGAAATAAAATGAACCTAATAATCTAAATTTTGTATTAACTGAGTTGGTGAACTGATTGTCTTAGTAACCTATTGTTCTTAAGTTTAAAATTTTAATAATTACACTCTCTCTATTTTCTTATAATTTTTAATTATTTTTTTATTTTATTCTTTAATTTTTTATTCTTATAAATCGATCTTCTAAATAAAGCATAGGAAAGAGCTTTTCAGTACTTATTTTTCAGTCCTCTAGGGACAATACTCTACTTACTTACTTTATTACTTGATCGACTGGTGTACTTGCCATAGCTATAGATTAGCATGCATCACCACTCTCCAAGTTTTTCTTGAAAATTTTATATTAATCTTTTTTTGATTATAATGTGTTTGTTTTTACAGACTCACAAACTAATCCAGTTGATTTTTATAAGAGTACCAACCAAAATCTTACACCATTAGTTTTTTGAGTTCACTAACAATCTAGTTAATTTTTCGGACTAACCAACCAAAATCAATACAACATCCAATTACGAGCTTGGATCGACCTAAATTCCAAGTTTATTTTTCTTAAAGAAACTTGTAAAGAAACAAAAATACAAGTATAAGTTTTAGTGTAAAATAGAAAATAAAAATTAGAACGTTGAAGCTCGAAAAAGTTGCTGTTAGATTGCTCAAATAATACCTCAACTTCTCTTCTTGATGCTTGAGAAAATATAGAAGAAGATGGAGATAGTTCCTCTTGAAAGCCCTCTGATTTTGAATCTTGGTTTCTCTTTTTTATCTTTATTTTTAATATTCAATAAGTCTCATAATTTGAATGATTTCTTTTTTTAATCTACTTTTCATTCTTTTGAATACATTTTAATCTTTAATCAATACTGTAGGATGAATAGTAGCCATTTATAGTGGTTGAAGAGCATTTATTGAGCATTAAATGCATCAAAAATGGGCTGAAAAATAAGCTATTATGGATATTTTCATCGTAGAGATTGATCCATGGGTCGTCCCCTATAGTAGAATAGAAACACCTATTTCTATTCTTGGGTGGTAAAATAACATGGGTCTGCCCATAGATCATCCCTGCCATACAAGATAAGCACCACATGCAATCAAAATTAACCAACAAATATCATGAAATAATATATTAAATATATAAATGCACACTTCACGAATATTCTCAATTGATCTTATAAATACCCATTTAGAAGAATATTTCAATTCAAGTCAATGAACATTAAAGTTTCAAGTATCAAATCAATAAGCATCTTAAGCATTAATTCATTAAGCATATACTAAAGATTCCTCTCTCTCTTTTTGATAACATCAAGAAGCTCATGGAAAAAAATTTAACCAATCACCAAAAACAAATCAAAGATCAAGAAAATTTATAAATCTTTCTTTTTGTTTGAAAATTTCAAATTTAGATTGCATAGCATCTTTTCTTTCTCTTTTCAACAACCAATTTATAGAAATATATCATCAAAACCAATTGAAATTCAGATAAATGTATCAAATTCAAAAAAAATTGATTTAATTTCAAGAGGATATCAAATTTGAACTTCATGAGATATTTAATATAAAAATAAGCATGCTTGATATTAAATTTATATTGATACCACTCTCTTTCTTTTCTAAATGGATTAATTTAGATTTTTCAAATTGATATTGAGAGAAGGCTTTTTAAGACATTTGAACATATTTGATACCAAATAAAATATGTCCAATGCCAAATTTTCAATTGATACTACCAATTTAGATTTTCAAATCAATATCAAGAGAGAGTTTTTCAAAGAATTGATTTGTAAAACAAATGTATAAAAAGTTTTCAAATCTAATACCAAATTTAACATTTAGTTTTTTTAAAAAAAATTAGTTAATTAAATTTAGAAAAGATATGTATTGGAATAGTATCAGAGTAAAAATGATTTTATAAAGATTTCTAAAGGCATATCAAAAATTCTGTATAATACTTATATTTTCAAATGAGTTTTGAGATTAGATGTAGAAAATTATTTCTTAAAATAAGAATATATTTCATATTTAATTTAACTCCAAAATTATCAAGAATATTCATGCAAATTAGCATATAAATAATATTTAAATTCATAAATAATTTTTGATAATAGAAATCAATTTATTCATCTAATACTACTTCAAATTAAGTAAATTAAATTTAATAACCACTTGTAAGCATAATTTGAGAAAATTATAAGGCACTTGTTTGAGAGTCTAAAATCAATTAAAGCAAATATAATAAAACTCAAAATGAGAAAATTATAAGGTAAATGATTGAAATTGAAATCAATATTCAAATTTATTAATATTTTTAATCAAATTAAATTAGTTAACTTAATCAATATCTCTCCTCCAGAATATTAGAAAATTCATCACATGATACTTTCTCTCTTTCTTTTTCATAATTCTTGCAGAATAGATTTTAACATTTAAAATTATTCTCTCTTTTTTTCTTTCAAGTTAAGCACATTTAATTGATGCCACATTAACCTTTAATTAATAAAAATTTAACTTTTAAGCTCAAATTTTTAAATTTGATTGATTCTAAATTTAACTTTTAAATTCATATTTTTAAATAATTATATTTTTTTAATGTTTTCTTTCCCTTATTTTTGTATAAATACAATGTGGGTTTTACTTTTAGATTCAGATCAAGACTTCTTCCTTTTTCTCAAAAATATAGATGCAAACATACTTCTTAATTTTAATTAAAAAATTTAGGCTTCAAAAATTTTGAATAATATAGTTTTAAAAATATTTCTCTCTTTTCGATACTAAAGCAAATCATTCAAAGTATGTCACAAGAATTTGTCTCAAATAATATAACAGCAAGAATATGACTATAAAAATTTAAATTTAATACATAGCATACTTTTCTTTTGCCAAAAGATAATGCAACGAAATTCAAGGCAAAAATAGATTTAATGATAGAAATTATGATACCAATTGTGATAATATTCTTAAAAGAAAAAAAATCTATTGATACCAATTAAAAGAAGTTTTTGTTTGTTTTTTTGAGCTTTATAAGTCCAAGATAGATAGATCCTTTCAAAACTAAAAATTTGGATAAATCATTACAAGGAAATTATAAAAAAATTTATATAGTTTTTTTAAAAAAAATATCTCTTTCTTTTCTTAAGTAGTATCAATCAATTTGAAGCATAAAGATATCAATCTTATAATTTGTCTTAAGATATAATATCAAAGATATTTTCTTGCCTTGATATATTCATGCAAAATAGATTATTCATAAAGATATTTTCTTCTTTTATCAAAGATAAAGCAACAGAATGTAGGATAATAATGATCTATTTAATATTAATTATTGAAATCTTTTATCAAAAAATATGAATCAATTAAATTAAGATCAGATTATTTTGAAAAATTAATTTGAATTGACACCAACAGTTCATGCAAAATCATTGAGAGATATTCTATTTAAACTTAGGACTTTCTTTTTCTAAGAAATATTATTTAATCAAGTTCAAAAAAGATATGAGATTTTTTATTTTATTTCAAATGATATCATATAAACCATACAAAATCGAATTTGAGATAAAATATTCATTTTTTTATCAAAAAAAAGCAAGAAAAATTAAGATAAGAATAGACGATTTGATACCAATTATAAGAATTATGATACCGATTATTTTAAAAATTAGTTCAAATAGCAAACTTCTTGATATAAAATATAAATAATAATTCAATTTTGGATACCTAATATTTTAAAAAGAAAAGATAACATCTTTGAAAGATCTTCTCCAATTTGATACCAATTGAGTTAAAATAAATCAAGATTTTCTTAAGAGATTTGATACTACTTTAATATTGAAGAAAAACTAATTTTCAAATTCATTACTTAAAAATAATATAAATAAAATATAAAAATATATTTTAAATTTAATTTGATACCAAGTATGAAAGACATTCTTCAAATTGGGGGACAAAATTAAATAAGATTGAAATGAGAGAAATCTAGATATTGGCTCTATGTGTTAATCTAACTTACTACGACAGTAAAGAGCTATGACAGCAGTTCATAACTATTGCCATAGTCTAAAAAATCACTGCCATAACTTACAACAGTAGGTAGTTAACCGCTACCACTATGACCATCGCCATAGGTCTATGGCAACGATTTTTGTAGTGGTTATACCAACCACTGCCATAGATAACCACTGCCATAGATAATCTATGGCAATGATTACAGTAACCGCTATCATAGATAACCTATGACAGCAATTGAAAAATCGCTATCATATCTATGGCAGCGATTAGAAAATGATTTATGGCAGCGGTTAAGGAACTACTGCCATAGATAACCTATGACAGCGGTTTCCTAACCACTGCCATAGATGACTATGGCAATGGTTATCCAATCGCTGCCATAGATGACCTATGGCAGTAGTTAGAAAATTGCTGTCATAGGATCTATGGTAGTGGTTAGAAAATTGCTGCCATAGGTTATGGAAGTAGTTGACACATGATCTATGGCAACGGTTAGAAAACCACTATCATAGGTTACGGTAGTAGTTGGCACATGATCTACAATAAAGTTTAGCATGCCTACAACATCGATTTTGCAACCATTATCATAGACTTTAAAAAATAAAAAAATATAAATTTTTATTTTTTATTTTTATCTAATAAATGCAGTTTAATATATAACATAAGAAAATATTATAAACATAAGAATATTTTTGAAATCCTCATATTTTATTACTAAATAAAATTTATTATAATATTTTTAAAAAAAATACATCAAAAGTATGCTAAATCTATATCTAAGTTATCGTCATCGAAAGAAGATGGAGCACGAGTTGGAGCTGAAGGAGCTAGAGCTAGAGGGGCTAGAGCTGAAACACTAGCCAACATATCCTTAAGGCCTATAAAGTTAGCTCCAAAATGCATGCTGAGCCTCGTCAGCATAGCGGTCATGACGTCTTGTAGTTGAGCTGCCTACTCCCTAGCCTGAGTAGCCTACTCCCTAGCCTAAGCAGCCTGCTTCCTAGCCTGAGCTACTTGTGCCAATGCCTCATCAAGCTCACCTCAGATCAGTAGCTCATCGGCATATGTCTTGGCCTACATCAGATCATCCTAGAGTGCTTAGGCCCTAAGACCTGAGATAAATGGTCATAGGGGCCAGAGGTGTCTGAGCCCTTACTCGCGAGCATGTCTAACTCTCCGATAATTACAAATTTAAATAAAATATTATAAAAAATATTATAATACTAATCATATTAATACCCTATTTATTACTAACAAAAATGCTCCTGATCGTGGCGTTCATCAGCATGCCTTTCTTGTTCGTACGATTGGATCAAAAAATGGTGCTTTGTATGGGCATCTCCCCCTCTCTCATTGGCTATAACAATGGATCAATTTATTAGAAACAAACAAAAAAAAATATTAATTTAATTTATAAACTAAGATTTAGAATTTATTATCTCTGTATGCACATGACTGGCCATAGACTCATGGTCGAGGGTGTGCGTGTACTCCTGAATTGCCTGATTCTTCTAGTTCTAATAGGAGGTAGCCTAAAAAATATTTAAATAAATAATAAGTACTTAAAAAATATTTAAATATAATTTTAAGTGTATTAAAAATTTTAAAAATTAAAAATTAAACTTAAAAATCTTGGGTCCTCCAATGCCTAACCATCCCCTCCCACTGACTCGAGGGATAGTCTTGAATCTAAGAAATAAGCCTTTATGGAGTGTCCCATTAGTGCTCGAGCCATCCTCTATGGAGCTTCACCTTATAGTTTCGATACAACTCTCCAATCTTCTTCAGTCAGGTATCTCGAGCCCTCTCATGATCTAAAAAGTCATATCTTCTTTGCACAAAGTTATCAGAAGTTAGTTACGAAATTATTCTAATCAAACATAATATAAAAATATTGAATGCATAAATATAATTAAGGTACATTTACCCATATCTTCTCTCATATTCGGTTCCAAACACTAGCATCCATCAATCGCCAGTGTATAGGTAGTATTAGAATGATGTCGGACCACCTCACTAGCACTCCAAAAAAAGAATGCATCTCTCGTGCGGTCTCTCCTACTGGCCTTCCCTCAACATCGTACTCCACCATCACCTGATGTTGGCGGTTCCACACATACGGCATGCATGTGGGACCGTGAAATATTCTACTGGATGATGCACCTATAATAAAAATACATTATGCAAATATAAGAGTGTACAATAACTATACAAATAAATAAATAAATACTATAATAAAAATGTACACTCATTGGTCATGGGATCGTGCAACATGGATGCCAGTGAAGACTCATCAGTGGATGGAGCATGTGCTGAAGATATGGCTAATGGTGGAGGCTCAGATGTCGGTAGAGGTCAGGCACTTGCGTGGCTAGATCCAGAATCTTCCGCTGCTTACAGGATCATCAATGGATAATAGGATTATCCTACATCAAGATAAATTAAATTTGATTTAATTTATTTAGATTTTATTTTTATTATTAGAATAATAAAAATTAGATATGAAATATCTTAGATCTAATTTAGATTAAAAAAAAATTTTTTTTAAATATATCTCTTGATCTGATCAGATCTGAATGAACCTGATCCAAAAAATCAGGATTTTCCTTCAATTGGTATCAGAGCCAAGGTTCTAAAGTATTTAGATCTGATTTTAAATTTATTCTAATCAAAAAATAAGTGATTTTAGATGTCACATGAGATGTGATCAGATCTAAAATTAAAAAAATTAAAATTAAATAATTTGGATCTAAGATTAGAAAATATGCATGACTAGTTCTAAAATAGAATAGTTCTATAGAATAGTCTTGCATGTTTATAATTTAATTTGATTAAATCATATTTTAGATCTATTTATTTATTATTTTTTAATATTATAATTATTATAATAATATCTAAAAAATAGCAAATAAAAATTATTTAATTTTAAACATCATATGAGATATGATTGATGCATGTCTAGACTAGTTGTAGAATAGTTCTACATAGTTGTCTAGATTAGAGTTTATTTTGATAAGATTAATTTAAATCTAATTTTTTAGATTATTATGAGATAATTTAGATCTAAAAATATGCATGATTCGATACATGAGATGTATGCAAAATATGCCATGATTAGATCTAATTTATATATGAGATATATGATATAGATCTAAAACTATTTTGTAATATTACATGTTCCTGATTAAGGCGTTCTTCTTAGCCGTTCGGTCATAAGAATGAAGAAGGGTTTAAAGACCCTCTCCTCCCATCCGATGGGGTGTTGTTATGATGTGTAGGGGTGCTGCATGTTCATCCTTAATCAAAAATCCAAAACTTACTTTCTGCAAAACCCTAGATCCTGAAACCCTAGGATTTATTGTGCATATTTTATTTATGAACCCTACTTAATTAAAAATTAAGATTATAGAATATTAATTAGATCTAAAATTGAGAATTTCAGATCTAAGACATATTTATAATACTGGGTTCGGGCTTGGATAGCTCAATTAGGTCTAAGCGGTTGATCAAACCAAATCAAGAGTTGGTTAGATGGGATCAACAATGCTTAAATTGACCAGCCTAATAGGATTAAGTCTGGGTCAAGATCGAGTCACGATCAAGCAAGACCTAATTAGGCTCAGAGGTTAGAGTCTGGATTGTAGGCTAACCCAATTGGTTCTAGCTCAATAATTTGGTGTCTAAGGTAAGTTTGGCACATACAATCGACTAGTTTTTAATTGGGAGCTACTCGATCTGAATGCATTTTTGTACGAGTTAATGGTATATCCCTTCCACCGATCTCACTTACCTGGCCATATCTGTTGACTTAATTTTGATTTGAGATGGTCAATAATCTGAGCTAACCCATGCCACTAGGTTAGTCATAATTATTATGACTATGACAAGTCTAGTTTAATGAGACCTGAATCAATTCTTCCTAAGAAAAGATTAAGTCTGAGGTCTTCCACCATTGTAGATGTGCGGGCCCTTTCTGAGGTTGATTATTCTCGATTGGATGCAATGGCTCAGTTGCACCGAAAAGATGCAACCATGTCTATTAGGCATTAGATGCTATGGGCTGGAGGATGAGTTGGGCTCAATATTTCGGATACGATGAGAGACTCAATTAGGAATCCAGTTTGTGCAAATGGTGGGTCTGACTTAACTAAGGAGTGGATCAATATTCTGGATACGATGAGATTCATGAATTAGAGACCAAGTTTGGTGCACCATGATTAGAGAATCATTGAACAAGAGTTGTTCACTCATTGGCTAACCCATCACCAATAACTATTAGGTGAGGTGATGAGTCAGTTGGTGAGACTGCACCACCCACTAAAAATTAATAATCATGGAGATTTTTGCATCTCTACAGAGGAAGTGTAGGGATCCGAGAAAATAGTGGAAGCTAATTTATTTAAAAATAAAATTTTTAAATAAATTGATCAAGTCATAATTACAGTATCTAACTAGAATCTTTGACTCTCTATAGAAAAATGTCTGCGTCCAACCCATTAGCACGTATCCTGGACACACATAGACTGACCGAACCTAATTATAAAGACTAGATCAGGAACTACAAAATTATTTTAGATTTTGAGAAGTTAACCCATGTTTTGGATCAGGATCCTCCCACCTTACCAGCCCGTCCGTCAACTGAACAGAGAGCATCTCTGAAAAAATGGATAGACGAAGATAATAAGGTCAGATATTACAAGTTAGGCTCGATGTCTGATGAGCTCTAGTGCCAACATGAAGATATCGAGACTGCTTGCCAAATGTTGGCTCACCTGCAGAAAATGTTTGGTGAATAGAGTCGTGCAGTCAAATATCAAGTCACGAAATGACTTTTTAAGGCTAAGATGTGTGATGGGCAGTCAGTCCAAGATCATTATCTGATGATGATCAAGGATTTGGAAGAGCTTGAGAAGCTTGGTGTGAAGTTAGACATGGATCTGTAGAATGATGTTATTCTGCAATCCTTGACTGATACATATGGGCAATTCATCATGAATTATCACATGCATAAACTTCAAAATTCCTTGGCCGAATTAATGAATATACTGGTCACCACTGAGCTTTCTATGAAAGGTTCTAAAGGCTCAGTTCTTACTATGGAATGGACTTCTTTCAAAAGAAAGTCTTCTACAAAGAAAAAGAAGTCTACGAAAAAGTAGGTGGAAGAACCAAAGAAGAAGAAGGCAGAGCCGAAGAAGAAAGACGTTGTCAAAGGAAAGTGTTTCCATTGCAATAGCGACGACCATTGAAAATGAAACTATCCTACTTACCTGGCCATAATGAAGAGTAAGAAGAAAGGTCCTTCTGGAGGTATGCTCATTATTGAGTCTAACCTTATGGTTTCTTCTGCATCTAGTTGGGTGCTTGACTCTGATTCTAGTGCTCATCTGTGCAGTTCCATGCAGGGTCTTGAGGATAACAGGAGGCTGAGGGATGGAGACATGATCCTACATGTCGGTAATGGAGCAAGAGTTGTCGCAGTGGCCGTGGAAACTTATCCTCTTCGATTATCATTTGGTTTAGACTTAGTTTTGAAAGACTATTATTATGTGCCTGCAGCTAGCAGAAATTTGATTTCTGTTTCATGCTTAGCACTAGAAGGCTATGTGATTACTTTTCTTTAAGGACCATTGTAACATTCTTTATGAAAGAAATAAAATTGCAAATAGTTCTTTATTAACGGTCTTTATCAGCTACATATTGATGTATCTATTCTAACTATCGAGCAAAACGTGAATGCCAAATGACCTAGGGATAGTCCAAATGATAGGTATCTATGGCACCTAAGATTAGGTCATATAGTAGAAGATAGGATCAACAAATTAGAGAAAAATGGGCTACTGAGTCCGTTGACTTTTGAGTCATATCCAACTTGTGAATCTTGTCTTCAAGATAAAATGACTAAACTTTCTTTTATAGGACATGGGGAAAGGGCCACAGATCTCCTTGCCCTAGTACATACTGATGTGTGCGGCCTATTTGATGTGCCGACTAAAGGCAATTTTATCTACTTCATCATCTTTGCTGATGATCTGTCTAGGTATGGGTATGTGTATCTTATGAGACACAAGTCTAAAGCTTTTGAAAAGTTCAAAGAATTCAGACATGAAGTAGAAAAATAAATTGTAAAACCCATTAAGGTTCTTCGATCAGATCGAGGAGGTGAATACCTTAGTCGAAAATTCCTAAACTATCTCAAGAAAAGTGGCATAGTCTCTCAATGGACTCCATCAGAAACACCTCAACTCAATGGAATTTTAGAATGGAGAAATCGGACTCTATTGGATATGGTCCGATCCATGATGAGCTTCACATACCTTCATGATTTTCCTTAGGGATACTCATTGTTAATTTCAATTTACCTACTGAATAGGGTTTCCTCTAAAATCATTCGTACCACACCGTATGAGATATGGTATAATAAGAAATCAGGTCTGAGTTATCTCAGAATTTGAGATTGTCCGACTCATGTCAAAAGATAACAAACGGATAAGTTAGAGTTTAGGTTCTTTAGAGCTCGATTCATAGGATATCCTAAAGAGTCATTAGGATACTATTTCTACATTCCAGAAGACCACAATGTGATTATGAGTCGACATGCCATCTTTCTTAAAAAATAGTTTATTCAAGATAACGGCATTGGAAAGAAGATTAAGCTTGATGAGAAAGTCTCACAAGTACAACGAGCTAAGGACCAATTGGAACCAAATCAGGTTGAGCCAATAAGAACTTAATAAGAACTTAATCAGGTTGAGCCAATAAGGGCTCAAGATAGAAGAACTTAATCATACAGGTAGCTGCACCAAGAGGTTTGCATTCAGCTCTGATGGGTTGCCACCATATACTGCTAGGTGTCACTGGTGGATTTTGGGAGCAATTAGAATGATTTGGATTATCGATCACTCTAGTTGTTCGAATCAGAAGAGTTCTGATCCATCGAAAGAAGTTTCGATGATATCGATGATAGAGATCATGACATATCCCATTACTATACAAAACTAAACCTAACTGGATCACACAAATAAGGGTTTGAATCTATTGATCATCAATTGAACTGATCCAGTTCAACTGATCTGAATGAGATTCAATTAGGTTCAAGAAAATCATGCTAGCACTCGATTGAATCTAACGTTCTTCTTTACTATCATAAATAGTTGTCCTGACTGAGCCAAAGGAGTTTGTGCTCGATCAAAGGCCTTCACTTGGTCTAATTGGAGCCTATCCAGATCAAAAAAGGGTTGTCTTATTTTGTAAGATAATACCTGCCATTTTTGGTCACCTGCCATTTTTCATCCTTTGACTTTGGTCAAAAGTTGACCTTTGACTGGTCAAATATTAACCATTGATACTTTGACTTCTGTCTACGTGTCACGCACCTATTGGAGAGCTGATGGGGGCTTATCCCCCTACCAGAAGCTAGCAAGGAGGAGGGTGCATGCCACCAAGCAAGAGGCACCCAGGAGTCCCTATTGGACAGGGACTCCATCTCCTTTTTGGATTCCAAATAGACTTCTCCTAAGAACCAAGTTTGACTGGTCTTAGGCGCCATCTAAGGATGAATCCAAGGGACTCTATTCCTACCAATTAGATTTAGATCTGATTTCATAAAGAGTTGGGATTGGTTGGGAAGAAGAGGAGTTGGATCACGCATAGTCTATAAATAAGACCCTACGCCCAACTCAAAGAAATAGAACATAATTCCCACACCCCAAGGCTACCTCTCTCTTCCTTCTCCATGCCAAGCCCATCTTCTCCCTCTCCTCTCTACGCCCAAAATAGTTTTGAGATTTCAGTTGGTGCGATCCAGACGAGAGAAAGGTGACAGAAAGCTAGAAGGCTGTACTGCTGCAAAGGACAACTGCTGATCTTCGAAAGATGTTTGAAGATCCTTCAAATCAGATTCAGATCTAATTTTTGGAGATATGATAGAGAAGAAGAGGATCTCTAGATCCAGCTTGAGTGAATATTGATAGAGGCCAGGCACTTGCATGGCTAGATCCAAAACCTTCTGCTGCTTATAGGATCATCAACGGGTAATAGAATTACCCTACATCAAGATAAATTTAATTTAATTTAATTTATCTAAATTTTATTTTTATTATTAGAATAATAAGAATTAGATCTAAAATATTCTAGATCTAATTTAGATCAAATAAAAAAATTTTAAAATATATCTCTTGATCCGATCAGATCTGAACGAACCTGATCTAGGAAATCAGGATTTTTCTTTAACTGGTATCAGAGCCAAGGTTCTAAAGTATTTAGATCTGATTTAAAATTTATTCTAATTAAAAAATAAGTAATTTTAAATATCATATAAGATGTGATCAGATCTAAAATTAGAAAAATTAAAATTAAATGATTTGGATCTAAGATTAGAAAATATGCATGACTAGTTCTAAAATAGAATAGTTCTATAGAATAGTCTTGCATATTTATAATTTAATTTAATTTAATTTAATTATATTTTAGATCTATTTATTTACTATTTTTTGATATTATAATTATTATAATAATATCTAAAAAATAATAAATAAAAATTATTATAATTTTAAACATCATATGAGTCATCTCAGAATTTGGGATTGTCCAGCTCATGTCAAAAGACAACAAGCGGACAAGTTAGAGTTTAGGTCCTTTAGAGCTCGATTCATAAGATATCCTAAAGAGTCATTAGGATACTATTTCTACATTCCATAAGACCACAATATGATTATGAGTCGACATGACATCTTTCTTAAAAAATAGTTTATTCAAGATAGCGGCATTGGAAAGCAAATTAAGCTTGATGAGAAAGTCTCACAAGTACAACGAGCTAAGGACCAATTGGAACTAAATCAGATTGAGCCAATAAGAACACTACCTCCTCCATCTCGTAGATCGAAAAGAGTTTTCCATCTCCCTAAAAGATACTTAGGTATTATTTCAGAAGAAGTAGAGAAAATATTTCTCATAGGTAATGGTGCTCATGGTGATGATCCCAAAATCTACAACGAGGCGATATCAAATATCGACTCTAAGAAATGGCTAGAGGCAATGCAGTCAGAAATTGACTCGATGCACTCAAATCAAGTTTGGACCTTAGTAGATCCACCAGAAGGTATAGTACCTATTAGGTGTAAATAGATCTTCAAAAGAAAGATTGGTGTAGATGAAAATGTGGAGACATTCAAGGCTAGACTAGTGGCAAAAGGTTATAGCCAATGTGAAGGCATTGACTATTAGGACACCTTTTCCCCAGTGGCTATGCTAAAATCCATCCGCACATTGCTTGCCGTTGCAGCCTATTTCGATTATGAAATATGGCAAATGGATGTGAAAATGGCATTCTTAAATGGATATCTTGATAAAGATATCTATATGGATCAGCCGCTAGATTTTACATCCAGTGATAGTGATCATAAGTTTTGCAAGCTGCAAAGATCCATATATGGACTTAAGCAAGCATCTCAAAGCTGGAACACTCATTTCAATGATGTAATCAAGATGTTTGGTTTCATAAAAAATGAAGAGGAACTGTGTGTCTTCAAAAGGGTCAGTGGGAGCACTATTGTTTTTCTTGTATTGTACGTGGATGACATCCTCCTTATTGGGAATGATATTTCCATGTTGACGATAGTCAAAATATGGTTGTCCAAGAAATTCTCCATGAAAGACCTAGGAGAAGCATCCTTTATTCTAGGAATTAAGGTCTATAGGGATAGACCGAATAGGATGCTAGGACTTTCACAGAAGATGTACATAGAGAAAGTACTAAAGAGGTTTAGTATGGAAAACTCTAAGAGGGGATTAATACCCTTCAGATATGGTATTCATATTTTCAAGAAGATGTGCCCTAGCACACCTGAGGAAATAGAATGCATGAGCAAGATCCCTTATACTTTTGCAATAGGGAGCCTCATGTATGCCATGCTATGTACACGACCTGATATAGTCCATGCTGTGAGTGTCACAAGCAGATATCAGTCAAATTCAGGTGAAGAACACTGGACTTTTGTGAAATGTATCCTTAAGTACTTGAGAAGAACTAAGGATATGATGTTGGTCTTTGGTAACGGAGAACTCCAAGTCTAGGGATACACAGACTCGGATTTCATGTTCGATGTAAATGATCGAAAGTCGACATCTGAAAGTCTGTTTGTGTGTAATGGTGGTGCTATCAGTTGGAAAAGTTTCAAGTAAACCGTGATAGCAGATTCCACCATGGAAGCAGAATATATCGCTGCATCAGAAGCTGTGAAGGAAGCATTCTGGTACAAGAAGTTTACTGCAGAAATCAAAGTAGTGCCATCAGATGCCATTCCTCTATACTACGACAATAATGGTGCCATAGCCCTTGCTAAGGAGTTGAGGTCTCACCAAAAATCCAAGCACATTGAGTGGCGATACCACCTTATTCGCGATTACCTCGAGAAGGATTACGTCGAGGTCAAGAGAGTCAATTCCACAGACAATGTGGCAGACCCACTTACAAAGCCGTTGGGATAATAAAAGATCGAAGCCCACCTTGAGAAGATGGGACTTAGACTTGTAGCCAATTGACTTTAGGACAAGTGGAAGATTGTTAGATGTATATACCCTAGAAGCCAGAATTGGCTGATACTTGTAATATACTTCTAGGGGCAAAATTATAATTTTGACTATAATCAACAAAATGGGTTATTTTCTGTCACATATGTATATTTAGTGTCTGTGATACATCCTTTGAGTTAATGGTAATGATAATCCATATTTTCAAGAGTTGAAAATTTAAGACATGAATAATCATTATTAACTCATAAAATGCTTCCGACCATAGGATCATCATAAGGATGGTGATTGATCCGGAAGGTTGGTATACAATCGCTTCTCTTTAGTAGATGAGTCTTGAGTCTACGTTGTGGAGATACCAGATTGAGAGTATAGTTATTCGTTAGAGAATGAGGGCATCGAGCGTGACCACCTCGAGTAGTCATTAGGAAGTCTACCTTCTCGTCAATGACTGACTTGATGCTGCAATGGTGTGTCTGATTCTTTGACCTGAGGTGCATCGATAGTTCACCTTGAGGGTGTTATAGTTTGACTACACCATAACTCGATCTTCTAGCCATTCGGAACCCTGAGGTGTATGTTACCTATAGCATGTTCATTATAGGAATTGGATTGCATCAAGATGGAATCTATCTACCTCGATGGTAGAGGAGCAGTCCTATGATAATCATAAGAATCAAGTTCAGAAGCCCATGGCCATGGTAGAGTGAAATAATAGAAAGAGTTTCTATTTAGGTTTTCACATCAGACCTGAATCGAATGATTACATCATATGATAGAAACTAGGATTTGACGAGTTCACCTTAACCCTAATCTGATCGGGGCTCAAGATAGAAGAACTTAATCACACAGATAGCTACACCAAGAGGTTTGCATTCAGCTTTGATGGGTTGCCACCATATACTGCTAGATATCACTGGTGGATGTTGGGAGCAATTAGAATGATTTGGATGATCGATCATTCTAGCTATTCGAATCAGAAGAGTTTTGATCCCTCGAAAGGAGTTTCGATGATGTCGATGATAGAGATCATGACATATCCCATTACCATACAGAACTGAACCTAATTGAGTCACACGACAAGGATTTGAATCTAGTGATCATCAATTAAACTGATCCAGTTCAATTGATCTGAATGAGATTCAATTAGGTTCAAGAAAATCGTGCTAGCACTCGATTGAACCGAACGTTCTTCTTTTACTATCATAAATAGTTGTCCTGACTGAGCCAAAGGAGTTTATGCTTGATCAGAGGCCTTCAATTAGTCTGACTGGAGCTTGTCCAGATCAGAAAAGGGTTATCTTATTTTGTAAGGTAATACCTACCATTTTTGGTCATCTGCCATTTCTCGTCCTTTGACTTTGGTCAAAAGTTGACCTTTGACTGGTCAAATGTTGACCATTGACACTTTAACTTCTGTCCATGTGTCACGCACCTATTGGAGAGCTGGTGGGGGCTTGTCCTCCTGTCAAAAGCTGGCAAGGAGGAGGGTGCATGCCAAGGGTGGCGTGCGCCCAAGCAGGAGGCGCCCAGGAGTCCCTGTTGGATAGGGACTCCATCTCCTTTTTGGATTCCAAATAGACTCCTCCTAAGAACCAAGTTTGATTGGTCTTAGGCACCATCTAAGGATGAATCCAAGGGACTCTATTCCCACCAATTAGATTTAGATCTGATTTCACAAAGAGTTATGATTGGTTAGGAAGAAGAGGAGTTGGATCACGCATAGTCTATAAATAAGACCCTATGCCCAACTCAAAGAAATAGAACATAATTCCCACACCCCAAGGCTGCCTCTCTCTTCCTCCTCCATGCCAAGCCCATCTTCTCCCTCTCCTCTCCACGTCTAAAATAGTTTTGGGATTTCAATTGGTGCGATCCAAGCAAGAGAAAGGCGACAGAAAGCTAGAAGGCTATACTGCTGCAAAGGACAACTATTGATGTTCGAAAGGTGTTTTGAAGATCCTCTAAATCAGATTTAGATCTAATTTTTGGAGATATGATAGAGAAGAAGAGGATCTCCAGATCCAGTCTAAGTGGATACCGGTAGAGGCCAGGCACTTGCGTGGCTAGATCCATAACCTTCCGCTGCTTACAGGATCATCAACGGATAATAGAATTACCCTACATCAAGGTAAATTAAATTTGATTTAATTTATCTAGATTTATTTTTATTATTAGAATAATAAGAATCAGATTTGAAACATCCTAGATCTGATTTGAATCAAAGAAAAAATTTTTTAAAATATATCTTTTGATCCGATCAGATCTGAACGAATCTGGTCTGAAAAATCAGAATTTTTCTTCAGGTGGAGGAGTGGATGCTAGTGGATGAGTAGATGCTAATGGTCCCTGAGCAGCCGATGCGGAGGTGGATAGAGTATGCTCCACCTATGACTCAGATACAGAGCTTCGTGTAGTCCATCGAGAGATGGGGGTGAAAGCTAGATGACATTTTGGTACCATCATGATCTGCAATGTTAATAAACATTAACTAATATAATATGTTGAATAATAATATTAGTAAAGCATCAATAAGACTCTAATTAATTGGAGTCTATTTAAATATTACATACTTTTAGATAATTTTCTGT
This sequence comes from Cocos nucifera, assembly GCA_006176705.1. Taxonomy (NCBI): domain Eukaryota; kingdom Viridiplantae; phylum Streptophyta; class Magnoliopsida; order Arecales; family Arecaceae; genus Cocos; species Cocos nucifera. The sequence goes on along the minus strand of QRFJ01000393.1, from coordinate 572,603 downwards.
TGATAGAAAAAATCAAGTGGGTATGCAATAATTATAATATTTATAATAAATATTTATAATAGTAATGTAATAAATAAAAGCAATAAGATATAAACAATAATCCAAAAAATATTATGCAATAAATTCTATAATATGAATTACATCTATAAATAATTAAGGAGGAACAATAAATAATTTAACTTTCTATTAGCGATGAGGGTTATCTTAGTGGCCAACATGGCCCACGATCGTGGCATGGCCCAGAACCCATCGATGGGGGCGAGGGATCTCTTAGCAGCTGGCACAGCTTACGACCACCGGTACAGCCTAAAATCCACTGATGGAAGTTTTCTTATCAGCTGGCATGGCCCAAGGCCATCCACGGCCATCGACATGGCATGGTCCAAGCCTATCGATACGACCCAGGGCCGTCCATGATCACCAACATGGCATGGTCCAAGATTGCTGGCACGGCCCAGTCCAGAACCCATCGTCTGGTCTAGAACCAACTAGCAGGAGTTCTCTTACCCGCCAGCACAACCCACGATCAGTGGATAATTATAATATTTATAATAAATATTTATAATATTTATTATAAATATTATAAATATTATTATAAATATTATAAATGATTAACAAATATTATTATAAAATTTAACAAAAAAATCATACCTACAGCTATGGAGAGGAGGTTGCACAGAGCTTTAAGGATTGCCGATGGGGGCACTAAAGAAAGATGACGGTGCTAGAGGTAGCCTACTGGAGAGATACAAGATAGTGAGATATAGAAAAAAAAGAGAGAGAAATAGAGAAAAGAGAGAGAGAAAGATCTATAGATAGAGAAAGAGAGAAGAGAGAGAAAGAGAAAGAGGAAAGAGAGAGAAGAGAGAAGAGAGATAGGGAAAGAGAGGAGAGATCTAGAGAGAGTAGGGAGGGGCGGGTCGAGCTGAGGAAAGAGAGGAGAGAAAGAGCAGGGAGGGGTAGGTCGGGCTGAGGGAAGAGAGGAGAGAGAGAGCAGGAAGGGGGTAGGTCAGGCCGAGGAAGAGAGAGGAGATAAAAGAGAAAGAGTAGGGAGGGGTCAGGGCCAGTAGCCGAGGAAGAAGGGGGAGGAGGGGGAACTGGTGGAGCTGACAGATGAGCCGTTCGAAGAAGGAGGAGGGAGAGGTGGTGGGGTTGGCAGTCAGGCTAGCCGGAGAAGAAGGGGCAGGCGGGGGAGCTGGCAGAGCTGGTGGACGAGCTGGCCAGGAAAGAAGGAGGAGGGGGAGGTGGCGGGGCTGGCTATCAGGCCGATCGAGGAAAAATGGGTAGGTGGGGAAGGTGGTGGAGCCAGCGGTCGGGCCAGCCAAGGAATAAGGTGGAGGGGGCACCGATCGGGAAAGAAAGATGAGGTGGGGGGGAGGAGACGACGACGCCCGAGGAAGAAAGAGGAGGTGGGGGAGGAGGCGACACCGACTAAGAAAAGAAACGGAGGGGAGAGGCCTCACCGACGGTGGAGAGGAGGGAGAGAAAGAGAGAGAGCTTGATGATCAAAGAGAAAATGAAATTAAAGATGGGTGATGAAAAATTATAACCTAACCTATGGTAGCAATTTTCGAACCCCTACAATAGGATCTACGACAGCGGTTACTAAAAACCACTATCATAGGTTAATAATCAAATTTTTTTATTTTTCTCTAAATATTACATCATTCTAAAATTTAATATCTATCTTCATCATTCATTATCTAATAATTATTATTAGAGTGTCATCATAAAAGAGCATCTTGATTCGATTGCCCTAGCTTCATCGATCAGTAAAGTTTGATTTTGATGATCATGAATGACGGCACTGATGATCTGATAGATGAAGACCACTGATAAATCCAAAATCCTGCAACGATGATCTCCGTAATGTTTTTAATACACTATCAAAGTTTCACTTCAATCAGATATCGTTATCATAGTCAATTTAGTACAAAATTATTTCGGCCATTAAATGAGAAATGAGTGATCAAAAAACCAAACAACATTCGATTATGAGATAATTTTTTAGATAAATGATCTTGGCTACTACTGCAATCATTTTTATGATGGTGATCATAAAATTCAAACTGTGGGTTTAAGAATGATCCAAAACTATATGTCACTCGATACTCATTCTGAAACTCTTTTAGTAATTTTGCTGGTGCTTTTGCAAGATCTACTTAATGTGAATAGTTCATATAGAATTAATTTAAATTTTATGATCATCATCATATAAAATGATTAAAATTATAGCAAAAATTAGTTAACTAAAAAACTATCTCATAATCAGATACCATTTGACCTTTTGTTACTTGTTTCTCATTTAATGGTCGAAATCATTCAGTACTAAATTGATCATGATAACAATATTCGATTAAAGTAAAATTTTGATAGTATGCTACAAACAATACTAAGATCATCGTTGTAGGTTTTTGGATCCATCAATGGTCTCCATCTATTAGATCATTAGCGCCATCATTGATGATCATCGAAATCAAATTTTATTGATCAATGATGCTAGAGCTATCGAATCAAGATGATCTTTTATGAGGGTACTCTAATAATAATTATTTAGATAATGAATGATAAAAATATGTATTAAATTTTAAAATTATATAATATTTAAAAAAAATATAAAAAATGATATAGCAGTGGTTACACATAACCACTGCCATAGGTCATTCTATGGTAATGGTTACACTTAACAGCTATCTTGGTTTGGACCTATGGCAGCGGTTATCTATAACCACTATCATAGGTTGGACCTATTGTAGAGGATATTTATAACCACTGCCATATATCCGACTAATGGCTGCGGTCACTGACCAACTTAAGGTAGCGGTTATATAACCGTTGCCATAGGTCCAATCTAAGGTAACAGTTATGTAGCCACTGCATAGATCCCAAATATAGTAGCGGTTATCTGTAAATGCTGCCATAGGTCAAATCTATGGTAGCGGTTATTTATAACCACTATTATAGTTGGGACATATTGTAGTGGTTTTCGAATTGCTGCCATAGATCCATACTATAGTAATGACTATGGGATTTTAAATTCTTAGAGATAAACCTAAAATTAAATGCAACTTAATACATCAAGCATTTTTAGTTGTATGATTAATGTCTTATCTACAAGTACTTATTTTATGCTAATTTTAATAAAATTTTAATAATTTAGTATTTTATGGAAGAATATTAAATTTAGTTTTATTTATATGTTCAGTAATTTAAAAATATTTATATCTAATTAAGCATCTTTTAATTTAAGTTTATAATTATAAAATTGATATGGGGAAGATATTATATCATACTAAATTTTAAGATAATTTTAATTTATATCTTAACATGATACTTGGAAGAGAGCATGTTGACCTCTTAAAATCAAAATATTCCAATCATCAAAATCAATCAATCATACTAATCCTACTAATATATAAAAAGAATTTCAGGCAAGTAAGTATAATATGAAATTGTATTAAAGTCAATAGATTTAATTAAAATAACTTTAACAATTAATGATTGTATGATGTGAGAAGAGTTTAAATTTTACCAATATCATCCTCCATCCAAGTTTATTTCCAAGACATCCATCTATAATAATTTTCTCATTTCATTCCATTAGATCTTTAGTGTATTTGTAAAATCATTTAATAACTTTTGGTACCCAAGCCATTTTGGGTCCATTTGGATTACAATATAAGGTTCCTTTAGGAACCCAAATTTATTTAATAGAAATATGGCCATTTCTTTTAATATTATATTTAAATTTTTTTTGTCCAATCTTGTTGCATTTAAAATACTTAATTGAGTGCTTTTTAGTTGAAGCTTTATTGAGCATGTTTTTGATAAATTTTTGTTTTCTTTCTAAATTATAATCAATTTCAGATTTGTCAAAAATAGTTCTTTGATAATTTAAAATGGCTTGAAGATTTTAAGATCCAATTATAAACTTTTGAAACATTGACTTCAAGCTTTTAATTATTTTTTAATTTAGCATTTTCTTTCAAAAAAAGATTTTTCAGAAATCAAAAAATTTTTTACTAAAGATTTTTCAAATTTTAAATATTTCTCTCTTTCGTCCTCTAAAGAATTTTGTGATTTCATAAGTTTATTTTTTCTTTAATTAAAATTTTTTTAGATTTTGCAAGATTTTCTTTTTTCTTAGTTAAAGTTTCAATTTGTTTCAATTTTTTTTTTGCTTTGGTCATGTTTTCTATATTTTTTAAAAGATCTTCTTTTTCACTCAAAATCTTATTTTCTTGTTCAACCAAAGGAAGATTAGATTTCTTAAGTTCTTTATTTTTTAGTCTTATTTTTTTGTGTTCATTTATTAACTCATTAAAGACTTTACATAATTTACTAAAAAAAAATTCTGAGTGTTCATGATATACCTCATCATTTTGAGTCATGAGGCAACAACTTGCAATACATTTCTTCTCTTTCTCATTCTCTTCTTTGCCCTACTCTCCCTTAATCATTGTTCTCTTTCTTCTTTGTTTCTTCTTTTTTTTTTCTTCTTTTCATCTTTATGGGCCATAAGACATAGGTTGGGGTAAGCTTCTTCTCTTCATGGGAGCTTAATTCTTCTTCTTGGTTTGCTCTTCCATAAGTCATTTTCAATTTCTTCTATATTTTATTTGCTAAAATACATGAAGAAATTTTATTAAATTGATTTAAGTTCAAAGAGTAATAAAATATATTTACGGCCTTAGCATTTAGTTGGATTTTTTCTTTATTAATGATCAATATATTGTGTGTAGGCCATTAATAATAATCTTCCATAAATTATAGTCATGTGCTTGTATGAATATTTTTATCTTAGCTTTTCAATAAGTAAAGTTTGAGCCATTAAAAAATGAAGGTGATCAATGGAATGGCCTTCATTAAAAAAGATTTTATTTTGGATTGAAAAGATCTTTAGCTCTTAACTATTAGGTCAACAACTAATAATAGAGTACCTACTTTGATACCACTTATTATCTAGAGATAGCAACCTAAAAGAGGGAGTGAATTGGGTTCTTATAAAATTTTAACTAAATTAAACTCTAAGTCAATTATGTGCTTCTAATTTTAAAAGATTTACGGTGAAAGTAATTTATAGTAGCAAAATTAAAATATATAAATTGCTAACTAACAAGTAAAACTATGCAAGCTAAGCATAGCATGTAAAGTAAGCACAAGAAGGCACAATAAATACATAAAATTTATAGTGATTTGGATCAATCTGCTCTTACGTCCACTCTCCAAGCTTTTCTTAAAAATTCTATAATAATCCTTCCTTGATTATAGTATGTTTGTTTTTTCAAACTCATAAACTAATCCAGTTGATTTTTACAGGAGTACCAACGAAAACCTTACACCATTAGTTTTTCTAGTTCACTAACAATCCAATTGATTTTTCAAACTAACTAACCAAAACTAATACAACGTCCAATTATGAGCTTGGATCGACCTCAATCCCAAGTTTCTTTACCATAAAGAAACTTATAAAGAAACAAAAATATAAGTATAAGTTTTAGCACAAAACAAAAATATAAAAATTAGAACTCTTTGAAGCTTGAAGAAGTTATTGTTCGATTGCTCAAATGATGCTTCAACTTTTTTTCTTGATACTTTAGAGGATATAGAGATAATAAAGATAGTTCCTCTTGAAAGTCCTCTAATTTTGAAGCTTGGTTCCTCTCTTTTTTTTATTTTTTTATATTCAATAAGTATCATAATTTGAATGATTTCTCCTTTTTTAATCCACTTCTTCTTCTTTTGAATACTTTTTAATATTTAATCAATGCTGTAGGATGAATAGTAGCCACTTGTAGCAGTTGAAAAGCATTTATTGGGCATTAAATGGATAAAAAATGGACTAAAAACTATGGATATTTTCATCATAGAGGTTGACCCATGGGTCATCCCCTGTAGTAGAATGGAAACACCTATTTCTGTTTTTGGATGGTAAAATAGCATGGGTCTACCCATGGATCATTCCCTAACAAAGAGGTCGACACCAGGATCAACCCTTTTTGTGTGCCACCGGCTACCCATTTCAAAATGGGATGACCTAAGGGCCATCCTTTTTGCCCAAATATGTTTTTCTTCATTTTTTTGACTTTCAAATCTTTTCAAATTGCTTCTAAAAGTTTTGAACTCTTCTCTAATACTTTTAAAGCTTTTGAAAAATATTATCTTGATCTCGAACTTGATAAAATTGCAACTTCAACCATCTCCAAGCATTTTATCAATTCAAAAATCTTGAGCATCCTGAAATACACATTTGAACTTCTTTCAAAATAAAAATTATTAGTACTTTCCTCAAATATTTTATAGTCATCAAAATTAATTCTTGGGGCAACAATGATCAAAATTCAACTCATGTGTAATAAAGATTGTTGGTTAGCATTTGTAATGTATCCACAAAAATATAATTCTCATCCAGTAGTACATGATAATGTGTTGGTCTACTGATCCCCTGATTTAAACATTATCTAATTCTCATCCAATAGTATATGATAATCTTAGTATATGAAAATATCAAGAAGGCTCAGATCTACAATTGAAAAATAAGGCATTGCAAGTTTCTTTGCACCTTTAACCATGAGATGGCTACAAGCATTTATCTATGATGTAACAAACCATCCAAGCTTGCCCTGCATTGCAAGTTTCTTTGCACCTTTAATTATGAGGTGGCTGCAAGCGGTTATCTACAATGTAACAGACTATCCAAGCTTGATCATACAACAACAAGAACAAAATGCATCACCTCCATTTGGACGTATCTCGCACAGGCAATCATCATAGCCTCTCTGAGCCCCTAACTGCCTCCTCAAGCTGCAAACAAGAAGTAAATTTTTTTAGAAAATAAAATAATAATTTAAAAATAAAATTTATATGCTTGTGCAGCCTAGTCATGTAGCAAGCTCAAAGTTTGCATGTGTGGAACGTACGTGCATCCTGACCATCCTCATTTGCAATGATGTCCTTTACTTCGATGATTATGCTTTGGAAAATGCTACACTCTTAGCTCAAGGACAAGCTCAATGTCCTTATAAAAGGGGTGTTAATAGAAAAATGCTTGATAGGGATACAATAGTTGCCTATTTATATAGAAGTAAATTTATATCAAACTATAAGCATTGGTATCTACATGGAGAGATGTCGGAGATAATATGCGTGAATGGGAGATTCTACTTGCTCAATACATTTGCTGATGTGCAAGAGCTTAATGGTGACAGGCTTGAGTAGATAATTAGCACATTTGATAGATTTGATCTGGTTATCAGTGGAAGCCCATGTAATAATCTTTTAGATAGCAATCATTATAGCCATGATGGACTATAGGGGTTGCTATAGTTATAGTCTTGCTTAGCCTCTAGGAGGTAGCAACCCTATAGAGGGTAAGCAAGACTATAAGCAAAGCAACCCTATAGTTCATCATAACTATAATGATTGTAATCTAAAAGATTATCACATGGATATCCATCAATAAGCAGATCAAACATACCAAATATGTTAATCATCTGCTCAAAGTCTATCACCACTAAGCTCTTACATATCGCAAGATCTTGGACAAATAGAGCCTCCGAAGCCCTTGCAATTGTCTCCTACGTCTCGATCCCCATATAGGTACCAATGCTTGTACTTTGGTATAAATTTATTCATATATAAATGGACAACTATTATATCCCTATCAAACATTTCTCTATTGACACATCTCTTATAAGGACAATGAGCCCATCCTTGAACTAAGACTGCAGCATTTTTAAAAATATAATCATAGAAGTAAAGAACATCATTTTAAATAGAAATGGTCAATACCCACATACGTCCTATGCATGCGAACTTGAAGCTTGTTAGATGACTAGGCCAAACAAGCGCATCAGAATGGCATCCAGGCAAATCGCATCCTGAAGTCTAATCCAAAATTTTAAAACTAATTAACTTAAATATTATTAATTTAAAAATATATTTTTAAAATTAACACCATTAGTCTAAGTACATAGAGCATATGAGGGCTGGATGTATTGCACGCTAGCTAGGACCCAGGGCTGGAGCGCGCAGGGCATGCCCCAACTCCATGTTTGCAATGCTATCCTGACTTTTTATTTGTTCGAATGCTCTATATGCTGAGACCTGAATATGTAGGGCACATCTCGATCCTATGTTTGCAATGCTGTCCGAATCTTTCCTCAGTTCGAGCACTCTGCATGCCAAGATCTGAGCATGCAAGGCATGTCTCGATCCCATATTTGCAATGCTGCTCGGACCTTTCCTCGATTTTAGCACTTTGCATGCCAAGATCCAAGTTTGGTACTACTTTTAATTAAATTAATATTTAATTAATTAATTTTTAATATCTATTATACTTAATTAACATAATTTAAATAAAAATTAATTTTTAGGGATAGTATTATTCATTGCTAATACTCATAATAGAAGGTAGGCTACCATACATGACTGAGGCATGAGCTGGCGTATAGGGATTGAGGCATGAGGTGGCACAGACTAGCGAGCAGGGATTGAGACTTAGGGATGTGGCCACAGATGGGAGCTCGGGGTTGGGCTGGCGAGGTAGGGGCCATGGAAATGAGGGCACGAGGATGGGCTGAGGGGAGGTGGGAGGCAATTGAGGAGGTGGGATGTGGCCAGGAGCTTATGGCCGAGGAGCAGTGGGTCGGGCGTAGTCGAGGGAAGGAGATCGGGGGCTCGGGGAGGCGATCAGGGAAAGGCAAGCTAGGAGGAGGTGGGAGGCGGCCGAGGAGGTTGGAGGCAGTTGGTGGCTTGGGGAGTCAGCTACAAAGAGATAAATCGAGGGAAGGTGGGAGGTAATTGGGGAGGTAGGAGGCAGCCAGAGGCTTGAAGAGGCGGTTGTAGAAAGGCGAGCCAGAGGCAGGCTGGGGGCGGGGAGCTAGGAGGCAGTTGGCCTAGGTGAAGCGGCCATAGAAGGCGAACAAGGGAGGTGGAAGGTGCGAGGAGGTGGAGGTGGCTATAGGGAGGCTACCAGGTGCAGCCGAGGGGAGGCAGGTCAGGTGTAGCCGAGAGGAGAAGCTAGGGGCTCGAGGAGGCAGTCATGGAAAGGCAAGTCGGGTGAGGTAGGTCGGAGGAGTGAGAGGTGGCCGAGGATGTAGAAGGTGGCTGGGGGCTCGAGGAGGCAGCCGTAAAGAGGTGAGACTAGGGGAGGTGGGGCCGGGGAGAGGTGGGAGGTGGTCGAGGGGAGGCATGTCGGGTGCAGTCGGGGAGAGGAGGGCCGAGTGTAGCCGGGGGGAGGAGGCTGGGGTTTTTAATGGAGGTGGCCATAGAGAAGCAAGCTGAGGGTGGGTGGGAGGGATTTTCAAGGAGGAGGTTAACAGCTCATGACTGGAAGCTCAAGGAGGCAAGAGGCGGCCAAGGATTCGGAGAGGTAGGTCGGGTGCAGTCGGTGGGAGGTGGTCGGAGTCTTGGGGAGGCAGGCCAAGAGCAGTCAGGAGGAGGCCATCGATCGAGGGAGAGAGGGCGTGGCAGGGGGACCGAAGGATGGGGGAGAGGGGGTTGGCGATGGGGGATAAAAATGTGGAGGGGGAGGAGGGGTGGGAAAACAAGGGGGTGGTGGATGGTGGGATGAGAAAAAATGAGGGTGCATAATGGGGTGAAAGAAAATGAGGGTGAAAAGATTATTAGCAACGGCAAATTATCATCTCTAATAATACTACTCCATCCTAATACCTAAAAATTAAATAAAATGCCATCGATAATAAATTTATCATCATTAATAATTATATTTTTAAAATAATATTTTTTCAAAGTTATTAATGATAATAAGATCTTGATTGCTAAAGCCATCACTAACAATCATAATTGTTTAAAATTATATTTTAATATTAATTTTTTTCTTCTAGATATTTTATTATGTGGTTAAAAATTAATATTAGATTTTATTAAATTTTTAGACTTAATTAATTTATGAAATCAAGTCCTAATTGATTTAAATTTGATTTAATTTAATTAAGCTTGACTTAATTTAAGGCTAATTAGATTTTAATATTCCAAGTAAGACTTGAATTCAAAGTCTAATTGAATTAGGTTTGACAGGATTTTGAATTAAATTCAAATCAATTTGAATTAGATTTGAATTAAACCTAAATTCAAAACCATTTTATCTAGTTAATTTAAATTAGATTGAATTTAATTAGACTTGACTTAATTTAAGAATAATTGGATTTTACAATCTAATTAGAACTTGAATTCAAAATCTAATTAAATTAGGATTGATAGGATTTGGAATTGAATCTGAATCAGATTCGAATTAAATCTAAATTAAAAATTATTTTTTTAGTTATTTAAATTAAATTTAATTTAATTAATCTTGACTTAATTTAAGGCTAATTGAATTTTATAATTTATATAGGACTTGAATTCAAAGTCTAATTGAATTAGGTTTAATAGAATTTTGAATTAGATTTGAATTGGATTCAAAAAGAATCATGGATCAAGTCCTAATTGAATTAAATTAGATTTAATTTAAGTAAGCTTGACTTAATTTGATGCTAATTAAATTTTATAATCCAAGTAGGACTTAGATTTAAAGTCTAATTGAAATAGATTTGATAGAATTTCAAATTGGATTTGAATCATGTTCGAATTGGATTCGATTTCGAACCGAACCCAAAATTAAAAATTATTTTTTTCTAATTGATTTAAATTAGATTAAATTTAATTAAATTTGACTTAATTTTAAGTTAATTGGATTTTACTATCCGTTGGGAGATTTTTATGCCTATTGAAGATATGAGAAATTAGGTCGATTGAAGGTCTTCAGAAGGCTGAGGCCAAGGTCCTATTTCAATCCGAACTTAAAGTCATCAAGAGATGGAAGCCAGTCATAATATAATATAGGCTGATTGAAGGTCTTCAAAAGGCTAAGATTAAGGTCCTATTTTAGGTCGGACTTGAAGTCATCAAGAGATGGAAGTTAGTTACCATATAAACTGATTAAAGGTCTTTAGAAAGCTAAATTGAAGATCATTGAAGGCTGAGGTCGAGATCCTATCTCAGGCCAAACTTGAAGTTATCAAAAGATTGAAGCCAAGATCTTTAGAAGATTGAATTGAAGGTCGTTGAAGGCTAAGACTGAGGTCCTATCTTAGGCCAAGCTTGAAGTTATCAAAAGATGGAAGCCAAGATCTTCAGAAGGCTGAATTGAAGGTCATTAAAGACTGAGGATGAGATCTTATTTCAGGCCAAACTTGAAATTATCAAAACATGGAAGCCAAGGTCTTCTAAAGGTTGAATTGAAGGTCATTGAGAAGGCTAAGGCCAAGGTCCTAATTCAGGCCAAACTTAAAAAGACTGAAGTCCTAATTGAAGATGTTCCAAAGGCTGAAGTTCCCACTCTTGACTTCAGGTTGTCAACCCACATAATTAAGAGATGGTTCCCTCCTACCACATGCCATGAGGGGATAATACCTGACGTGATTCTTGAAAATATTCTAGTGGGTAAATAAAATATTTCTGATAACTCACCACTCTCCCACAACTAACAACCCATGAGCCATCCTAACAAACTCTGGATCCTTCTATAAAAGGAGAAAAAAAGGAACCCTAAGGTATGCAACTTCTTTTCTCCAAAATGCTCATCTTCTTCCTTCTTTTGAACAAAAAATTGACTTATGCATTGAAGGATCCCCGCTGGAGCCAACTCCAGTCGAGAACTTTTCTTGCAGGTACAGTCACCTCCATCCCATCCTGTCGACTTGCCGTCATCGCACAACTCCAGCCACCCAACCTTGAGATAGATTTTTGCATCAATAGATGGTGCTAGAAGGAAGGCCTTTGAGCCCATTTATGAAAAGAAAAGAGTATCCAATGAGAGAAGCTTAGTCGCATTGCTCCAATGTCGATAAGATTCAACATTCATCTTCAACAGATTCTATCTAGGCTCAAACTGGAGGGCTCCAAATAAGAAAAAAAATTTCAATCGAAGAGAAAAGCTCAAGCAAGGAAGGAGACGATGACAAGGATGATCTAGACCGACAAAGAGCCATAAGATCCAGATAAGAAATATAATCATACAAATTTTTTAGT